>CM049585.1:3120196-3648166 GCA_027123335.1 Amphiprion clarkii
ACTGTGTTCTGGCCCTGGGCTGTTGCACTCCTCCTCTGTTGTTTTCTAGATTGCACTCAGCTGCATGCCTTCATCCACCTGGCCTCCGTTGACTCGTCCCACCTGCCATCTCTGGAGCTGAAGCTGGATTGGAACAGACCAAAATACAGTCCAATCACGATGCCAGCTGCCTCTCAAAAGGCTCCTTCATCTGGCAGGTGGCGGCACTTCTTCTGAAGGGAAGCTGAGCTGGCCCGGCAGAACTTTGGAGATGTGTTCCAGTGGTTGGTGGATGTATGGGGAGATAGAGAGGGACCTTTGAATTGCTCAGGAAGGAAAACAGGGAACCCATTGGTAGTTTTAGTTTAGGGTGCTACTGCAGTGTGTTTTGGGGTTTTCAGAGGTGAACAGGAAGAGGATTTTTTTTCTATTTGTTATCTTTTACTTTGTTGCTGGTTGGAATGTCCATCAATGCCAATGTGAAGTTCACTTTTAGTTCTGTTGATTTATTTTTGTTTTACTAACAACCATTTCCTTTTAACCCTCTCACATGTTGTGTTGTTGTAAACTTACTCTTTCAGATAAATACTCGTCTAGCCCTCTGGAAACCAGCATTTGGACAGTTTTTGTGTTGCTCCTCACCTACTTCAGACAGCCGGGACATAAGAAGGTTTTGTGGACAAAAGGCTATTCTATGACATTTTTTGGACCAAAGGCTATACTATGGCGTTTTAAGAGCGACACGAGAAAAAAAAAGAAAGAAAAAAAAAATCATCAGGAATTTTGGCGCAAAAAAAACGCCTTACTATACTATGTCGAAAAAAAATGCGACTTTTCAAACATGTTGTAAAAACGTGCCATATGAAAAAATAATGTAAAGGACAGCGTGAAAAACACTCCAGAAAGGTTTTCTTTGAAAAAAAAATCATCATGAATTTTGGCGCAAAAAAAACGCCTTACTATACTATGTCGAAAAAAAATGCAATTTTTCAAACATGTTGTAAAAACGTGCCATATGAATAAATAATGTAAAGGACAGCCTGAAAAACACTCCAGAAAGGTTTTCTTTGAAAAAAAAATCATCATGAATTTTGGCGCAAAAAAAACGCCTTACTATACTATGTCGAAAAAAAATGCGACTTTTCAAACATGTTGTAAAAACGTGCCATATGATGAAATGATGTAAAGGACGGCGTGAAAAACACTCCAGAAAGGTTTTCTTTGAAAAAAAAATCATCATGAATTTTGGCGCAAAAAAAACGCCTTACTATACTATGTCGAAAAAAAATGCGACTTTTCAAACATGTTGTAAAAACGTGCCATATGATGAAATGATGTAAAGGAGGCCGTGAAAAACACTCCAGAAAGGTTTTCTTTGAAAAAAAAATCATCATGAATTTTGGCGCAAAAAAAACGCCTTACTATACTATGTCGAAAAAAAATGCGACTTTTCAAACATGTTGTAAAAACGTGCCATATGATGAAATGATGTAAAGGAGGCCGTGAAAAACACTCCAGAAAGGTTTTCTTTGAAAAAAAATCATCATGAATTTTGGCGCAAAAAAAACGCCTTACTATACTATGTCGAAAAAAAATGGAATTTTTCAAACATGTTGTAAAAACGTGCCATATGATGAAATGATGTAAAGGAGGCCGTGAAAAACACTCCAGAAAGGTTTTCTTTGAAAAAAAAATCATCATGAATTTTGGCGCAAAAAAAACGCCTTACTATACTATGTCGAAAAAAAATGCGACTTTTCAAACATGTTGTAAAAACGTGCCATATGATGAAATGATGTAAAGGAGGCCGTGAAAAACACTCCAGAAAGGTTTTCTTTGAAAAAAAAATCATCATGAATTTTGGCGCAAAAAAAACGCCTTACTATACTATGTCGAAAAAAAATGCGACTTTTCAAACATGTTGTAAAAACGTGCCATATGATGAAATGATGTAAAGGAGGCCGTGAAAAACACTCCAGAAAGGTTTTCTTTGAAAAAAAAATCATCATGAATTTTGCCGCAAAAAAAACGCCTTACTATACTATGTCGAAAAAAAATGCGACTTTTCAAACATGTTGTAAAAACGTGCCATATGAATAAATAATGTAAAGGACAGCGTGAAAAACACTCCAGAAAGGTTTTCTTTGAAAAAAAAATCATCATGAATTTTGGCGCAAAAAAAACGCCTTACTATACTATGTCGAAAAAAATGCGACTTTTCAAACATGTTGTAAAAACGTGCCATATGATGAAATGATGTGAAGGAGGCCGTGAAAAACACTCCAGAAAGGTTTTCTTTGAAAAAAAAATCATCATGAATTTTGCCGCAAAAAAAACGCCTTACTATACTATGTCGAAAAAAAATGCGACTTTTCAAACATGTTGTAAAAACGTGCCATATGATGAAATGATGTAAAGGAGGCCGTGAAAAACACTCCAGAAAGGTTTTCTTTGAAAAAAAAATCATCATGAATTTTGGCGCAAAAAAAACGCCTTACTATACTATGTCGAAAAAAAATGGAATTTTTCAAACATGTTGTAAAAACGTGCCATATGAATAAATAATGTAAAGGACAGCCTGAAAAACACTCCAGAAAGGTTTTCTTTGAAAAAAAAATCATCATGAATTTTGGCGCAAAAAAAACGCCTTACTATACTATGTCGAAAAAAAATGCGACTTTTTCAAACATGTTGTAAAAACGTGCCATATGATGAAATGATGTAAAGGAGGCCGTGAAAAACACTCCAGAAAGGTTTTCTTTGAAAAAAAAATCATCATGAATTTTGGCGCAAAAAAAACGCCTTACTATACTATGTCGAAAAAAAATGGAATTTTTCAAACATGTTGTAAAAACGTGCCATATGAATAAATAATGTAAAGGACAGCCTGAAAAACACTCCAGAAAGGTTTTCTTTGAAAAAAAAATCATCATGAATTTTGGCGCAAAAAAAACGCCTTACTATACTATGTCGAAAAAAAATGCGACTTTTCAAACATGTTGTAAAAACGTGCCATATGAATAAATAATGTAAAGGACAGCCTGAAAAACACTCCAGAAAGGTTTTCTTTGAAAAAAAAATCATCATGAATTTTGGCGCAAAAAAAACGCCTTACTATACTATGTCGAAAAAAAATGCGACTTTTCAAACATGTTGTAAAAACGTGCCATATGAAAAAATAATGTAAAGGACAGCGTGAAAAACACTCCAGAAAGGTTTTCTTTGAAAAAAAAATCATCATGAATTTTGGCGCAAAAAAAACGCCTTACTATACTATGTCGAAAAAAAATGCGACTTTTCAAACATGTTGTAAAAACGTGCCATATGAATAAATAATGTAAAGGACAGCGTGAAAAACACTCCAGAAAGGTTTTCTTTGAAAAAAAAATCATCATGAATTTTGGCGCAAAAAAAACGCCTTACTATACTATGTCGAAAAAAAATGCGACTTTTCAAACATGTTGTAAAAACGTGCCATATGATGAAATGATGTAAAGGAGGCCGTGAAAAACACTCCAGAAAGGTTTTCTTTGAAAAAAAATCATCATGAATTTTGGCGCAAAAAAAACGCCTTACTATACTATGTCGAAAAAAAATGCGACTTTTTCAAACATGTTGTAAAAACGTGCCATATGATGAAATGATGTAAAGGAGGCCGTGAAAAACACTCCAGAAAGGTTTTCTTTGAAAAAAAAATCATCATGAATTTTGGCGCAAAAAAAACGCCTTACTATACTATGTCGAAAAAAAATGGAATTTTTCAAACATGTTGTAAAAACGTGCCATATGAATAAATAATGTAAAGGACAGCCTGAAAAACACTCCAGAAAGGTTTTCTTGGAAAAAAAAATCATCATGAATTTTGGCGCAAAAAAAACGCCTTACTATACTATGTCGAAAAAAAATGGAATTTTTCAAACATGTTGTAAAGACGTGCCATATGAATAAATAATGTAAAGGACAGCCTGAAAAACACTCCAGAAAGGTTTTCTTTGAAAAAAAAATCATCATGAATTTTGGCGCAAAAAAAACGCCTTACTATACTATGTCGAAAAAAAATGCGACTTTTCAAACATGTTGTAAAAACGTGCCATATGATGAAATGATGTAAAGGAGGCCGTGAAAAACACTCCAGAAAGGTTTTCTTTGAAAAAAAAATCATCATGAATTTTGCCGCAAAAAAAACGCCTTACTATACTATGTCGAAAAAAAATGGAATTTTTCAAACATGTTGTAAAAACATGCCATATGAATAAATAATGTAAAGGACAGCCTGAAAAACACTCCAGAAAGGTTTTCTTTGAAAAAAAAATCATCATGAATTTTGGCACAAAAACAACGCCTTACTATACTATGTCGAAAAAAAATGCGACTTTTTAAACATGTTGTAAAAACGTGCCATATGATGAAATGATGTAAAGGAGGCCGTGAAAAACACTCCAGAAAGGTTTTCTTTGAAAAAAAAATCATCATGAATTTTGGCGCAAAAAAACCGCCTTACTATACTATGTCGAAAAAAAATGGAATTTTTCAAACATGTTGTAAAAACGTGCCATATGAATAAATAATGTAAAGGACAGCCTGAAAAACACTCCAGAAAGGTTTTCTTTGAAAAAAAAATCATCATGAATTTTGGCGCAAAAAAAACGCCTTACTATACTATGTCGAAAAAAAATGGAATTTTTCAAACATGTTGTAAAGACGTGCCATATGAATAAATAATGTAAAGGACAGCCTGAAAAACACTCCAGAAAGGTTTTCTTTGAAAAAAAAATCATCATGAATTTTGGCGCAAAAAAAACGCCTTACTATACTATGTCGAAAAAAAATGCGACTTTTCAAACATGTTGTAAAAACGTGCCATATGAAAAAATAATGTAAAGGACAGCGTGAAAAACACTCCAGAAAGGTTTTCTTTGAAAAAAAAATCATCATGAATTTTGGCGCAAAAAAAACGCCTTACTATACTATGTCGAAAAAAAATGCGACTTTTCAAACATGTTGTAAAAACGTGCCATATGAATAAATAATGTAAAGGACAGCGTGAAAAACACTCCAGAAAGGTTTTCTTTGAAAAAAAAATCATCATGAATTTTGGCGCAAAAAAACGCCTTACTATACTATGTCGAAAAAAAATGCGACTTTTCAAACATGTTGTAAAAACGTGCCATATGATGAAATGATGTAAAGGAGGCCGTGAAAAACACTCCAGAAAGGTTTTCTTTGAAAAAAAATCATCATGAATTTTGGCGCAAAAAAAACGCCTTACTATACTATGTCGAAAAAAAATGGAATTTTTCAAACATGTTGTAAAAACGTGCCATACGATGAAATGATGTAAAGGAGGCCGTGAAAAACACTCCAGAAAGGTTTTCTTTGAAAAAAAAATCATCATGAATTTTGGCGCAAAAAAACCGCCTTACTATACTATGTCGAAAAAAAATGGAATTTTTCAAACATGTTGTAAAAACGTGCCATATGAATAAATAATGTAAAGGACAGCCTGAAAAACACTCCAGAAAGGTTTTCTTGGAAAAAAAAATCATCATGAATTTTGGCGCAAAAAAAACGCCTTACTATACTATGTCGAAAAAAAATGGAATTTTTCAAACATGTTGTAAAGACGTGCCATATGAATAAATAATGTAAAGGACAGCCTGAAAAACACTCCAGAAAGGTTTTCTTTGAAAAAAAAATCATCATGAATTTTGGCGCAAAAAAAACGCCTTACTATACTATGTCGAAAAAAAATGCGACTTTTCAAACATGTTGTAAAAACGTGCCATATGATGAAATGATGTAAAGGAGGCCGTGAAAAACACTCCAGAAAGGTTTTCTTTGAAAAAAAAATCATCATGAATTTTGGCGCAAAAAAAACGCCTTACTATACTATGTCGAAAAAAAATGCGACTTTTCAAACATGTTGTAAAAACGTGCCATACGATGAAATGATGTAAAGGAGGCCGTGAAAAACACTCCAGAAAGGTTTTCTTTGAAAAAAAATCATCGTGAATTTTGGCGCAAAAAAAAGCCTTACTATACTATGTCGAAAAAAAATGGAATTTTTCAAACATGTTGTAAAAACGTGCCATATGAATAAATAATGTAAAGGACAGCCTGAAAAACACTCCAGAAAGGTTTTCTTGGAAAAAAAAATCATCATGAATTTTGGCGCAAAAAAAACGCCTTACTATACTATGTCGAAAAAAAATGCGACTTTTCAAACATGTTGTAAAAACATGCCATATGATGAAATGATGTAAAGGAGGCCGTGAAAAACACTCCAGAAAGGTTTTCTTTGAAAAAAAAATCATCATGAATTTTGGCGCAAAAAAAATGCCTTACTATACTATGTCGAAAAAAAATGCGACTTTTCAAACATGTTGTAAAAACGTGCCATATGAAAAAATAATGTAAAGGACAGCGTGAAAAACACTCCAGAAAGGTTTTCTTTCAAAAAAAAATCATCATGAATTTTGGCGCAAAAAAAACGCCTTACTATACTATGTCGAAAAAAAATGCGACTTTTCAAACATGTTGTAAAAACGTGCCATATGAATAAATAATGTAAAGGAGGCCGTGAAAAACACTCCAGGAAGGTTTTCTTTGAAAAAAAAATAAGCATGAATTTTCGCACAAAAAACGCCTTACTATACTATGTGGAAAAAAAATGGGATTTTTCAAACATGTTGTAAAAACGTCTTTAGTATGTCGTCCAAAAATCACAAAAACGTCATAGTTTAGTATGCCGTCCAAAATGTTGAAAAAATGTCATAGTTTTTTAGAATCTGACCTAAGATGAGTTCGACATCCCTGCTTTACACAGTTGTTGTCGTATCTCTGCATAAAATTGGTCGACCCAACGGAAGACCAACACTGCAACATGCAGAGAGCTGCAAAGTGATGGATAATCAATTCATTCTGATCTGCTGGGACGCAACTCTTGTTCCATTTACCACCATCAGCACAAGAACATTCACCTCCGTGTTCTCCAGCATGTTTTCCAGCGTGTAAATGAATAAAAAACAATAATAACAATAATAATATGTCATCAAAACAAAATAACCCAGATGTTCTGAACTAAATGTGTCCTCGATAAGTGAAGTCTTCTGAGCGTTACACAACACCAGCGAGAGTGATGGAGCAGCGAGACGGTCCTGGAGTAGAGCGTCTGACCCGATAAAGCAATGACAGACAGCGAGTGTGGAATTACCATCATCGTCTGGCATGTTTCCCCAGCAGAAGGCAGGAGCGTCTGTGCTGTAAATGTTTTACGAGAGAGAGAGAGGGAAGCCATATCTGGGACATTTATGAAGCTTCAGGGAGCAAACACTGCGAAGGAATTTTCTAGAGCACATAAACTGACATGTTTTGGTGTAATACACGTTTAGTTTTTGTTTTTTTATTTTCACATCACTGTAAAAACCACCTAGAGAGACATGAATGGAACCAAACATGGAGCAGATACGGGGTTTAGGTTGAAACTGTGATGCTCAGATTACAGGATGGAGGTTTAAATCTAAAGGTAACCCGGGCCATCCACACAGCTCATCCTGGGTTACGCTCCCTTTGCTGTAAAATTAATTATAGAAGACAGATGGGGTCAATTAGTGTGCTTGAGTTATAATTCCAACCCTGAACGGTTGAAATTGTCTCAGGATTTATTGAGACTTTCGCCATATTGAGCTCATTCCTGGAGGAAGGTGTGTTGATGACGTGTCTGTGCTGATTCATTCTCCAGCTCAGTAACACAACACTGGTTAAACTACAAAATAAATCCAAATTATGAAGTAAAGCAGCATCCAAACTAATATAGAATGATATAAAGTGTTTGTCAAAAATGACCCGCCTCCACTGAGCCTCTAAAATAGAGCAGCTTCATTGAATTTTCAACCAGAAATCTATTTTACATGAAGAACCAACCTGTCATGCGTCGCACACTTTGTGAATATCTGGGTTTTATGTTCTTCAGAGGGCAGAAAGACTGTATTTAATCACTTGTTTTTGTTACATCACATGTTATAACTGTTTTCTTTACTAAAGTAGAGGTTTATTATCACTATTATTGCTGCCAAAGGTGCTGCATAGATGTAAACATTATTCGTTTAGCAAGAGAAAGTACCAGAAATGTGTAGAAAGTAGCTTGAAATGCATTTTTGAAGGGAAACAGTGTGCTGTATACTGTACAATGCAATGGAAAACTACAAAACTACACTACAAAATACTCATCTTCTCACATCTTTTGAATCTTTGCTTCCACCCACAAGGAGCAAAACCTACAACAATAATAAGAATTTCACTTTAGGAAAAGTCATCGAATTTCAAGCTGAAAAAAGGTCATTTAGGGGGTTTTCTGTGTCATTTTAGACCTGAAGACAACATGAAGGTTAAATTCTACATGATCATCAGTGATAATGTGCTGTCCTCTGTTTGACGTGACTTTGTGATGTTATCTAACGTGACTTGTTGGAAACAGCAGAGCTTCTCTGCCTCTGAGGGTGAAATACTCTGCAGCATGGCGGCTCCCATCATGGCTAGCTGGAGGGCGGTGGTGGTAATGGACTGTAGGAAGGCCTTCATCGACCCAGCCGCACATCCATTTACACACACACACACACACACACACACACACTAACGTACGCTGCCCTGAGGAGAGGTCAGACTCCGCTAAGTTTGATTCATTACAGTCATTCTGGCTGCAGCCGCGGCCTATCACAGTCCAGAGGAATACATTGATTGGCTGTAATGACAGTTTAAGCTGGCACACAGACACAAAGATAAAGGACAGAGAGAAGCTTTCAGCAGCGCTCACAAACACAGACTGCTCGGAAAAGTTCAAAAATTGTGCTGTCTTGGACGAAAAGTATCAAAAGCCACAGAAGTACAGCCTTAAAAGTCTAAATCACCTGCCTGAGATGTAACGCTGATGCAGAAAATCCCCAAATCCCAGCCCCACCTTTGTTTTGGTGTGTATTAAAAATGCAGAACATCTTCACATGATTAATTAATGTTACAGCGACTCAAGCATTAGCTGTGATCTAAACTTGAGGGCTGTTTTTATAATTTATGTGTTCCCTTACTATCATAAAAGCTCATGTTACTGCACATCTGCTGGTTTATTATGTTGATATATAACAGAGGGACAGCATGGTGGTAGTACTGCAGACATACTGTGTTCAGTCTGCAGTCCTGGTACATTTACTGCATAATAGTCCACGTGTTTACGTCAGTATTTGTGTTTCATGTCTCATTGTAGTACTTGGATATCATTTTAAATGAAACATGAAGAATCTGGTTATTATTGGTGGAAAGTACATTTACTGAAGTGCAGTTTTAAGGGAAATCTACTTTATACTTCCACTCCATTACATTTCAGAGGAAACTGTTGTACTTTCTCCTACACTTGGCAGCTTTAGTTTTATTTTAAGAGTGTAGATTTTACCTAATGAATAATATAGAAAGCTTTTAAAATACAACGCATTAAAGATTAAACCAATGATTTCCAACCTATTTGGTTATTGAGGTCTTACAAAAAAGCAAGGATGTCAACAAATGCTGAACTTCTTACATGGTTTCAGTTCAATAAATGTTGAGAACAGATGAGTCGTTTTAAATGTGTTTTTCTTCTTCTTCATTCATCTTACATTTGTCAAACCCTCACAATTATCTGGTGTTGTGTATAAAACTAAAAATGTATGCAAGATATATCCCATGGACTTCAAAAGTCCCTCAATTATACATTGACCCAGACAATTTTCAATTCACTTATAGGAAATCAAATTTTCTGCAATTATGCATTAGTTTCAAGTCATTTTGGACAATTCTCTTGTCAATTTCAACAAGTTTTATGCCATTTTGGATAATTTTTGTGCCTTTAGGGTAATTTTCGAGTCATTTAGGACAAATTTCATGTCATTCTGGACTAATTTTCTGTAATTATGGATCATTCTCAAGTTATTTTGGACAATTTTTGTGCCTTTGGGATAATTTGAGTCATTAGTTTCATTATTTTTTATAAAAATATATTCAAGATGTATCCCATGGACTTCAAAAGTCCCTCAATCATATACTGAACCAGGTGTTTGTCTGTAATGGTAACCTGTTTTCTACACTAGGTAGGACAAAACCGCAGTTTCTGAAAGCAGCATTTTTGTCCAAAAAACCCCCATAATTACCAGGATACTAGTCCACCTTCACATACCTTCTTCACTAAAGTCTCAGTGGATGATCTACGTCAGAGCTAGGAGTCCTTATATTACGCATGTTTATGTCACCAGTTCAAAACCCGAGGCTCTGACCTGAGGGCCACTAATTAAAGCCTGTAGACGGTTAGAACACAGCGGTCTTAATAAGATCTTTCATCCGGATCCACAGAGCTGCATTACTCGTTTGAAAAGTGCTGAACAAACGCCAACATGCCCGTCTGTTTAACGTTGCCCTTGAAAAGTTTTCCGTTCCCCATCTGCGGGTCAGCTGACGTTCTTTTATTAGCACTTCATTAAAATTCATTAATTGCTTCCTTTCTCCTGGGCGCAGGCAGAATCAAAACTGGAACTGTCAGAAATGAGAGCGGGAGCAACTGTCCTGTGCTCCAGATACACAACCGGCGACACAAAACACGTCCACACCCACCCACCTGTGTGGAAAAAACTCACGCACACAGCGGACACCGGACAGAGCAGCTTAAAGAAGTAGACGTAAATTTTATTTACTTGTTCTGTACATAAAGGGTCAATACCAGCACAGGTGTTAACCATGGGAAATATTAACACATGTAAATGGTATAAGAAAATAAAAGGCACAATTTTCAATTCTTAAGTAAAAGACAGGCTTTCCTAGAATATGAGAAGAGAGCACAGTAATACTGTTAATGCCATATCAAAATAAGTCAGAAGCATGACAAAAGCAAGTTCACCTCCAGAAAGGAAAGAATCAGGGTGTATTGCTTAATTAGTAAATTTCATTAAGCTTGACGAGGAGAACCCCGAACAGGTGGGCTTAAAATAAGAGAAACCTTTATTTTTATGAGGAAATAAACGACATTAAGCAGCATTCAGCCAGGTAAAACCGTCTCCCTGGCCAAGAGGTCATGCACAGAGGCAACCAGCAGGCATTTTTCCCTTTTTGTAAATGTCACCTTAGGTACTTTTGTTTAATAACATCACTCATTTTAACCAAAAAAATAATAACAAAATGCTTGATTTAATTGACAAAACTGACCAAAAAAGAAAAAGGGATCCAACTAAAAGCTGCACAATGTTCCTCCGTGTGAACAGCTGAGCTTCGATGTGAACAGAAAGCACTATATAGAAGACATGTGGGGGGGGTTTAGTTTTTCAGCAGAAATCCACGGTTCTGCACTGTTTGCACGACTGTTTAATCCTCGGCTTCCTCCTCATCAACAGAAACTGCTCGCAGCGCAATATGAACAGAGATTATTCGCACTACTGTTTGCATATCGAGACCAAATATTGAAGGAATAAAGCTGGTTGAAATCCCACATGGACAGGAGTAAGATCGCGTTAAAAACAGAAGGTTAGAGATGGATTGCATGCGCTAAAAGTAAGACGCGTCTTACTCTGAAAAGGCATTGATGGGCTCTCATTGGCTTGCTGAGACATTCGTCCTTCCCTGACCCATGTCACCGAAAGTGGAGTTTTTCACCTCAGTGCAAAAGGCTTCGGTCCTCATGCCCACATTTTTAGTTTGCCTTGTAGTCAGATGCTTGTGGGACGTGCTGGCCGGTGCTACTGCTGTTGCTATTTGACTTTTTGGAAACCCGTTCAAAGCTTGGCACTCCTATGCAAAAAAAAAAAAAAAAAAAATTGTCTCTTTTAGTACTTGGTGCTGTCAGCACTAAAAAAACCCTGCTAATCTCTAAGCAATGTCTTCTTAGCTCCACATCATGTGAGAATAGAGGTACCGAGTGGATACGCAGAGTTCTCCATGTCCCGAAAAGAAACGGAACTTGATCATCTGGCACTAATAAGAAAAATCACATATGGCCGTGTCATGTCTTATTAACAGAAGATAAATAAGTCTCATCAGCCAGTCAGCAGGTCGGAGAACGGATGGATTAATGGCATCTACAATCCACAAACCCATCTCTTCTGCTTCCTCCCGACACAAGCCACACATCATATACACATAAAGAAAACAAAAACAGCTCACGGCCAGTAAGCATGTGTACATGTGTGTGCTTGTGTCATGGTTAAGGTACAACAGTGACTTGATTGTTTGGAGATCTGACTGGCTGGTTAGCTCCTCAGTGCTCTCCCAAGTCCACAGGGATGTTTGCTATTCCCTATTTCACACGAATATCCTCACATCAACAACACAAACACACACCAATGCTTTCAAAAGTCCCCAAGACTTCAAACAGAACAAATACTCAGAGAAATCAAAAAAAAAAGACATGTTGTGATGTAATATGGTAAATATCCACTGTGAACACACACACACACACACACACACACACACACACACACGCACACACACACACATACACATACACACAACCACACACTCACACTGATGCTCAGTGATCTGGAAATGAAAAGGACACTAATGCAAAAACACTGCCCAGCCTGGAACCAAGACGTGGAGAAATAAAAAACATTATATAAGGGAACTGGGAGAAGTGGGGTCGGGTTGTTTTTAGTTCAGATCTGATGTCCAAAAGCTGTAAACAGTCAGAAAGCCTTGCGAGGGTCGGCAACAACAGAGGAGTCGCTATCATGGTACAGCCCCAAGCAGGCAAGCACATAACCGTGACACTGGCAGGGGGAGGTGGAGAGAGCCAGCGGCTTCAGGCTCCGGTCCCACTCACAGGTCAGTCACTCTCGTCTGGATTCTGGGGGTCTATGATTTTGACGTGGGTGAACGGGAACAGACCCCTCCGTCCGTTCACCTCGCCCTCCCACTGACCGCTGATGTTCATCCGTGTCACCTTGACGATGTCGCCGACCTGAGGACGCACAGAGAGGAAGCAGTAGAGTTAGCCGCATTAGAACCAAACGAGTTTCACAGATTGTTGTGCTGCATGCGTGTCAGAAGCATAACTTTAATTCCAAACATGTTTTCAGCTTCAGTCATGGTGTCACAAGACACTCTACTGGATGCTCTTTCATTCTGGTGAAGCAGAATGTGATGCGAATGATATAGATGTTTGACAAACCAAAAACATGAAGCTCAGGGGTGTTCAACATGCGGCCCGCGGGCCAAAAGTGGTCCTCCAGAGGATCCAATCCGGCCCTCAAAGTGTAAAAATTCCAGAGAAGACATTAACTGCAGATTGTAAATTAGTAAAACTATAAATTTAAAATCATTTCTAGACCATGACGAGTTTTAATCATAAAGTCAAACTCTAGATTGCTCATTGTTCTTTTGTCATTTTGTGTCTTATTTTTGTAATATTTTGTCTTGTTTGTGTTGTTTTTTGTCTTTTTTTTTGTCTGATGTTTGCAATGCGTCTCATGTTTTTGTTGTTTTGTCATTTTTGTCAATTTGTGTTTCCTTTTTGTCTCGCTTGTGTTTTTTGTCTTATTTTTGTCATTTTGTGTTTTGCTTTATTCATTGTTTTGTGTATCATTTTGTGTATTTTTTGTTTCGCTTGCACTGTCTATTTTTTTTGTCACTTTGTAAGTTTTTGCCTAATTTTTTCTCTCTTTGTTTTGTTTCTTATTTGTCTCATTTTGTTTCTCACTTTTGCCATTTTATGTCTTGTTTTTGTCATTCTGAACCTCATTTTTGTAATACACCGTCTTGTTTTTGTTGTTTTTTTGTCTTTTTTATCAGATTTTTGTCATTTTGATCATAAAGTAAAATATTACATCATTCAGTTCCAGATAGCTGTGAATAAATGTTGTGTTCCTTTGTAGACACTCTGTGCTCTGGAAGTTGTAATGTGGAAATGATAAACTGAGGCTGAATGCTGTTGATATTGGACTTATTTTTCTTTATAAATTTCAGGTTGTTCATGATGTTTTGTAAAAAGACAATTCCTTAAATGTGAATATTTTCAAAACGTACCTTTTTGAACTAAAACAAAGAAAAAATTTGGAGTTGTGGTTATTTATAGGTTATTATGCTGTGATTTTACTGGTCACTGGAGATCAAATTAGGCTGAATGTGGAACCTGAACTAAGATGAGTTTGACACCGTTGCTGTAGCTTATTTTTCCAGGCCCGCTGCAAATCAATAGAAATATGTTCGGCGTGATCAGCTTTATCCTATGGAGAAACATTTCTGTCATGATGGGAGTGGTTTCTTACAGGACGAGAATCATTGCATTCACAGGGAATGAGCGCTCACTGAATGCTTTGATGAGTACAAAAATAACATGAATCATCTGCTATGGCCAGATCTCACCCCAATCGCACAATGACAGGAGATTTTGAACCGACTTGTTAGACAGCTCTCTCCACAACCATCACCAAAACACCAAATGAGGCAATATCTTCGAAAACCAAAGCTAAAGGTCACTGAAACAATTTGGATTGCACCTGGGGGTCCAATACCTCACAAAGACACTATATGATGGGTTTCTTTTTAATATATAAACCAATGGTACACACAATAATAGACTTTCTAGTAGCAAACTGGAAAACAAAATGCTTATAGCACACGGCTAATGTTATTTTAAAACCTGTCCCAACAATCCACTAATAGACCCATCGGCTTTCACAACATCCAGACTGATTCATCAATACACATCTTTTAAAATAAAACCTGACTGTCAGATCTCCTCTTGCCCATGACACGGTGGTTTGAAACAGATGATGGACGAGCACAGAGCTGTTGCTCAGATGGTTTCTGACACTGAATGTGACCCCAATCTGTTAAAGCCATATGTTCTTTATCAGGATTAGGAGGGAAAGTCTCCATCATCAAAAACCATGATTGAAACTACAATGTGAGGGCGTACTATCTGTAGCATTAACTTGAATGGGGCTTCAAGGACGTTCAGTCCCAGACATTATCTGCAACAATAATCCTTGATGCCGCTCTGGAATGACAAGAATGTCACGTAGTTGTAAAAAGCTGCGGTGAAATCCATCTGTCAAAGGAATCATTTGAAAAAATGTCCCTGAAATCAGAGTTTGAAAGAACCAGAATGGAAGGAAACAAGCATTCAATCAAAGACACCGTTTAAAAAAATCTGCCCCTCTGATAAGTTTAATTCATAAAATTGTGTCTCATTATATTTCAGGTATTAACAAATGTCAGTCTGTATTCAGAAGATCCTTAGTTATGTAGAATAGCTGCTTTTGAATCTAGTATAAAACACATGTTAGAACTGGAATTGCAACAAGTCCTAATATATCCTATTTCCTGTGACCACAAAAAATTGTGCAATCGCTTAAAAGAATCATATGCAACTATTATCAAAGCAGACATGTAAAAATGACATTCAAGTCTAAAATATTGAGGACAACCTGACTTTATTGGCTGTGCACTGCCTGTCTCAGAAGCGAGTAAATAATGACTCATAGCTTCTGCTTCTTGAACCCCAGCGGCCCCAAAATAGCCACAGTACAAAAAAAACTAAGAGTTTTTGCTGGAAGCCATGACTTATTCTGAGCTGGAGACACACGGAGGAGACATGATGAGACGAGATATGGTATGTGCTCTCAGCGCAAGGCTAGTTTTACATCACTGAATCGAAAATACCAGAGGAAACACTCGGTTTTGCTGGTGACAGTTACAGAAATTTATATCAAGATTCAGGTCAATATTCACTGTGTGACAGATTTTAAACACACATCACTGATGGAACATTACCACATGAGATGCAATCAAAAGCTCGACTGCCACACAAGAGGGACGACATGAATTTAGAAAACCACCGACACGAGTTTCAACAGGATCAGATGCACTGCATAACATAAATTCTAAATTTCACCTGGTCTTAAATCAACTGTTCAGCAACGAGTGGAATCCTTCTCTAAACCACAGTAACTAAAAGACTGAAAATTCAATATTGGTCAAATGTAGCTACTGAATATTGCAGATTGTGTTCTTAGTTTTGAATTAATCTGCATCAGCCTAACTCTTTAGAACATAGACAGTTTTTTCTAACTCAGAATGGGCGTTTGCAGTTCACTATATATGACAGTTAGCATAGCGTCCAGGTAGACGAGGCATCAAGTTTGTGTCTGGTTATTTCTAAACATTTGTTGAGCTAAAATGTCCATTTTTCCTGATTTACACAAATCTTGGGCCCTGCATATTACAGTAGCCAAAACTTTGTTCATTTGGCTTCATTAAAATCCAGTATATGATCAGGGAGAGCAGCAGGAGACCGACAGGAGGATCAACACACCACTGCCTGGTGAGTAAAGCTGTGGTAAGCATGCAAATGGAGTGTTGGGTTTTGTCATATTGAACTGAGCACTTTTCAGGATCATCACAAATGTTCAAGCCAGTCTGTCAGAACAGTCTTTTTTAGTGCACAGCATTGAGCAGAATTTCATAACAAATTCATATGGGCAGGGAAAAAATAATGGTCAGTAATTGTCAGTAGCTGATGTGATCTGCAATCAGCTCCCGTCCAACAGCTGAAGTAAGACAAGTGCCAAGATAAATGTTTTGTAAGCAAAATTAAAAATTTGGGACTCAGAATAGACTCATAGCAATGCAATACTCAGTCAGGGATTTCCTTGGTTCTGTTTTAGTTCAGGTGAACAGAAGTGAGGAACAAAGACATCCCAGAAGAGCGGCAATTGTAATTCAGTGCATATGCATTCAGAAAACTCAATGAAGGTCTCTACTTGTTAATCTTCTGGGGACCATAAACACACTGCACCCTGACAGCATGACAATAGGATCATTCTAAGTTTAATTAATCTTAATTAAGCATTTGCTGCACCAATTTATCACAACTTATTGAACTCTTACAGCTCTGCCCATCTTTGACCGCCACAGCCAACTCCTAAAGCCAGAGAAGATAGTGCCAGAAAACAGACCTGCAGTCTGAACATAAACACCATGTAGAGAGCCAACTGCTGGACCAATTCTAACTTGTTACTTGTGCCCAGTTAAAACAAAGTGACATTGTTTGCTAGGTTCAAGCTTGCCACTGCTGCTATACATGTTCATTCCTAAAGCTAATTCCAGGATAATGCAAAGCGAGACATATTACACTGAATACATACATCTGTCCTTACAGTTACGGGTGCTGAATTGCTATGACAACCAGAGAGACATTTACACAGAACGTGCAAATGTGGCTTGCTGAAGACTTACACCTTACCATGGAACACAGTTCTGTATTTAACACTAAAAAGTGAGATTCTAAATTAAAAATCAATCATTCTATGAATCATCAAAAATATGAAAGGCTGATTTCTATTTTGTTATTTGGTAAAACAGTGAATGTTGTTGTCTTGCATTAGCTTGATGACTTGTACTCACTGTCTGGGAGGACATGTTCATTAAGGTTTTGGTCTCTTGAAGGCATTTTTGCCTGGATATAATGGCTAAACCTCACTTTACACTCCTGCACTGAATCTATCCTGTTGTTGTATTTGTACATGAGAGCTGGTCTGCCTGTGTTGTTAGTGGTGGGGTTACAACGCCACAATATTGAGTTTTTTCATATACCTCAAACAATGGCGACTGAAACTGAACGGATCACGTTGGAGTTTGAGCTAATAAATGTTGAGCAACAGTTATTTTTACAAAAGTGACTGCAACGTCGCAAAGAGACAGAATAACGGAATCGATCGAGTCTATCAACGGATTGGTTAACGTTGGCAGAATACTTGCATTTATGAGCAAACCAGATACAGTTATGGTCTATTATGCTACATTTTGTTTCACAAAAGTGTTATATTAGTGAAAATGTTGTGTAAACACAAGATATTACAACTAAACAGGCCAGTCAAATTTGTTATAGGGCCACAGCGTGCATTTACATTTCTGAAGGTCCATGTCAGGTAAGGCTATGGCACAGCTAAGCGCCTGTGTCTTACCTACATTGTGAAACTTCACATATGAAACATTATTTTAGATATTCTTTTGTGAGTCAAATATTCACTGAAATGCAGAGATACTTGTGAAGAAAGTCATGCCTCACGTCTACAGAATCAGATGTGTAGGATGAGAGTCTACACAACACAAATTCAGCTTGCACCTTAACAATTCATATCGTATCAGACCGTACTTAATGTTTAATTTCTAGTTGCCTATTAACTGCAACTGTAGCTCCTCATACTTCGCTGCTGCAGCTTTACATTTCACAGAACAGCACGACGTAAGTGCTAAATAAAGTAACATTTCAGTTTCAGTTCTCGAATGCTCACTGCTTTTATTGCTGGCTTGCGTGCATTCCCTCTGTCTATTGCCTTCCATCTGTCTCGGTTTTTCCTCTTCTACATTGTGGCGTCAGTTAAATGAATAATTTCTTATCAAGCCTCCATCTCTTACCCGATGCAACTGCTGACAAAAGATGCAATGAAGGGCAGTGAAGGGTGCAGACACTGGCAAACTTTTGTGTCTTGTTGACCCATTCCACTCACGTCACAGTGTCAGTCTGAATGAGGCCCTGGGCATTTTTCTGAGGTGACTGTTATTAGACAGTGGAGAGAGCAGAAAGGACGGGACTAATGCTATTAGAAAGAGTGCCTAACCTTTAGCATGAATACCATCGTGTTCCACTCATTTCTGTCCAACAGTCATAGGGACGAGGTGTATCTATGCACCCATCTCTAGTGACCTAGTTTCCTTCCTACATACGATGACAAATGCTGATGTCATTCCAGATCTATCCCTAACTCAGCTCAATATGCTACGAGACAAAAAGAGTATTTTGGAGCCCAACGCTGAGCGCTGCACTGCATGTTTCAACATACTGCAGATTTGTATTCACCAGCGTAAACTGCTGAGAAATACAACTGTGCCGCCATCGGAATGCTGGCAGTTTAGCAGCTAACTAGCAAACAAGAAGAATGAGCTGGAGACGGCTCCAAACCAGTACTCCAATCACTCATCAGTGGAAACTTAGTCACAGCACTGAGTCCCCACCTACCTTCAATTTACAGCTACCAAAGTAATTTAGCATTCATCGTTCCAAGACAAATGTCATGTTCCATGTCAAACAGGCATACTACACACATCTCGAACACCTCCTCTGCCACCTCAACAAGACTTCTCCTCCAATCAGAGGCCACAGAATTCATGTTCTAACCATCTAACACCAAATACCACCAAGGTATTAACTTGTAGCCAGATCCCAGCTCTCAGAGCAACAAGCCGATCAACTTAAGAAAAGTGACGAAACATTTCAGTCAGAATCTTTTGGTGTGACCACACGATAAGAGCACATTAATGAACATTTGGGGACTGAGAGGAACTGCAGGTCCTCTCAAGACACTTTCACACACTGAACCAGCAAAACAGTTGTGGTAACTCTGTAGGCGGCACTGGTGTTTCCCCTGCTATAACTAGCAACTATTAGTGCTGCAATTTTACGGTGAAATACCGAGAAACGTTACAAGAAATGGTCCGTTGACAGAAATATTCCACTTTAGGTGTGACATTGACTAATTCTATCCTTCCATCATGAACTATATGATGATTTTTTTGACCTGTATTCTGACTTGCTCTGCAGATGGCTGTCCATGTTTGAAACATTTCTAAATATAAAAATCTTGCTGCCCTGTCACACTGTGTGACTGGTTTGCTCTGACACCAAAGATAGTGCTATAGACTGTCACGACCTCTAAGAGCTTCTGATACAAAACACCTCTGCCCAGCAGCGATAATTTGAACAACAACCTTACATCCTCTGAACTACTGTCATGTCTACCCTTCAAAAGTTTGCAATGTTTTATCTTTAAAGTGAAACCGGAGTTATTGAAGGATACGTAATTAAATTTTGTGAGCAAGGCTGAGCTGGATGAAAGCATCCTCTGTCAAATAATGCAATTGGCATCTTTTTCATTAGAAGCAGCAAGTTGTGGCACTTACTTGGCATGGAGATTTACTGCATTACAAATCAAAAGCACTGCTACAGATGTACTGATTATATGTCAGACCTGAAGTTTGAAAAAGACCAAATGATTTAACTTCAATATTAAATCTCTGCCAAAAGCAACAATCAATTGATGCATCATTTTGTGATCCTCTGTAAGATCACCAATATGGTGGATGTGAGGAGCAAGGAAGAGAAATGGCAAAAGACACAGAGAAAACGAGAGAAAGTGGAATCCCATTTTACAGTACCTCTAGAGCTAGAGCTGTTTTGTCATAGGCACAGGGCACTCGCTTCTGGATGGCCTTTGCCATGACGGGGCCGTTCTGCATGGACGGGAGAGGAGTGATAACTGCTCCAGGTGTACCGGGGGGCAGCGGAGAAGGCGTCTGGGGCTGGGCGTAGGCGTGAACGAGGGCGTGGGAGGGCTCAGGGATCCCATAGCTGTTGGAGTTGCGAGATCCATGAGAAGGCTGGCCGGGATGGGGTGGAGGTCGTACCAGTTTCTCCACATAGGGCACAGGGATCATCCCGACACGTCCCTCTTTACTCTTGGCACTCCACCACTGCTCCTCCGGCTTTTCCAGGATGATGAGGATCTCCCCTTTCTTGAAGGGAAGGTCCTCGGCGTCGCTGCCAGTGAAGTCATATAGAGTCCGCACATACTCCACGTTCTCCTCGGGGCCGACCATGGGCTGGATGGGACCACTCACTGTGCTTGGATACCTTGGCAGATCAAGACAAGGCGACAAAATTTGGTTATCATGAAAAGTAGGTGGGGATAGGCCAATCGTGCGGCTGATATTTGACATTTTTCCGATTACTGGTATTGGCTAATTACTGACTGATTATTGATAAATTAAATGTGCTACTTCAGGTCTGGTGCATCTACCTCTCTCTGTGGCTCTGTGATCTTACAAACAAACAAGACACACAGGCCATTGCCACAAACCAGGACATTAGCTACTCTCGCAGTGGCTAAGGTTATGCTAATGGCTAAAGGCTAAGGTAAAAGGGAGCCAGATTACACCTGAAACAGTATCTGGAAAACAATAATTAACAATGCTTTTAGATATGGACCTTGGTGGGCAATAAAATTGACAAAACACTGAAAGATTAAGAAAATAGTAGAGCAGCAATGATAATTGCAGGAGACAAACATACCTATTTCTATGTTACATATTCAGTTACAGTCACCCATGTTAATTAGGAAGCCTAGTTATGAATGACAAGTTCTCAGCTATCACATGCCGTTAAAACATTATGTGTAATGTATGTTGGTTAAAAATATCGGCCATCTGCCTTCCTTGATTTCCAATTATCATTATTGGTATCGACCCTAGGAAACTCGTATCGGTCCATCCCTTAAAGTAGGCTGCTCCCAGGAGGATAATATAAGAATTCAGAAATAGTGGGACTAATGCAATCAGGGGCATGCTTCCCTCAAGCATCGCAGATATTAAGTGTGGTCATTGGGTCCATCAGACATTTGCATAAGATACAGATGTGTCTAACCAAGTTATACCTGCATATTAATGTTAACTAATATGTAGACTACAAGTGGGTGAGAAAACAATGCAAGAAATTGCAAAAATGCACATGTATAAGTAAATACAACCTTTTTATTTTCCAGAATTGGTGCTTTAGTGCCATAAAGGTTAGAGTTATAGCTGTCTGCAAACCAACACCATGATCTACCAAACACATGACATGGCCTCACTAAAGCGTGTGTGATGATGGTGCTGGTGTGTCCAACAAGTTCAAACCTGGCAACCTGGGAGCTTCATGACATAACTGAGAGAAAGTGGGTTAGTTCTGTTAAAAATAGACAGTCTAGTTAATGCTACAGAAGTGTCGGTGGCAGCAGCAGGAGGAGGAGGTGGAGGACTGGCTGACTTCCCTACCTGGGGGCTGGCTCTATCAGCGTGGTCGTGTCCAGGTAGTGGATTTTGTAGAACTCCAGGAGAGCCGGGAGGTGGTCGAACTCCTGGTCGCCGATCTTGAACCTCTTGCTGGGCAAAGAGTTGATGATATAGTGAGACACTTTGGAGTTTTCAGACACTGACAGCACGTAGTCGCCCGGGCAGGTCGACGAGTCTCGAACAAGGAACATGCCATGTCTCTGTCCTTGTAGCCTATTCTGTGCCTCTTGCCGTGACACGGGTCCAAAATACCAGGCGGACCGATCAGATGAATCAAACCGAGCAGTTGACATTTCTGTTCAGAACAATAAGTTAATATAAGTCTACAAATAAGACGAGAAAAAATAATAAAGCGCAGCCTAGACAATAAGTTAAAACGCGTGGCTGCTGTGGGCCAATCACAGCAAATAGCAGGATTTGGAAGATGCAGGGCAGGGCATGAAGCTTTCTGGGGGGATTTCTGCACAAACGCTGCAGGCTCTGGAGGTTATTTTTTTGAAAAATAAAAACACCAAAAAAACAACAACCTGACGTTTTCACACACAGGCTGACTTGATCCAACTTTGGAGCATAATGTGGTTCCTGTGTTCAGCAGTCAGCGGGCTGAACAATCGCCAAAATAAGAGCAGGAAAATAAACTTACGACAGACCAACATAGACGGACGCCCGAAGCGACAATGATCAATAAAAGCTTCCCCTTTTCGTTCCGCCTTCCGAGAAAACCACCAGGCTTCTCTTCTAATAAATTTATCTCCTCCAGTCAGTGTCAGTTATGAGAACGGAAAAGGTGGTCCCCTTCGGGTTTTTTCCTCTTCTTTCTTTCTTTTTCTCTTACATCTGATAAATCCTCACGTCTGACCGCCAAAGTAGGAGACAGAAATGATTAGTTTGAAGTCTCGTCGCTCTTACGGTAAGGCACACGTCATGGAAACGGGCTTTTGAATCCCGTCTCTCTCTCGACTCGGAGCAGACTTTTGAGGCAACACAGCAGAAAAATGGCGGCCCCGCAACACGTCTTCACACCAGAAATGATCTCGCGGCGGCGGCTGCTCGGCTCCTGCGCGTGCATCTCAGAGGGGCCGCGACCGTTGGGCTGGCTGCTCGGCTCTGTCGCGTGCACTCCCGACCGCTCACGGAGAATACCGAAATTAACGGTTCGGATATTTTAGCTCACTTTGCCCCCCTGCGCTCGTTTCTGCTCTTCCCCCCCTTTTCACCCGAGCCGCCAGAAAAGCGTAGACTGCCGGAGACCGAAAAATGGCGACGGGAGGGCAGGTCCCGCTTTCTAGCTGCACGTCACTGACGCCTGGAGGTGGGGGGGCGGGAGGAGGAACTAATGGAGGGTGGGCGGGTGACGAGCGACGACACGGACGGCCCCTCACCCCCGTGTAGGGAGGGAGGTGTCAGTCATGTTTCCACTAAACAGATAGGGGACATGAAAGTTAGCTACCTAAAAACACAAGTCAAAATACGTTACAGGAATATTTGTAGCTAACAGCAGCACTGCTCTACTTATTCTGTGTTCTCTGCAAGCTAGTTTATTGATGTCCCAGCTAGCAACATTAGCTAACAACAAGAAAACATATCAACCTAATGTTTAAAGAATGTTTATACATAAAAATATATGTCAGTCATGTTTTCATTAAACAGATAGAGGACATGAAAGTTAGTTAGCTAACACACAACAGGTTGAAATATATTACAGGAATATTTGTAGCTAACAGCAGCACTGCTCAACTTATTCTGCCGCTGTGTTCTCTGCAAGCTAGTTCATTTATGCCCCAGCTAGCAGCATTAGCTAACATTAACTACAAGTTCTGAAGGAAATAGTTTAACCTGATGTTAATGAACAAAAATGATTCCCAAAACAATGAATAAAGCAAAGCACAAAATGACAAAAGTAAGACAAAAAAACACAAGCGAGACAAAAAGGAAACAAAACGAAAAGCAAAACGACAAAAACACGAGACAAATGACAAAAGTAAGACAAAAAAATTACAAAAAACAACAAAAACAGGACAAAATATTAGAAAAATGAGACACAAACTGACAAAAACGAGACACAAAACAGCAAAAGCGAAAAACAAAATGGCAAAAATGAGACAAAGGACATGAAACAAAACAAAACAGAGACAAAAAGTTAGACAAAAAAGTTACAAAGTCACAAAAAAACGAGACATGAGACAGACAAGACAAAAAAACACAAAACGACACACAAAACAACAAATAAAGCAAAACACAAAATGACAAAAAGGAGACAAAAACACAAGCGAAACAAAAAGGAAACAAAACAACAAAAACGAGAAACAAAATGACAAAAACGTGAGACAAATGACAAAAATCTGACAAGAAAAGACAAAAAACAAAAACAAGATAAAATATTACAAAAGTGAGACACAAAGGGACAAAAGAGCAATCTAGAATTTGACTTTATGATTAAAACTTGTCATGGTCTAGAAATTATTTTAAATTTATAGTTTTACTAATTCATAATCTGCAGTTAATGTCTTCTCTAGAATTTTTACACTTTGAGGGCCGGATTGGACCCTCTGGAGGACCGCTTTTGGCCCATGGCCACATGTTGGACACCCCTGGTCTATAGCTTCCTTAGCAACCAGCTTATATGCTTGAAATATAAGTTCAGGTGTTCAGCATATTTGCTCCATTTTATGGCAACATTAGAAAGTTTTACATATTTCCCTATTTTCATTTCCTGTTGTTCTCCAAGTTCCGCTCCATTCAGTCTCATAATAAGTATTATGTGGCTCAGAGCTGTGACACATCGATGTGGAGCTCTCCAACCTACCCGACCCAGAACACAATCTGCTGAAAGGGAGCGAGCCAATTTGAATGCAGGGGGCAGCGCATCCACAAAAGAAGCCCAAATAAAACAAAATGGAAAACAAAAGAGGGCGTTAGAAAACAGTAGCCGTCCAGTGTAGCGGAACAACTTCTGCTCAGTGATGAAAGTAAAATATATAAAGAGGTGGCTGTGTTCCTGTGGTGACTGAGGTTTCAGTGAGCAGGCCTCATGAGGCTACAGCTGGCACAGAGCAGCTCTCATCACTGCAACACTGGCTGAATTTTAATAGATCTGCACCCACTGGCTCTTAATGGCTAAAGCCTGCCAGTTCCCACATTTCCACAAAGATGCAGTGATGCAACAAATTGGGATTGGGAAAAAAACGAGCTCCTCTTCCTCAGAAATATATGTGAAAATGCTGCTGTTTAGCATTCAGTGCATGAACCGTACCCGTGTTTAAAGCATGTGTTTGATTTAGTTTGGAGACGACAGTCTGGGAGTCCATCAGTTTACACATAATTGTTTTTTTTTGAGACCTTTGGAATGCACGAGCTGCACAGTGAACAGGAAGTTAAAGCCGAAAGTCATTTTGTGGTATTTTGGAAGTAAAGCTAAGGTGAGTCATGACGTACCTATGTATGAGCTGCTGTCAAACTATTTGACTGAATTCAGACTCAGAAAGGAGGTTTCCTCAGAAATATCACCATCTAGTGGATAAATGAAAGAAACGTCTGTATTTTAACCCTCGTTTTTATTGCTCTTTTTTTTTCTAGATTTGGGTTTCTATATTCTTCTTCTTATTATTTATATATTTTTTTGTTTAATTTTATTTTATTTTTGTTCATGTTTTTCTAGATTTAGGTCCTACAGGGTTAATGTTCCCTCTTAAAAATATAGAATAAATTATCCAATCAAATCCAATCAATTATCCAATCAACCAAAATCCAGCGAATTTCGCTGGATTTTGGTTGATTTTTTTTGAATGTTCTTAAGAAACATTTTTAACATTTTTTTTTTCCACCAAAAAATGTTCAAAGATTTCCCAAGAATGTTGAAAATGTGGACATCAGAAGTTTCACTGTGAAAATAGATTTTTTTCCCACATTTTCAAACTATAAAACGGGTCAATTTTGACCCGCAGGACGGCAGGAAGGTTAACTGGATCTGAGCCATGACAACATAAACAAAGCTGTGTGAGACGCGAGAGACGTAGCAGTGAGTTGTAAAGTGTCCTAAAATGCGTTTCTGTAAAGCAGATGAATTCTTTCTTCACATTTCAGTGTGTTGTGTCTTTTGTTTACTGCTTTTAAACAACCACTTCCTCATATTTCTAGCTACAACTAAAAGAAGCCGCAGGTTTGGTCCTTCAGAGTCGACTCTGCAGCATGTGTGTGTTCAGAGGAGTCCAACCAGGCTAATACTGTTCAACCACACTCTCTAGAGTTTGTCTTTGTCACTAAATAGTTCCACAGACATGCAGTGGAGAGGCCACTTAGGAAGACGGTGGACATTTCTGTCTTTTTTTTACATGAAAACTTCTCTGACATGCAGATCTAAGGAAGACTAATGAAGGCCTTTGCTGAATATTTGTATGTCATTTGTGGGTTTTGTGGTGTTCATGTTGTTCTATTTAATTTTAGGCAGCACACGCTATATACTCTATGCATATTATCTATCAGTTACTACAGAGGCCTCTTCAGGAAAGAAAGGATACGGGAAACAAAGTGTATGAGTGAGAAAATGAAGGCTCCACATCAGGCACGATCATCACGTTTGCATCACATAAACAACACAACGGCCACTTAAAATGTCTAAACGGAGAACAGCTGCACTAATTATCACAGTAAACTGCACGATTGGCACGTCTATAATGCTCAAGCAACTTGTGAAGGCTGTAAATGATACGAAATGATAACATATATTTGCATAATTGACATCAAAGCAGCAGCAACGCAGCTACAGAAAGCAGGGTGAGCTGTTGCTGACTTTGTACACCTAAAAAGGCTTGTAGAAAGAGGAAGCGGCACCTTTCCAGTCTGTGAGAAAACAAATTTAAAAAAAAACACTCTTTGTTTTTGTTGAGACAACTCATTTATTTTGTGTTAATCTTTCATTTGCGCTGATAACTGATAACACCTGCTCCATACAGTGTTGTCTGCTACAAAAAAAGTCTCTCCTGTGTAAGATTTGTTTTGGTTTTTAGCACTGAAGAAGATTTTGTAGTTGTAAAAGTGACCTGTAATTATTTCTATATAATTGGCAGAATTATAATCGTGCAGTGAACAGTAGATATTACCATTTAAACATTGAGATGTCCTACAAAGCAATGCTTGATAAAAATATAAATAAATGAATATACTACGAGTGGTGCAAAGCTAGGATTCTCACCTTCTTTATATGAGGAGATTTTAAAGCTTTTAGGTCAGGGGTGTCCAACATGCGGCCTGCGGGCCAAAAGCGGCCCTCCAGAGGGTCCAATCCGGCCCTCAAAGTGTAAAAATTACAGAGAAGACATTAACTGCAGATTGTAAATGAGTAAAATTATAAATTTAAAATAATTTCTAGACGATGACAAGCTGTTTTGATCAGATAGTAAAATACTAGATTATTCAGTTCCAGATAGCTGTGACTAAATATTTATGCCTTTGTAGAAACTCTGATCTATAAGTTGTAATGTGTACAGAAGGTACATTTTTGCACTAAAACAAAGGAAAAATGTGGAGTTGTGGTTATTTATAGGTTATTATGCTGTGATTTTACTGGAGATCGTATTGGGCTGAATGTGGAACCAGGACTAAACTGAGTTTGACACCCCTGTTTTAAGCCTATAAACCTTCATTTGTTGGATTCTGGTGCTTCAAGACCTACAGACCCGTTTAAAAGCAGACATATTGATGTCATAGCAGGAAAACCAACAACGTATTGGTGATGGCTCCATTTACAGGACGCCCTGCTGCTAACTGTGCCTGCTGGTTTTCTGTCAAAGCTTCGTAGGACACTTACTAGAACTGAGCCATCATTGATGTTATTCATTCAATCTGTGCTTTTCCTGCTGTGACGAGTCAAAATGGCAATTAGCGTCTTCTTTAAAACATGAAACATGAAAACGTGGATCAGAAATAGTTTTAAACTGTTATCTATTAGTGGGAGTTTATTTGGTTTGCGAGCTGAGGGTTTTCAGACCATTAAAAGCTCCTCACTGTGGCGGTTCTGATCCCGTCAATGCACTGTCCTTTTAAACCGGTCTCTCTGCACAGCACGAATCCTCCTCTGTCTCTCTGCGATGGTGGAGCCGAGGCTCTGCTTCAGGGCCGGGAGGACGACTCCAGACTGGGAGGGAGCAGACCTGAGAAAGGATATGAGGATTTACCTGAGATGGACAACTTGTCTGGCTTTCTGACACGAAAACTTCTGTCTCGGTTACAAATGGCAGCTTTGGGCTAAGAAGTAGAATGGAGGTTTAAGACCTTCTGTATTTGGGTCAATATAAAACTGAGGGACTTTTGAAGTCCATGGGATATATCTTGCATACATTTTTATTCAAAGTAAAAAAAAAGGATGTTTTTATGTTCATTATGATCACGTCTTTACAAATTCCAGAATTATTTATTATGTAAACAATCACTTATTAATAAAAAATGACCAGATATCACTAAAATGTCAACTATGTTACAAAAAGTCCCGCAATTATACATTGACCCGTCCAGGATGACTTGAAAATGATCCATAATTATGGAAAATTAGTCCAAAATGACATGAAATTTGTCCTAAATGACTAAAATTTTCCCAGAGATACAAAAATGATCCAAAATGACGAGAAAAGATCCAAGCTGACATAAAACTTGTTGAAACTGACTTGAAAATTGTCCAGGTGAATATATAGGGTTAGAGTTGGGAATCTTTCTCTAAAAATGCCATGTGGTGTTTGGTTAAATGTTGATTTTAGGTCTGAAAGCAGCAAAAATGTCAACTATGATACAAAAAGTCCTGCCATTATATATCGACCCGTTTCATTAAAGACATCAAAGCACCATAAGAAAAAGATTCACGTACGTTTTTTCTGGAAGTAGTGGAAGACCAAGTTTTGGAAATTTCTTGTCTTCTAAAGATTTGCTGTAAAAAGAAGAGAAGTTTTATCACAACTCTGCTGCTCTTTCCTCATCAACATGTTTGTGATGATGTGACTTTACCAGGTTCCATCGACGAGGTAGGCCTTGGTCAGGATGTAGTTCTCTGGGGTGATTTTCTTGCTCAGAACGATGTCTCTCAGCAGCGCCTTCACACGTATGATCTAGACGACACGCAGCTGTGACAGTCGCCCTTCAAGCATTTTCACGCTCCACAAATCTGGACAGAACCTGTATCAGATGACGGTTACCTACTTCCTGAGACTGTAAGCTGTTGGCGTTGTAAAGCTGCCGGATGATGACCTCACACTCCTGCAGCGTGGGCGGCCGTGGTGGACGGGACGGGCTGCTGTGGATCCGCAGAGGCTGGAACGAAGTGATGAGGCGTCCCGTCATCTCAGCGCCGTCGTCCCGCTGCCGGGCCGAGCCCACAGCTTCACGGCCCTCTCCGATGCTTCTCCACCCGAGTCAGAGAGAAAATATCAGTTAAAAGCGAGAGGACAGCTGCAGTTTCTGCTGTGAATGTGAAGCTGCTACTCCTTCAGGTGCCAAACTAAGTTCAATTAACCCTCGTGTCGTCCTGCGGGTCGAAATTGACCTGGTTTAAAGTTTGGAAATGTGGAAAAATATATATTTTCACAGTGAAACTTCTGATGTCCACATTTTCAACATTTTTGGGAAATCTGAGAACATTTTTGGTGGAAAAAAAGAAATGTTAAAAATGTTTCTTTAAGAACATTCACATAAAAATCTACCAAAATCCAGCGAATTTTGCTGGATTTTGGTAGATTTTTATGTGAATGTTCAATATCAGACATCATTGCTATTTACACCTTTCAAGGCACCGTGATTTAAAGTGACATATAAAGTATACTGTAAGAAGAAACACCAGAAATCAGAGTAGATGCAAATCTGGACTACGCTTTGACATAGAAAGAACAAAACCCACCGCTGGCCATTTGCAGTCTAATCTGCACCCTTGGTGTTCCTCTACATGTGGTGTTTGTTGTTGCACATCTTCCTAGTGTGATTAATGATGTGGACAGCGGTATTTCTGCATCTCACTTGCTCTTTGTACTACAGAGTACCTGTGTATTTACAGCAGCATTCACTACGAGATGAGATATTCATTGAATTTTTAGTAAAATCACAATACAGCCGAAATCTACACTATGATCACACTACATGATTACTGAGGCAGGCAGTTAGAGGAGGTAGTAAACAGGTATCAGGTGTAGTTAGAGGTAGATGAACCTGACAGCCTGGTCCTGAGAGGGTCGGGTGTCCTGCAGCGCCTCCTCCAGGTAGAGTCCAGAGTGGGCTTCTCTGCCCTGAGTGGGTGGTCTGATGTCACGACGACTGGGAGTCAATCCTGGAAGAAAGAGGAGCCAAGATGAACCCAACTGCTGTGCTTTAACCCTCATGTCGTCCTGCGGGTCAAAACTGACCCGTTTTAAAGTTTGGAAATGTGGAGAAAAAAATATATTTTCACTCTGATGTCCACATTTTCAGCATTTTTGGGAAATCTTTGAACATTTTTTGGTAGAAAAAAGAAATGTTAAAAAAAAGTTTCTTAAGAATATTCACCAAAAAATCTACTTTTTTGGGGGAAGATTTTTATGTGAATGTTCTTAAAGAAAATGTTAGAAGTTTTACTGATATATATGTAATCACTTTAGATATTTTAAGGATTTTTTTTGGAAGATTTTTACTCATTTTTGAAAATATTTACAAGAATCTTCTTGCCAAATTTGGGGGAATTTTTTTAAAATAAAACTTTTAAGGAAAACTTTAAAGGAATTATTGGAATTTTCTTCCTGGAGGTTTTGCAAATTTTCAGAAATTTTGGGAATTTTTTGTTGAATTTTTGGATTTTTCTCAGACAAAGAAACAATATTTTTTGGTGCCCGTAAATGAGGACAACAGGAGGGTTAAAAGGTATCTGAAATGCTATTGCTGGTGTTATCGTGGGTCAGAACGCAGGATTACTTTATGGTCGTAATGGATTTGGAGGATTTGTGGATCGTTGTGATTCGCTTATTCAAGAGTTTTTATATTATTAGTGTAGCCAAAAGCTCAGATTCTCATATTACATCTCAACTTAATTCCACAAAAAAATGCTCTATATCTCAGTACATACAATAAATTATCACAATATTTGATTACTTATAACTTGAGACTGGGGATTTTATCTAGAGGTAAAAGTAAGACAAAAAACACAAGCGAGACAAAAAGGAAAAACAAAATGACAAAAACATGAGACAAATGACAAAAGTCAGATTAGAAAACATGACCAAAAACCAGAAAAAAATATTAGAAAAATGAGACACGAAATGACAAAAATAAGACATAAAATGACAAAAAATTAGACAAATGACACAAAAAAACTAAACAAAAAGCTACAATGTGACCAAAAAATGGACAAACCACAAGCAAGACAAAAAAAAGACACAAAATCACAAAAACGAGAAACAAAACCACAAAAACATTAGACAAACGACAAAAGTCAGACAAAAAAACAACACAAGACAAAATATTACAGAAATGAGACACAAAATGACAAAAATGAGACACCAAACAACATAACTGAGAAACAAAATGACAAAAAAATGGACAAAACGATGCAAGCGAGCCAAAAAGGAAACACTATGAGACATAAATGAGAAACAAAAACATCAGACAAGCAACAAAAGTTCACAAAAAAGAAAAAAAAACAACACAAACAAGACAAAATATGACAAAAATAAGACAAAAAACGACAATGACCTATCTAGTATTTTACTCTATGATCAAAACAACTTGTCATGGTCTAGAAATGATTTTAAATTTATAGTTTTACTAATTTACAATCTGCAGTTAATGTCTTCTCTGTAATTTTTACACTTTGAGGACCGGATTGGACCCTCTGGAGGACCGCTTTTGGCCTATGGGCTGCATGTTGGACACCCCTGCTTTAAAGTTTAAAATTGTGCAAGCGCATTGACTTTTATACACGTGTTTACAGTGTAAACATCAATAAGTAAGGAGTCCATCTTACCTTTTCTACTTGACTTGGGCAGCTCCATTATCAGCTTATACTGCAGCTCTGCAACGTCCATAACAAGAGAAGCTTCAGTGCATCAAACCACCGTGTCCACCATGTGTGGACAGAGACCTGACTGCTCTGGTGGTGGTTGATGCCTGAAACACTGAGCAGCAATGCGGTTTGTTCTGCAAAGTGACACCGGATCTCCATCCACCTCCCACTGAGAACCCATCAAAACCCTGGAGTTGCTAAGCGACCACCATGCCTAGATAGAATGTCCATCCTGTCAGCAGCTCATCAGGAGACAGTCAGGTCTCTGTCATTAACCAGAGTTCATCACATAAGGTCACCCCTGCTAAATGGAAAATAACGATATGAATTCTTTAGATTACTTGTTTGCCCTTCTGGGCCATGAAGTTGGCTGATTCCTTGATGAATCCCATAACTTTGCGGTTGCCTACTGGGAATAATCAGGTCCTCTATCTTTTAATCCATTTTATAGGAAAAAATCTCAGAGAGGCCAAATCGGAACATTATTTAAAAGCGTCTTAAATTTAACTTTAAATATTATGCTCTCAGTTTGTAAATGCTCCTCAATTTTAAATTTCTGATCCTCTATCCCATAAACCACTTTGCATGGACTGTTTTTAAAAGCATGTCGTCCTACAATTAACCCTGTAAGACCCAAATGTAGAAAAAAATGAGCAAAAATAATAAAATAGAAAAAAATAGATGATAATATGTGTAATATATATAAAAATATAGAAAAGAGCAAAAATAAATAAAACAAAAAATAGATAATAATAATATAAACCCAAATATAGAAAATATGAGCAAAATAGACAATAATAATAATAATAATAATAATAATATAAAATCAAATATCGAAAAAAATGCGCAAAAAATAAAATATAAAAAATATATATGTATATATAATATAAAAATTATATATATATTTATAAAATTATAAAATAATATATATAATTTTTTATATTTTATTTATTTTTTGCCCATTTTTTTCTATATTTGGTTTTTTTATTTTTATTTTATATATATATATATATATATATATATATATATATATATATATATATATATATACACACATATATATATATATATATGTAAACTGTGGGTCTTACAGGGTTAAAGCTTACTCACGATTTCCTTTGTAATCAACGCTATCTAGCACTATTTTCAATACAAATTCATCATAATTTTCGAAAATTTTCCATTACACATCCAAGTGAACTTCTTAAAACAAGGTTAAAATGTCCATTAATCAATAAAAATACTTTCTAAGTCCATTCTCTCTCATTCCTGCCCTTGTTCCACCTCCCACCGGTCTCTTCACCTTTATTCTCGCGCCTCAGATACTCTATTTCTGCATGGAGCTTCTCCAGAGTGTCCTGGTGCTGCTGCTGGAGGAACTGGAGGTTCCTCTGCAGGGACTCTACCCGGGGGTCGGAGCCGCCGTGCCGGGGCTCCTCTGCGGCCGCTGGCCCCGCTCCTCTGTCCGCCGGGGGCACAGCAGGCAGCGGCTGCAGCTGCAGCTGGTCGGCCGGTACCCGTCGCGGGGAGCGAGGCTTCCCGAGGCGCCCGACTCTGGTCCAGTGGGGCAAATGGCGAACCGGGGGCAGGTTGGACATGTCTCCGGTTCTAACGGCTAACGAACCGTCTTCAGTTCTTTGATTTCGACGACGACTAGCTCACAAGCGACGCTGCATATTTAGCCAGCGGTGTTCCTCCTCCCATTATGACCCAGATTAGACTAGTTACCCAACAACAACCAGCTAGTTACCCAACAACAACCAGCTAGTCAGCTAAGCTAGGCTGCTAGTCAACACTCACTAACTTTTGCTCTCATTTGACATGCGCGGACTGACACACAACGTTGCCATGACAACTCCTTCTAGTGTCTTTGGGCCCTTTTTTGATTGACTTTCAGGCAAGACCCGCCTCCTTGAATATGATTGGCAGAACCACCCTCTAATCAGAACCCAGAAGTCATTTACACATAACCGATTGATTGGTGGAGCTTGGTGGGGGCGGGGCTTCCGGCAGGTTGCTTTCAAAGCAACAATATTTGGAATTGAGTGTCTGAATGCATCTACAGCACGGTGTTAAACATGCAGCCCGCTGCCCAAAACCGGCCCTCAAAGTGTAAAAATTCCCGAGAAGACATTAACTGCAGATTGTAAATTAGTAAAACTGTAAAATTTTAAATAATTTCTAGACTTCGACAAGTTGTTTTGATCATAGAGTAAAATACTAGATTGCTCATTATACACACACACACACACACACACACACACACACACACACACACACACACACACACACACACACACACACACACACACACACACACACACACACACACACACACACACACACACACACACACACACACACACACACACACACACACACACACACACACACACACACATATATACACGTTTCAGCTTCCTAAGGAAGAAGAGTCTTTGTTGTTGAGCCTTCTTCACCAGGTGAGCTGTGTTCAGGGACCAGGTCAGGTCAGACGTAATGTGGATGCCCAGGAACTTGATGTTGTGAACACGCTCCACCAAACTCACAACATCATGACCTTTCCTTTCACTTTATTCATGATGCAGCGCCCAAACAGTAAAACAGTAAAGGTTACATCACACACGGGGACACTGAGATAGTGTGTCTGCTATGGATATGACGACATTAAAACGCTTTTGCGACAATAAGAGACAATATGGAAGATCAAGCAGAAGGCCTAGTCTTTGGAAATGTGTAGGTGGTGTGGTGCTGTTCTCTCCATGCCTGCACTGCGGTATATATATATAGATATATACACACACACACACACACAATAACAACAATAACTTAATTTACAATATTTACAGGTAGGCTGACACAGAATTAATAAAATGAAAATGCAAAAATGAAAACACTCTGGTGTATTTTCAGCAAACATACAAAAACAAGAATCCAAATGAGTGACAGATCTCTAACTGGAGTGCACAACGCCCAATCTTTACGATGGTTACACTTCATGTTGTGATACTTCAAAGCTTGTGTTGGGGCGCTACCTCCCTACTTCCTGCACCAACCTGCTGTAATCTACCACCGCACTCTTTAGTTATCCCAGCTTTTGCACAAATCGTCTTATTCCGATACGATTCTAATTAGGATGGCCGACAGCAATGATTGTATGAAACAACAGAAAAGTGACGCATGCATCAGCTTTTACAAAGAGGCTGGAACTTTCTGCTACCTGTTTCTTCAAAGACGTCACATTACTAACTGAACAGAGCAGCACGTGCAGAGACAGAGAGCCTGTGGGCGAATTTGTATTAGGAATGTACGCTCAAACGAACTTATATCAAAGAAAACCTCAGAGAAAGTCGTCCGATTATAGACAAAAAGGCAACAAAGTAAACACACACCATGTAGGTGAATCTGTCCTCCTGTCTGTCCCGCTGACAGTGCTACTGGACCGGCTTCATCGTAAACTATCCTCAGCCACATGTCAGAAAATACACACTTATTCACCATCTTAATGAACTCGAAAAACGCTGAGGAAGTAACACCTTAGAGCAGGGGTGTCAAACATGTGGCCCGTGGGCCTAAAGCGGCCCTCCAGAGGGTCCAATCCGGCCCTCAAAGTGTAAAAATTACAGAGAAGACATTAACTGCAGATTGTAAATTAGTAAAACTATAAATTTAAAATCATTTCTAGACCATGACAAGTTGCTTTGATCATAAAGTAAAATATATTACTCACTTTGTCATTTTGTGTCTCGTTTTTGTAACATTTTGTCTTGTTTTTGGTCATTTTTTTTTGTCTGACTTTTGTCGTTTGTGTCATGTTTTTGTCATTTTGTTTCTCATTTTGTTATTTTTCGTCTCGTTTTTGTCATTGTGTGTCTCACTTTTTTGTCGTTCTGTGTCTTTTTTTTTTGTCTCACTTGTCTCATTTTTTTGTCGCTTTGTAACTTTTTGGTCTAATTTTTTGTGTCATTTGTCTCATTTTTTTTGTCATTTTGTCTCTCGCTTTTCCTGCTTTGTGTCTAGTTTTTGTAATATTTTGTCTTGTTTTTGTTGTCTGACTTTTTGTCTTGCTTGCGTTTGTTTTTTTTGTTTTGTTTCTCGTGTTTGTCATTTTTGGTCTTGTGTCATTTGTGTAATTTTTTGACTCCTTTTTGTTTTGTTTCGTGTCTTTTGTCTCATTTTTTGTCTTTTTGTCATTTTACATCTCATTTTTGGAATATTTTGTCTTGTTTTTTATCTTTTCTGTCTGACTTCTGTCATTTTGATTTGAAATTAAACTTATTTTCTTCAGAAACTTCAGGTTGTTCATAAAGTTTTGTAAAAAAAAAAAAAAAATTCCTTAAATGTGAATATTTTTGGAATTAACTTTTTTGCACTAAAACAAAGACAAAATTTGGAGTTGTGGTTATTTACAGGTTATTATGCTGTGATTTTACTGGTCATTGGAGATCAACCTGGGCTGAATGTGGAACCTGAACTAAGATCAGTTTGACACCCCTGCCTTAGAGGAAGTAAAGTGGACTTGGAAAAAGGAACAGAGGAGCCCTTAGTTTTCAGTGGAGGTCTACCTGAAGTCAATCAAATCAAAGTCACATCTTGCTACGGCTTCTCAACAAATCTCGCTGCCCGTTAAACACCTCAAACACTTCACATCTGCATGCACACAAACTCCTATCTGAAAGCAACCAAAGCAGGAGATGCAGTTTCCAACTGAGTTAGGGGACTTTGTTAGGATGTATGGCTAATGTCAACATCAACAGCACACAAATATTTCAGGTAAAATACACATTTTCAACCAGCACTCCAAAACCAAACACAATCCACTACTCTCAAATAAAGCACAAAACAATGTAAATCTTTTTTTTTTCCGTGTAAAGAAACGTTTTCTTTTTGTCTTCTTATAGAAATCTTTCTTAAATTTTATAGCTTATACCATCTCTTCGTCGACATTCTCACATCTAACACACGTTTCCGTTTGGACAGTAACTGTAAAACAACTAAAACTGCACTAGAACTCTTCTAAATAAGCAAATCTAAGCATCTACAAAAAGCGTGTTCAGCGTGTTCCACTTGTCATCCTTCTCTACAGTACTTCAACAGTGCAAAAACATTCAGACCTTAGCTTTAAGATCAGCCTAAATGTTACTTCTCTAACATTCAGTCCAACATTAATGCCGTTTCTCTTCTACATTCAGATTTGATTATACTCGCTAAACACCGACAGGATTGAAAGATAAAACAAAAGAAAAAAAAGATAAAATGTGGAATGGTGTGAAGAAATTTTCCAGCTAACAGCAGCGTGAGCTCCTGTCCACCTGAAGAACACACCTCAGGTTAACGCAGCATTTTTAACGTGATTGTGAGACCTCTGGATTTAAATCTATATTAAACGTAGCAGTGGGGTAATGAATGCTGTCTGGACCCATTTTCTTCCTGCTGCTTCAATAGCAGCCACTTATCAGCATTCATCACATCAAAGCGACGCTTTCTGCAGCACATGGTGTCGATTAAAGGACGCGCTCTTTGATATTAAGCAAGTATAGAATGAGTAAAGTGTCGAACAGGGTTTCATTTTTGCTAAACCAGTATGGTAACGTACAGTGAGTCTAAAATAAAACATCACACGAAAACAAAACCACTTTTTAAGGTCAATTTGGCAACAGTTTTGTAATAGTGCTTCTACGCACTTCTGCTCACCAACTGCAGCAATAATCTCCACTGTCAGCGAGCGCAATTAAATAAGAGTAAAACCCACGAAAAATATAAGCCACGGAGGCGAAAAAATTAGGTGTAAGACAGACAGACATTTGATGAGAATGATAAATGGCCATTCCCAGCCTTTCTCATGTCCTCCTGTAGGCGTGCAGCAGGTTCTGCACATCTCCAGCTTCAGATCTTGGTAAAAGATTAAAGTTTTGTCTATAGAGTTCCCTGCTGCAAAGTCCTAGCGTGAATGTGTTGATCTTAAAAAGCTGTTTATGTATAGATGAGTCCTCTATGTGGCTACTTGGCAATGATTGCTCCTGCATGTGTTGCGCCTGATGAGGAGAATCTTCTTGGCATTTTCAGGCCTCACCGCGTCCAACACCGGTCCGAGTTTAGTGTCGACGAGTGGAAATACTTTCACAGCTCAGCCCTGGAGTTTCAGTGAATCTAAAGCCGTGTGGTTTTCTCGTGAAAACTAGAAGCATTTCTAAGTGAAAACCACGAGACGGAGGCGTAGGTTTGGTTCATTAGTGATGCGCTGAGTGCAAATGACATCATATCTACACTCGGAGAGAAAGTGCAGGACGGTCAAACACAGAGTCCTGACTGCAAAGCTGTGAGGCGACGCTCGATGCACTCCTTACCTGCAAACACAAAGTGAAACGGAAAGGAGAAAACAGGCAGTGGGTGGTTCAGCAAAACAAGTCAAACACATGCTGTGTGGAGGCTTGTTTGGTTTAAAGCAGGGGTGTCAAAATCATTCTAGTTCAGGTTCCACATTCAGCCCAATTTGATCTCCAGTGACCAGTAAAATCACAGCATAATAACCTATAAATAACCACAACTACAAATCTTTCCTTTGTTTTAGTGCAAAAAAAGTTCATTCTGAAAATATTCACACTGAAGGAATTATCTTTCAACAAAACATCATAAACAACCTGAAATTTCTTCAGATAAATTAGTTCAATTTCAGCAACATTCAGCCTCAGTTTATCATTTCCACATTACTTCCAGATCACAGAGTGTCTACAAAGGAACACAACATTTAGTCATATCTGGAAATGAATGATATAGGATTTTACTTTATGATCAAAACAACAAAAGTAAGACAAAAAACAACAAACGCAAGACAAAATATTGCAAAAATGAGACGCAAAATGACAAAAAAATTAGACAAATGACATAAACCAAAAAAGAGACAAAAAATTGGACAAAAAAGTTACAAAGCAACAAAAAATGGACAAACGACAAAAATGGGAGAAAAAAATTACACAAATGACATGAACGAGACCACAAAAGACAAAAGCGAGAAACAAAATGACAAAACAGCAGACAAACACAGTTTTACTGATTTGCAGTTAATGTCTTCTCTGCAATTTTTACACTTTGAGGGCCGGATTGGACCCTCTGGAGGACCGCTTTTGGCCCGCGGGCCGCATGTTTGACACCCCTGGTTTAAAGACATGCAGCGAAGCCACATTTAGTTTATGAGCAGTGACCTATCCAGGCTTTCAGAATAATCTGAGCCTTACAGTTTAGATGGAGCTGTTTCAAGCTTTCTAAAATGCAATAAGAATGACATATTTAGCTCCAGAACCAGACGGTGGTCGGTGACGTTCTCGTTCTGACAGGTACTTACATTTGCTAACACTGAGGATGTCGTCCTGTTCAGTGAGCAGCAGAGACAAACCCTCCATGAGCAGCAGAGCTTTGTGGTAGCGCAGGATCGACGCTTCCCCCTGGTGGAACATCTCGTCCAACGCAGCCGCCTGAACCTGAGACAGCACCGGGACACTCCGGGTAAGTTTGATCTTGAACATAATATCGATTCAGTTTAATTTACACAACCCATATGCCTGAAACCCCAGAGCAGCCTTAAGGCAACAGTGGCTAGAAAACTCCCTTTTAACGGGAAGAAACCTTGAGCAGAACCCGGCTCACAACGGGGCAGAGGGCTTGAACTTAGAGGTTACCACTGTGGTCGTATGTATTGTTGTTTCTTGTGCCATTCTGATATTCAAATAGAGCCATCGCCGGGATCAGACACCAGGATGACGGGTCGGTGCAGGATTGGTCGGGCTCCTGTGAAAGCCGGAATTAAAGGAGGAAGGATGACTTCGCCTCCGGGTCGGAAGGTCAGAAGGTCAGAGGACGTGCCATCCATCTACCACTGATTCCAACCAGCACACATCCAGCACAATTCATATTTTGTATTGTAAAACTTAGTTTGTGGTAATGTATAGTAGTAATGTGATGTACTTTAGAGTGATGTGCCACTTTTAGCTTGACTTAGGAAGGGAGGTGAGCCTCTGTGTTTTCTTTTACCCATGTTTGTTTCGTTAGGCCAGACTTATTCAACAGAAGAGTGTTTTTTTGTTTGTTTTTTTTGGTTTTGCTCACTCTGGAACATTACCACGCCTTTGTTCTCTTGTTCAACCACATTCTTTGTGTAGAACAACACCTTTATTGTAAATAAACACCTAACTTCCTTGAGAAAACCCATTTTGGTGGCTGCCTGGGACCAGTGGAAGATGGTTCATGATACGTTCGAGCGCCTCTAGGCTGGGCGTAACATGAGGACTACGTTTCCTATGAAGTGTCACCCAGCCACCCTGGCTTCCTGGCTGCTGGGGATGGCTAACAGCGGATGGCTAACAGAAGCTACACTAGCAGCTATGGGGCCTGGCTAGCTGCTAGCGGGTTGCTGAACCTCGCCTCCAAAGCTACAAAAAGACTACATTGATTCCATGTACCATTATCGCTAGAGGAGGCAGAGGAATAACACTGCTTTAGTAAACAAGAATAGTGCCATCTGAAGCCTTTTTTGTTCCTTGTCACTCTTTCCTCAGTGTGCATTTCTACAGTACATAGAAAACACATTTTAGCCATTTAAAGAACATCTTGTGACTTCATGCCTTCACAATATTCCAGTTATTCCAACAATCATTTGAATTTCCCTCGGGATTAATAAAGTATCCATCCATCCATCCATCCATCCATCTGGGCAAGTGCTTGGACATTTGTTGAAAAAGAAAAAGTTCATATCAAATGTCAATATTTTATACTTTATACTAACCATGAGCCCACATATATCTAAATGTTTACACTGGTGACTTGCCGGATTATAACCTTTGTGTCCTTCTCTACTTCCAGTTGTTCCCTATAGGGTTTTTTTGTTGTAAATTTACCATCTGAACAGTGTGGCTGAAGAGCAGCCGTTCAGCTGTGATGGAGGTGATCTGGTCCATCAGACGGTGTTTCCTGGTGAAGAAGTGCTCCAGACGGGTGTTGAGAGAGCGACAGGACGCCACGCTGGACTTGTACAGCTCATTCAGCCTTTTCACCACTGGATATGTTCAGAAAAACGGTTGTTAATTATCCTCCAAGTCACTTATTGCACACTCTGTTTCCATTTCTGAATAAATTAAACACCTTTCTTGTTACGAGGGGAAACGGCTCATACCTTGTTTGACGGTAGCAGACGGGTAGAGTTTGCCCTGTTTGACTCGCTCCATGGCTGTGTGTAAGGCAGTGGACAGGAGTTCTGCAGTCTTTAGGTAGAGAACCAGCTGTTCTGCATGGCTGAGGACACAATCACACATAGACAGTACAGGAAACCAAATTATAAACTGACAGATGAAGTTTGAAACACACATATCTGCATGGCGGGTATATAACGTGGAAACATTCTGCACCAGAAGAGTCACCAACAATCTCCAGAAAACACTGACTGGAGGACTGTGGAAGATAAGATGGAGATTCTTTATCATTCAGATCACACCAGAGCTCTGGACTGTTCCACTCCCAACAGATTTCTGACCATCAACGCCCACAATCACAAAACATCCTGACTCTTCATGCATACAAAGTTCCACTGATTTTGCATCTTTTCGTTTCCCGCAAGGAAAACACATTATTTTACACTGAAGTCATGTATTAAAGAAAAATGTTGGTAATAATGTAGGAAACTTAGAACTGCATTCCTAAAAAGGCATCATTCTGAAGCAGTAAGTACATGCAGTGATAAAGTATCTTATCGAGGTTTTCCATCCGTTTTCCTTCCATCTCTGTGAGTTTGTGCATTTCCACTGGAGTTTCTAGATTGCAGTCCATTCCTCCTCTGATCTTCATTTCATTATTATTTTATAGTGAACTCCTGGTTGATGTGTTTAACCCTCCTGTTGTCCTCATTTACGGGCACAAAAAAACACTGTTTCCTGGTCTGAAAAAAGTCCAAAAAATTCAGCAAAAAAACTCCCCAAATTTCTAAAAATTTGCAAAACCTTCAGGAAGAAAATTCCAATAATTCATTAAAAGCTTCCTTTAAAACTTTAATTTAAAAAAAAAAAAATCCCCCAAATTTGGCAAGAAAATTCTTGAAAATATTTTCCAAAAATGAGTAAAAATCTTCCAAAAAAAATCCTAAAAATATCTAAAGTGATTACATATATATCAGTAAAACTTCTAATATTTTCTTTAAGAACAGTCACATAAAAATCAACCAAAATCCAGTGAAATTCGCTGGATTTTGGTTGATTTTTTTGTGAACGTTCTTAAGAAATATTTTTTTACTTTTTCAAACTATTAAACAGGTCAATTTTGACCCGCAGTACGACACGAGGGTTAACAAAAGAAGTCACTTTTGCATACAAACATGAGATCTAGAAGACGGCTTCTTGTTTCACTCCAACCAGCTACACAGTTCACTACGTTAATGTCAGAGTGTTCTTGATTGGCTGCAAACATTACAGTGTTTTCACCAAGCTGCATGGATTTTCATGACCACAGTTTGGCCTTTCTATCATCACAAATGGTGCAAATAGTCCAGAAGATGCACCTTGAAGTGAGTTTCTATCCAGACTAGATAGATGGTATCATCACCATCCGCTCTAGTTAATATGTCCTCACCTCCACTCTCGGCTCAGCGAGCTGATCTGATCTGCCACCAGGCTGTGCTGTTGAAGGAGGGAGGCATGAGAAACGTCCACCTGCTCCCCTGCGATCACAGCACCTCGAGTTCCAGCCACCTCCATCAGACAGCGGGCGAAATCCAAGGTGAAACGCAGGCTCTGCACGGTGTCTGTATGCTCCTGCTGCACTCCGACAGGAGGAAGGACGGACAGAGAAAGTAGGACAGTATTAACCCTCCTGCTGTCCTCATTTACGGGCACCAAAAAATATTGTTTCCTTGTCTGAAAATAATCCAAAAATTCAGCAAAAAAATTCCCCAAATTTCTGAAAATTTGAAAAAACCTTCAGGAAGAAAATTCCAATAAATCTTTAAAAGTTTTAGTTAAAAAAAATCCCCAAAATTTGGCAAGAAAATTCTTATAAATATTTTCAAAAAATGAGTAAAAATCTTCCAAAAATTTTTAAAAATATCTAAAGTGATTCCATATATATATCAGTATACCTTCTACTATTTTCTTTAAGAATATTCACATATAAATCAACCAAAATCCAGTGAAATTCGCTGGATTTTGGTTGATTTTTATGTGAACGTTCTTAAGAAATATTTTAACATTTCTTTTTTTCCACCAAAAATGTTCAAAGATTTCCCAAAAATGTTGAAAATGTGGACATAAGAAGTTTCACTGTGAATATTTTTATTTTATTTGCCACATTTTCAAACTATAAACTGGGTCAATTTTGACCCGCAGGACAACACGAGGGGACACCAGCGATTTAGCATTCCGTCTGCATCGGTGAAGAAACACATGCACCTAAAGGCAAAAGGTCACTCAGTGCATTTCATTATTCTGTTCTCGGATTCTGCCTTTAGCTATTTCACCACCCTGCCTGGAAGCTAAAGATACTCCTGCAACACTGACACCCTCTCTTTCTATTTTACTCGCAGTCAACACTCTCTTGAGGCATATTAAACATTCCTCATTTCAAGATTACGTTACAATGAGCACCAGACTGATGCACACAACAGAAGACACGAGATCTAAAGGAGGACTCCCGCCTCGCTGCATTCCAGAGCCGAGCGAAGAAGCCTGCTGCTCACCTCCATCAGCGTCTCCTCAGGCAGCTCGGGAGCCTCAAAGGTTACAGGACCGCCCATGTTGGCTGTGATAGGATCGGTGAAGCTGTAACGAGGGCTGGAGGGAGCCTCAAAGCCATCCAGATAGGTGCCTGTCTGGGGGTAGCGGCTGGTGAAGGAGCCTGCAGGACTGACTGAAGTGAACGAGCCTGTGCAAGTCGGAGAAAAGAGACGACAAAGGGTAAACAAAAAATCTTTCATCAAATGTCGTGAATTTTCACTGTGGTGCAAAAAAAAACATGTAGCTAAAAGACTACAGTATACTACTTGTTGCTGGCATTCATGCTTTTTCATTGTCATTCTCTGTCCATGGAAATCTTTGCTGACCTCTATAATATTTCATGTAATTTGCACATCAGGGAAAACGATGCTCTACGTAGTATGACGTGCAAGAGATATGGAGACTAATTAGCTGCATGAAGCTGTGTCAGGATCTACCTGAGTATTTCCTCTGTCTGGAGGTATGAGGTGGGGTGTTGCCGCTGGGTGGGGAGCCCACAGTGAACACCACCTGTGCTGGGCTGCAGGAGCCAGGTGCAAATCCTCCCCCACCACTGGGGGGCCCTGAAAGATCCAAGAAATACTATGAACATTACTGAATTAACAGAATTAACTTCTACAGCATAGGATAACAAACGTTATGGCTCTCCTTTTCCTGAAAATTGTGCGCATTAGTGCATAATTAGCTGCTGATTAGTCGTGTAATGAAGCTGTAATAATTCATCTGAGTTTTTCCTGAAGCCACACAAAGTGACTGAAATCCTGAGCATTTACACATCTTTGTTAATCTAAACTAACAGCCGTACGTACCTGCTATGTCTATGGCTTTTTCCGAGGTCAGGTTCTCGTTGCTGCCTCGGTCACTCACAGGTCGACCTGGACCGAACGCAGCCATCAGCAGCATGTCAGACAGACGGCCGGCACTCTGAGACCTGCACCAACCACAAATCTTTGTTTAACATGTACTGGTTAAGAAAGACGTTTTACTAGTGGCCCATATTATCCCTTTGCTTGCTAGCTACATTTAACAGTGCTTCTCTAGTTTTATAGCTCCCATCTTGACCTTCTCTCTTCATAAATAACAAGAATGAAGAAAAGGGGAATCCTAGTTGTTATGATTCTATATTGTAATATAGGAACCGCTTCGTATACAATAAAACTAACAGTACACTATGCAGGACTTAAAAAATAAACAAGAAAAGCACTCAGAGAGCACAGTACTCCGCCAAGGTTATTCATTCCCACATATGACATTGTCAGAAATGCAGCTTTTTTTTTTATTAGTTATTGCTGATCAGAAATCATGGCAACATTTATTATAGATGTACCCACAAACAAAATGACCGTTCACTGAGCACAGGTGTGTGTTCTGCATGTGTACGTTACGTACGGATACAGAATCACGTGACCTAAATATGTAGCAGGTAGTGGGAACTGATGGGACTCAGAAACACCTCCACAATTTAATCAGTTGTTCCTTGTATCATTTCCAACAGGTAAGTCCCAATAAGTCCTCAGTGGTGGATTTGTAGTAGGATCACAATCATGTGATCATCAGCAGGCAGCTGACGTAGTGTTCACTTGTCATAGTTACAGTGACGCCGTACAAATCCGTGGATCCAGACTATAAGCTGCATCACTGCCAGAATCTAATCACTTGGTCCTTCTGTCATTTCTGACCTTCCCTGGAAATTTTATCCAAATCCGTTAGTCCGTTTTTGGATAATGTTGTGCATAGATGGATTCACGTACACCGATCATCAAATAACTCTGCCGTGTTCCTTGGCGGAGTAAACACATATTTAACTCTTAACCCGAAATAGTTTTTGGGCGTTTTTCCTCATTATTGCTCCCTGTGGATTCATTTTTCACTGCAATATAAAGTCCTGCAGTTCATTTTAAATGAGGTACGTAGAATAAAGTGATTGTGACAAAATACCAGAATTTTTTGCTCCAATTTGGTGACAAATCATAGATGAGTAGCTCAAGGTTGAAGAGTCAAAAATCCGACATTTCTTTCTCTTTCTACAGTTTCTGGCTCTGGTACGTTCTGTAACCTTGGTCATGCATTTCCAATCTGCCACTGGGTTAAACCCAGCAATGCATAATGCATTTCAAACTCCAAAATATTTAGTTTCAATCCCAGTTTGCCATTATACAAGCCCTTCAATCTGTCCTGCATCTATATCCATATATTTCTCCCTGGATATACAAGAATGAGGGAGACAAACGGAGCAGCAAAAACAATAATCTGACCTTCCGAAGCCCTTGGTATCATCATTGAATCTATGGATGCACTGGGCGGGATGGCTGACTGGTGCGGGGGCTTGATGTCCCAGATCTCTGAGCTCTCCTGGAGCAGTCCTGCAAGGGGAGCCGAGGACCAAACCCTTCTGAGTCAGGAAGGTCATAAGGTTGGGAGAGCTGGGGGGCTTGGGAAATTCAAATGGAGGGATGGTCTGAAGAGAGGGGAGACAGAGGTCAGTCTAAACTGCCTGGGAGTTTCATATTATTCACACACTTTCGTCTGTCGTATATATACACATATATAGACGTCTGACTCACCCTGGAGGGGGAGCCGAGGATTGTGGGAAGGGGGCTACGCTGCATCAGCTCACTCAGTCTGGGGGAAGAGTGAAGAGGCCGGACAGCCATCAGTCCTGTGGAGGGGGCGACTACCGGGTCTGAATGCTGCTTCCTGATTTTCTGCCTGCCGCCGCCACTAGCGCACTCCAGCAGACAGGGGGCACTGTGGAGCCGCGTGCCGAGTCCCATCGCCCGTGGGTGCTGCTGTGAAACGAGCCTGGGCTCCGTGTGCTGCGGAGCTGCAAGGCAAAGCGGGGCAGAAGGTCAGAATGTTTGTGCTTTTAGACAGCAGGTGGTTTTGCAAAATGAAGTGTCACACAGGACAGAAAAACAACAAAGCTTCCACAAGACGGACAAGTCGTGCCTGACTCTCCTGCTGGTGCACATGTCCAGACAGAACGTGCAAACAACTGGTCATGAGAGGAGAGCATGTGGGTGGTTGGTGCATTTTCTCAATCAATAACTTTTACAGCTACAGACCGAATCGCCTCAAGAGACGGTTTGCAAATTCTAACCACAAACTTATTTTTTGTGTCGGAAGTACAGTTTTCAGGAAACACCTCCTCTTTAGGGGTGCAATTAGTAATTACCCCATAATTAATGGCTCTGTTTGATCAATTTTTTGATTAATTTGTTTTACCGTTTGGCCTATAAACAAACTCTTCATCACAAGTTACCAGAGCCCCAAATCGTGTCTCAAAATTGCCTGTTTTGTTTACCCAACTCCCCAAAGATACTCGATTCATAAACACAGAAAAGCAGTTAGTCATCACATAGGATTCATGAATGATGTAAAGGATTAATCAGTGCAATCAGTCCATCTTTTAATCAGTGAATCAAATGGCTGCAAGTCAGGATGCCCCAAGGGGTCTCAAGATAAATCTGCTCCACATAATTACAAATCAAAGTGTGAAAGCGAAGTTTGTTTTTTATCATCCCTCTAAAAACACTTTAAATATCTGAAATAGAGAAATACCTCTTTGGTTGATCTGTTGACGACTCATTGCTTCATTTAAAGGGGTTAGGAACGAATATGCAAATCAATTAGTAGCAGTTTCAACACTTTAACTTCTATCAGGCCACATTGTGACCTAGCAGCTCTAGATCAGTCATCAACCATGCTAGAATGTCCAGATGTGCATTCGAGACGTACAAACAATGTAGTGACAGCTTTAATCTGGATCTGTCAGGGGGGTTTACAAAGTGAAAACTGTCCTTTAAGCTACCTTGAGGAGAGAGCTGGAAAGGTCTGGCGCCTCCCAGGGAGAGCCTGCGGTTGGTGGTGACCGCTCCCTGCCCGTACGGTGGTGAGGGTCCGGTTCTAGCGAAGCCCGACAAGCTTCCACTGCTGCAGCGGCGCACTGGTGTCGACAGCCTGATGATAGAAAGTTAGTGAGTCACTGCAGCTTCATCGACAAACGCTGGCAAAGTTCTGTTTAACCCTCGTGTCGTCCTGCGGGTCAAAACTGACCCGGTTTAAAGTTTGAAAATGTGGGAGAAAAATATATTTTCACAGTGAAACTTCTGATGTCCACATTTTCAATATTCTTGGGAAATCTTTGAACATTTTTTGGTGGAAAAAAAGAAATGTAAAAATGTTTAAGAACATTCACAAAAAAATCAACCAAAATCCAGCGAAATTGACTGGATTTTGGTTGATTTTTATGTGAATGTTCTTCAAGAAAATATTAGAACTTTTACTGATATATATGGAATCATTTTAGATATTTTTAGATTTTTTTGGAAGATTTTTACTCATTTTTTGACAATATTTACAAGAATTTTCTTGCCAAATTTGGGGGATTTAAAAAAAAAAAAAAAAAAACTTTTAAGGGAAATTTTTGAGGAATTATTGGAATTTTCTTCCTGAAGGCTTTGCAAATTTTCAGAAATTTGGAGAGTTTGTTTGCGGAATTTTGGGTTTTTTTTCAGACAAGGAAACAATAATTTTTGGTGCCAGTAAATGAGGACAGCAGGAGGGTTAAAACAGTGAGATTTTGTGTCTGTGTTGAATATTTGCGGATACGGACTGTGGTGAGCCGTCCTGTTTGGTAGAGTGGAGGTTCTGCTCCATGCGCTGGTAGTTCTGGACCTGAGAGGGGACTGGGATAGGCAATGACTGGCCGTGGTTTCCATAGCTACCGCCATAGTTACTTCCCGAGAACTCGCCAGGCCTGTCAATAGAAGTGAGAAGAACACAGAGTGCCAACGGAAGTGTGATAAAGTTAGTGTTTACAGAGGACATGATATTCTGTTCCTGTTAATACTGACAATCATGTACAAAGATGAAGTATTATTAAAGATTAACAGGACAGGACATAAGTTAACTAAAAAGTATGCATATTTTTAATTCGATCTTCTTATTTTAAAATGTATTTGAATTTAGAATGCATTCAAAATACGTGACAGATTTCTAAAAGCACAAAACGAATTAATCTACTAAATTATTAGAAGAATTCAATCTGCTCCACCTTCATCTCTGCTTCTTTGGTATTTTCATGTCATAATGTTCTGTCATCTGAGCTGAACAGAACCACTCGTACCACGGGAAGCTTTGTGCCGTTACCTGACAGGACTTGGAGATCCGCTGTAGGTCGGTGACTGCGGTGGTGTTTTGGCTTGACTACACAGACCAGCAGAAGCCAGGAGAGAGCTAATTAAAGTGGAGAAAAGAAACGAGGCAGCTTTAACAATGCACCATCTCAGAGAGGCCGTATATTCTCACTTTTAATGTAAATGTAATTACTGATATCATTTATCACCCTTAATCAGCCGCATTCTGAAACACTGTCAGACAGCAGCATTTAATTAGCATAACACAGGTGCTGGCAGTTGATGAATTACTAGTTGTTGCTTCTCACCCGCTGTTCATCAGGCTGTCCTGCAGCACTTTACTCTCACATGTCAGCTCACCCGCTGGAAAAACGGGAAGAAGAGTAACAAGAGCATTTCCCAACTGTTAGATATCATGTTATCCTTGAATAATAAACATGAAGAACAAAGAGTCAAAAGAACAGATATCCAGACTAGGGCCTGACCCATTTATCAGCCGGAGCTGTGCCGATTAAACACCGATATATTCTTAAATTCTCAAAAACAATAAATGCTGTTAAGTGTTGGAGTTGTGCAGAATGACGTCCTTGCGCCGTTTGTCCAATACATGGAGCTCTGACTCCATTCAGTCCTCAGTCTTCACCGCTGTCTTCTCAGAAACTACAGGAGGAAGCTACAGCCAGGCAACATTACAGGAGTGGGCGGAGCCGACAGGTGAGTTTATAACCACGATGTGAAATTAACAATAACTCAACATGTCTGAGTTTAACTCTCTTTGCCATGTGTCGTGACGAGTGACGCGTGCTTCGTCGGTGATGCTTTTCATTTACGTTGCTAAAGCTGTGCTAACCAATAATACTGCTGTAGTTACACCTACCTAGCATAGCGTTAGCAAACAGCTTAAAGGCCAGTAAGCAACTGCAGAAAAAACATAAGTGTACAAAATATTTGAGAGTACAGAAGGAGCGTTCATCACTCCGTCAGCTGCTGTTGAGGAGCATTTAAGAAGGAGGATGTGAACCCAGAGGGGAGGAGGTTTATTCAGTTCAATGATAAACATTACTGTCTGTCTGCAGCTGCCATCATGATGTCACTCTTAGTTTTACTGTCAGAAAATACTAGAACGTGACCCAGGCTGGAACAGAAAGTCACTGTGTTGTTATGGAGGAACATTAGTGTCGGACTATTTGTGACCATTTTATATTTAAAATACAACTCTGTCAAAGATGACATGTTTTACATCTGAGAAAGGCGTCTCTGGTTTTTATTTTGGTTCATATGAGTCCTGACTTCATGCTGAAGAAATAATGGAGTAGAGAAAATGTGATTTAAGGTTAAAGGGCATCAGAGGGCTGCAGAAATAATGTTTTACAGGAACTTCACCTGTATGATAACCTACCTCTGATCTGCAGCAATAAGAAGTACCAGACCAGATGTATTTCAGAACTGATTTATAGATTGACTCTTTTTTCAAGGTTATATAATTTCCCTGAGGTTTAATGCTTTGTTGCATGAAAATTCCTCTCTGTTGTAAAATTAAATAAATACTAATGGACAAAGTATTGTAAAACAGTAAAATGTTCTGCCTGTAATTCATATCTTTGTTGTTGTGAGTGTTAGGGACCAAAAAAGAAGTTATTTTATTCATTTTTTAAAAATTAATCGGTTATCGGAATTTTTTTTTTTGCCAAACATCAGAAGCTTCAGCTTATAGTAGATCAAACCTAAATGTAGCTTAGCAAGATGACTCCAAATACCATAAAAGTCCTTCTGTAGAACAGGAGACCAGGTTAGGACTATGCACAGGTTCATTTGACATTTATGTAGGAACTCCATGGTTAAAACAAACAAAGAGGTTTTCTTACTGGTGAAGTGAGCAGGCACCATAACAAAGTCATCCGTGTCACAGGAGGAGGAGTTCTTGCTGCTGCCGCCACCTCCAGACGAGTCCTTGAGGAGAAAACCGGCGGCCTCCTGGGTCGGGGAGGCCAGAGCTTTGGCACGCAAATGCTGAGTCTCAGCAAGAGACTGCTGCAGAGACAGGGACATGGAAGGCAGCTTAAAATAGCAAGCAGTGAGGGCAAAGGCCAAAAAAGTGGTCCACTTCTACGATTGCACATAAACAGCATTATACAGACGGCAAAGCAGACCAGATTAATGTGTAAATAAGGCAGAAATAAAGAATACAAACCGGTGGCGAGGCGAGGTGGGAGGTGGAAGAGCTGCTACAAGAGCTGGCTGATGCAGAGCTGGGCAAACAGGTCATGGTCACAGTAGGAGTCGCTGCAAGAAAATGCAACAAAAGCTGTGACGCAACTCAAGAATAGACGTGAATTCAGGTGCAGGACATTAAAAGTTAACAGAAACTTTGCTTGTCTGTTTGCTCAGACAAAAAATCGACAGCCTAAGTTTCATGATAGAAGTCTGTAGTGATTTTTTTAACGATATAAAGTACATTTTCATCATGTTCATGTTTACAATATAACCATATAATGCAAACGCTGTCAGCTGCTTCAAAAACAGGAGATACACTTTCACAAAATGTGTCACGTAACCGAACCATTTTCAAGCAGGCTCTATGAAGAAGTGCTTCTTCTTACTTACTCTTTTTCATGGATGAGCTCGCCTCCAGGAAAGGATGACAAAAAAACTCATCTATCAGCAAGACAGGAAGAGACAGAACTAATAAGAGGTGGAGAAACAGATTGATGATCCATAAAAAACTACAAGATGCAATATGATTACTGTCACTTCTGTTGTGTTCATGGTTTTATTCGTCATGGGGCTTACTTGTTTAGGAAACACTGCAACTAGTTTCACAGCAACATCAGCTGAGTGTGTAATGTGATTAGGTGATTATCAACTAATGCTATTGGGCCGAGCTCACAGAAATATCTGAATCATCAATGCAAGTCTCCAAGTTTCATGAATTTTACTCTGTGAGACATTCACTGACCGAAGTCCATGCGGTCCTTGTGGTTGCGCTGAAGCAAACCCAGCAGCAGGTTCCTCAGATGGCTGGAAGTCTCTCTGGGGATGCTGCAAACAAGAAACGCAACAATCAGCAGCACAAAAACTGCATTAAAAAGTCACAATTTGTAATATTACAGATACAACAACACTCGTATCTGCACCCAGTTTACTCTTCAAGCAGACATTTATCAATAATCAAAGTGGGGATGACTTTTAATGACCTGAAACATATCATTTCTTGTGTAAACAGTTGAGGGGGTTTGTCATCTCTCACACGGTTGTAAATTAACTGTTTTTAACTGTTAAAACACATGCAGTATTTTCATATCCGTCTTATCTGAAATGCACTGCAGTGGCACAAATGTATTTTCAAACACAGCGGGGGGTTGTTCCTGAAGAACTTTTGTCACTTTCAACTGGTTGTTCTAATCTACAAATGCATTCAGCAAATTTTCTCATTCTTAAAAGCAAAAAATGTTAAACTTTGCAAAGTTTTCAGTCTTTTACTATTATAAAAAAAACCATGCTGTGATGCTTGTATAAAATCTTACTTGGGGCTGAGATTCTTGTTTTTCTCATAGAACAGCCGGAGGTCCTGGGGACTGCTGGCCTAAAGATGAAGAAGGAAGTCATAGAAATAGTGGAAAACATGCAAATGCTAGTTTGTGCAAATACATACACAGCCAAAACAACATTTCAATCTATTTTTCTCAGTTTTTACTGTAGCATGCGCTGCACTGCCCTGTTACTGCCCTGACATAATGTACATGTAGATAATTTGTGTTACAAAATACATGTTAGAAATATATATAAATACATAAATCATGTATAACTTGTCATGTTTTTTTTTCTTTTTGTATATAAACATGAGCTTCTTGTCACTAAATGTACCATCGCAAGTTAAAGCAGCTGGGCATAAAAACCTGATCTGCAGCTTTGACTGAAAAGTACATAATTTAAAAACCAAACTATATTATTATTATGAAGTGTGAAAGCAAAAATTATGTTTACTTGTTAAATTTTCGCAGATTTGCTTTTTGAATTTGCACTTTTGTTGTGTGGGTCACTGCTCCAGCCAAGCTAATTAGATCTTTAACTAGTGACACACTTTAGTCACTTGTGTACTAACAAAACAGCACATTATACCATTTTAAATGGTGCAAACAATAAAGCTGTGGAACTTGCTGAACTGCTGTGGAACCAGTTCAGCAAGGTTTTGTTTAACACATTTAATTCCACCACTGCATGTGTTGTCCATCACTTCACTCATCATCATTAAAGTATTTGCAACAAGTTTTACTATCTTCTGCAATTAAGTGAGTGTATAATTAGCCGGAAGAAGCCAAAAGGCACAGCTGACACAGTTGACAAACATACTGACACGGCCGACACATGAGGGTGTAGTTTGGTTTGACGAAAGTTAGAAAGTCATGAGTGACAAAGTAGTTCAGTTCTGTAACCGCCAGACACAAAGAATGAAATGCACTCCATCTGCCAAGTTCTTGTTATTTTGTCCCTGCTGTCACAACACATTCATGCAGCCCGTAAAAGTTCACAGTTTGGGAGCAAAATGATAAACGAAAAGGCATTTTTTGGTTCTCAGAAAGAAATCCAGAACAAGACTTGCAACTGAAATGAGCTACATAAACAGTTCTGCACCAAAGTTTGGCACACTTTAGATGTTCAGGTCCGTTAAACAATATCATCAGGGAGGCGTCTGCTTGGTCACAACTTTATTCAGCTGCGCTACAATGACTCCAAACATGCGGCCTGAAGGGCAACAACAAGAGAACCAAGGAGCCATGAAACTGACGGCGGTTTCTCCAAGATGTTTGGAACAACCCAGCTGACAGGTACCTTGAAATAGTGTGAGCCCGTGCTGCTTTAAGGGCAAAGCACGGTCACACAAAATACTGATTGGATTAGTTTTTTTTCTGTTTACTGCACCTCGGGAATAGTTCACAGAAAAATTATTCATGACAAAGCTCCACTTTACTTTCAGTGCCTAAAATTCTGCTCAGTACTGTTTATTCAACTTTTTATTTGAGTTTTCTTCTGAATTTCTTGTCGTAGTCGATTAAAAAAAAAAAAAAGCATTTTTATTTTAACTGTCCACAATATAATGCATAAACTGAAGTTGGAGTTTTACTACTGTCCCTGGATGAACAAAAAAAAGAAACCCTGCATTCTCCACCATGTTTCCTTGGATCATTCTTGATGATGTACTTCAGGGTCTTTACCTGGAAAGGAGCCTTCCCAGTCAGACACTGAAACACTATGGTTCCTATACTCCACAAGTCAGCCTTGGCATCATAGTTCTGGGACATGATTACTTCAGGAGCCTGGAAAGGAGAAAGAACACGATTATTTTCAGTGCAACTCTTCTCTGGAACTCTTTGAAGGATAATAAATAACTGTATTGTTTTTGAGATTGCATTCAGTTAACACCATAAACATTTAAAGAAATAAAGCTCTGCTGGTTCAACTGAAGTAGTCTCTAAGAAATGGCTGCACACTTCTAAACTAAGAATAAAAAAAAACCTTTTCTGCCTTTAACTGACTGCGATAACCTTTGGTCCGAGTAAAAACACAGACCAAATGTGACTTTGCTCGGGTTTAAAAACCAACTGAACTATTTGAGAATGCAGGAAATTATATCTCAGTATTAAAATGAAGGCAAGCTGGATTTGCTTGACCTTCTTTCACCTCTCTTCCGAAAGGTTTCTCGTGTTAGAACTTAAATATAACATGACCTGCATGACTGAGAATCTTCACTGACAATGCTTCCAGTTATTTCTATGAAACTTTGGGTTGTTGGGTTTTCTGTTCACCATTTGTAAGGCCTTCATTGTACAATGTGAAGTGCTACGAGTTGTGAACTGGTGGTACATAAATAAAATTGACATGAACTGAACTAAAATGTGTTTACCATGTACATAGGAGAGCCGCAGAGTGTTGCCGCCATCATGTTGTTCTGAAGGTACCTGGCAAAGCCAAAGTCCGCTGTGGAGAGAGAAAGTGAGGAGGGGAGGAAGAACAAGAACCAAAAAAGAAACACAGAACAAGAGAGGAAGAGTAAAAATTTGCCTTTGTAAAAATGGAATACAGTGGTAGTTTCATACAGAAAATATGCATATGGTGAGGACAATAATGCTAATTAAATAAAAAGAGAAAAAACTTAACAAAGAAAAACTGAAAATGATTCAATAAAAAAAAAACATTGTGCTCTGAAAAAGTTGGATGCAGTTTGCCAACTGAATGGTCTATTTAATCCTAAGAGCCTGAGGCTATTTTCAGGGTAATATCACAACTTTTAATTTTAAATTCTTGGTTGTTATGAAGGCTTGTAATGCTTGCTATACCTTGCTTTTTTTTTCTTTCCCAATTGAACCTCAACTGATATGATTATATTTGCAAGATTTTTTTCTATACTTGCATTTATCAAAGGAAAAAGTACAATATCCATTATAAAACTGCATGTTTTTATGGCTTGCAGTAGAGATATCATTTCACACTCCTGTATGGGAACTTGCCCTGACACTAACAATATCAGAACCATGATGGTGGAATACCCTGCCTGAAGGCCTCTAAACACTGAGTGATTTTAACAATCTTAGAAGTTCACAGTTTGCTACACTGGACGACATGAATCTAATCATCTTTGGGCACGATGAAAACAGCTGAATCTCAGCCTACGATGTACGTGAGTCGACGTGAATGCACAAAAATAAAACATCGTAAGTGTGCACCGTCCATCTATGAAAAATAAACAACTGAAGCATGAACGGAGCTCCTACAATCACAGGGACACTAGTCAAACATGAACGGAGCTCCTACAATCACAGGGACACTAGTCAAACATGAACGGAGCTCCTACAATCACTGGGAAACTAGTCAAACATGAACGGAGCCCTCGCCCTGGTGACATTTATGTGTTTGGAGAGAAATCCCCCCAAAAAAGGAGGAGGAGAATATGGATCGTCGAGGCTTGGAAAGAGAGGCCAATTTTGCAAAGGGAGCTTGAAGTAAGTACTTATTAGCATCTACTAGCATTTTATTTACTGTTATGGTCTGTCATTTGTCCAACAAAACACATCTTCTTTGTTTAAATCCCACATACTTGTTTTGATGCATTTTGTCGCCGCAAATCATCTATTTGGGTTTAGCGCCAGTGTCGCGCTGATCAGTACGTCATTTAATGCTGCATTGTCTGCAGTTCACGCTGTCAGAATTTTATCACAGCTTGTCTTTGGTCACCATGACAACTGCTGTGCCGTCCTTGAACCCGTCTCACAGTGCAACGCAGGACCACCGATTTAGAGCCAAAGATATCGCCACCATTCTCTCACCATTGCTATCGTCAGTCTGGGACGGCTGAAAATCGCAGTGTAGAGGCCTTTAGAGATTGGAAAAACATGCCTCTGATGCCTAACAGACGTAAAAGTCACCATTTTATTCCCTCAAGTCAGTCTAATGTATACATAATAGCAGAGCATTGCACAGCTATGTTAATATCTATACAGTTATTGCACTGTATAGATAAGATATCTAGACGCTAACATTTCTATGCAATGCTCAGTTCATGAGTGATGGATCCACAGCTGTATGCAGGTTGTAACTATGAATAAATCTGACATACATTCAAAGCAATTTTCCTCTCTGACATTTCATCACACAGAGAAGCAGTGGAAAGGTCAAGTCATGCAGTTTCATTTCCTTTGCACTCCACCTTGCATGCGATGAACACTTTGAGAGCGATTCAACTGAGAGGAAGTGATGTGAATGTAAATGATGTGGACGCTTCCGTCGGGCTCAAAGGGTTAATATCTAAACCAATAAAAACCATTCATTATAATACTCCAGTAATAATGGGTCAGAGGGCTTCATTGTGATTACAGGTGTAATGACAACGGAACATTATCACACAGCAGTTTGGGAGTTATGACTTAATAAAACACCCCAAGCAGAAAATACCAAGTCAGAAAAGTATTTTGCTGATTCTACTAATTCTAATATTCATTATAATAAATATAAAAGCATAGATGCTATCCAATATTCTAGAGTAAGCAGCCTATAAAACAAGCGATCATTCCCGATAATCCCTGAGTCTATGTAATGTGTGTGTTCAGTTGGTTTGTGTTGGTTTTCCCACAGTTGTCCGGATTATAACATTTGCTGCGACACAATCCTCAGACTTCACTCCCGCTGGACAATCAATCTCCAGAGAAAAAAAGAAATAATAGGCTTAAGGATGAGCAGAGTTTTCAACACACACTTGCTCATTTCACTCTTATTATTATTATTATTATTATTATTATTATTATGCTGATTATGTATTGCTGCACCAGTGTCACATTTTGATGAAACTCATACATTACGTTTCAGGTTTTCTCTTTCTTGGTATTTTTCTTCCTCCCTAAGAAGGACACTACCAACGGTGAGAGTGAAATTCTAGACATAATTTAATTAATTTACCTCTAACAAGTTTAGTCTCATAATCTTACGGTAATCAATTACCTTGGAGAGATCATTATTAGGTCCTGTTGCAATAAAACTGTCTGTAAAACGGTTTATTACGTTACACAAATTTCCATATTGGGCTTCATGAGATTCAATTAGTTTTGGCTCCTGTGAAGGGTTCCAGTGCTTTCATATTAAATCTCACAAGCTCCGGTCTCTGTCTAAAGTGTTGTTGCTCTCACTGTCTTTATATTTTAATCATTAGATATTATATTACACCAAGCACTGCTACGCTTCAAAACCTGTTTGCATTAAAAATCTGACATAAAACTGGTGAAGACATGTCCACACATCATCACAAGGCTCCGAAACTGACCAATCTTGATGCAAGTGTTGTTAGAGTGCGACTTGCGTCCTGGTGGGTAGGACAGCAGAATGTTCTGGGGTTTGAGGTCCCGGTGAATTATTCCTTTGGCCTGTAGGACCCTCATAGCGCCTGCAATCTGCTGCAGGAAAACCCGAATAGTGTCCTCGCTCAGTGTGCCTTTGGCTGCAGAGAAACAAGAGGGAAAAAATTTAAAGGTTGTTTGATTTTCAGGTAACTTTGGTTTATTGGGTACAGTATGATTCTTATAGGTGAAGTCAACTCCTGAAGCAAGACATAGTATGAGGACATAGCAGCAAGAGATGGGGGTTGAACAACGTTCTTACCTGGAATCTACAAACTACAAAAATGATACCAGTTTATCTAGAAAATCTTGGCGTCAGACTAGTTAAACAAGTATCTGCAGCATGTTTTTCTTGACCTCTCTCACATCACATCACTGCCACCTCCACTTCGCTGTCTCTTTCTCCCCTACAATAAACTCTTTCACCTCAAGGTTTTACGTTTTGGTTCTATGACATCTTCCCGTCATATAGAAGATATATTATGACGATCCCTGAGTCTTTCGTCCTCAGTCAGTCTGAGGCTTGACTTGAGCCTACAAATCAGTTCACTTCAAGTTTGGTTATCTGGTAGATTAAGCCAGAATCTACAGACATAATTCATCAGCAAATGTGTCTATTTCACAGCCCTGCAATGTATGAAATATCGCAGAGCTGGTCAAAACTGTAGATGCTAACATTCTCCCAGTTTTCTAATATAGTGTTAACTCAAATGCATTTGTGTAGGAGGAGGAAAACTCTATGCATGTGATGTAAACTTCACAAAGTATGTATGTAAGATGAGTAAAGACAGAAGAACTCAGCACAGAGGTTTCCCTGTGATGTTAGGTCTGTTTCTAAGCCTCGAGTCCTCCAAAGTTTTTGAAGAACTTCAGAAACTAACATCTCCATTATTAAAGCATCAAACCTCCTTCTGCCTTCAGGGCTGCTGATAAAAGCCAGCTTCCTGTGGTCATATGAGAAGTCCAACAACACAGAGTCGTGACCTGAATGGTGCTCTTGAGGCGTAAAAGAACAGAGAAAAAGAATTCTCTCCAAACTAGCAGTTTGCTTCAGTCAGTCCCTCTAGGAATTCGCGATGTTATGATCGCAACAATTAACGCAAATTCAACCAATCTCTGTGAATTCTGCATGACCTTGCATTTTTACCCAATCACCGCAACTTTTCTGCAATTTTGGCCCACCTCCCGTGAGTTCCACCAATCATAGCAGTCCCCAGCGCTAACGTAACGCACGTACGTCACCGAATTCACTTCCTTGTTTATGGTTTGAAGATGCAGACATGTTCGATTCTAACGTCTAAAGTTCGATACGACTTTTTTCCTACTACTTGTCAAAGCCACTTTTTAATCACTATATTCACTTTAATTTTATACAATTCCATGCCTTGAAATGTGTACATACTGTATATTGAATTTTAATTCAGTTTTATTTATTAACCTCTATTGTTAATGTTACTAACCTGCTCTTTTTGTTATTTTATGTTGGTGTATGTAAACTGCTGAACACCAAAATTTCCCTCAGGATTAATAAAGTATCTATCTATCTATCTATCTATCTATCTATCTATCTATCTATCTCTATCTATCTATCTATCTATCTCTATCTATCTATCTCTATCTATCTATCTATCTATCTATCTATCTATCGACCATGCAAGACAATTCCCTGCTGTTCCTCATGAAAGCGGAGGTAAACTGTTTCACACTTGAGCAATATTGTGGTGGAATACAAACGAAAATCATCGATTAACAAACACTTTGCTACCGCCAAACATATTAGGAGAACGGCTGAAAGGAGCGGACCACAGACCAGACAAATCACTGTGACGGAAGCCGTTGCATCCAGATCTGTTGCTGAAAGAATGAAGGTAAGTTAGATCCATTAACTGACGTGACAAGCCCTGAGTGTGTGTGTTGAATACGAGTGCCAGGACAGATATGTCCAAATATGATTCATTCAATAGTAAATGACCATTTAGTGCCTTAAATCTACCAACTACTTCATGTTAAACCAGTATCTGGCTGCTGCTAATTTCCCACCATGGTGTGTGGAGCTTGTTAAAGAATTAGTTTAGGAATAAATATGGTCAATTAAAATGTTGAAACATGTTCTAAAAGCTGAAAAAATACAACTTTTTTAGCAACTGTCACTGTCTCTCGCAATTAAATCGCAACAAATATGCTTAAAACATTGCAACTTAAATCACAATTTTTTTTAGAAAAGCTGCTGCAAATTCAGGCATTTTAGGGCTGCAACAATCTGGAAAAAAGTCTACAAATTCCTGGAAGGACTATTGAGTAAATCATTATTCTCGGACAGCAGAAAGAAGCTTTTGAGGGCTGCTTTTGTGTCTTAAATCCCTTTCTGGTATCTAGTACATCGCAAACTGCTGTTATTCAGTCAGCTCACTTTGACACTTAGCTCATTTTGCAGTATATTCAGAAAGAAATCTCAAGTTTAAACGACATCACTGCTAAGAGCATCTTCAAAGCCTGCCATTGACTCATGAAGAAAAAAAATGTTGAAAGCTTTTAAAGAAAAAAAAAAAAAAACAAGGTCAGGACTCAGTTTTATTTTATTCATTACAGTCCTAATGCTCTTCCTGCTAACTCTGCGGGTACTTTTGTGTTCCTTCTGGAATGCTCATATTTTCTATAAAAAACAAACCCAAGGTATTTGTAAGAATATTTTAAAAACACTGATCCAGACTGAAAAATATGGTCGCTCTGCTGTTTACATTTCTCTCAAAAATGTCAGTTCATATCAGGAAATAAAACATCATCATGGATTGTAAATGAATTTCTTCTTCAACAAACATCGACTGTTGCTTGGAACCATTCATATTCTTGCTTTTAGACAACAGAGAGAAGCATTCATGGGCTGTTTTCCCCACAGCAAGCACTTTCATTTTGTTGTCACCAAGCAACAAAGATGACATTTCACTGCCAATTCAATCGATTTTTCTACTGAGAAGCACCTCGACTAGATGAAGTAGTAGCAGATAAATGGTTGCACTTACAGTGTAAGTAGTCAGCAAGATCGCCACCGTTGCAGTACTGAGAAAAAGAGAGACAGGAGAGGGGAAGAAGGCAGAGAGAGAGAGATGAAAAGCAATCACATCAGGAAACACAGGTAACATGGAGGGCTGCTGTAGAAGACTCTAACATCACCCAGTCTCTGAAGCAACTAGAAAGCTGGAGATCAGAGGAGTGACGTGCTGAAGAGTGATGTGTTTACAGATTTCTACCCTTGTTCCCATTCCCAGCATTAATATGAATGAACCCAGTAAAGGATGGAGTGTGACAGGGGAGGCTGTGAAATGCTGCCTCACAACTCATCTACTGTTCTAATGCACAGAGAGAGGCATAAAAAACACAACTATCAGTTTCCCTGGGTTGGCATAATACATGACCTTTAAGGCACTGGGAAACTCTCAACAGAAAAATAGTAAACAGAGTCATGCAGTTCTTAGCATTCACTGCATTTGAGACCTGAAGACTCTGGCATTTCCTGTATGTTGTCTAGCTTGTCACCAATCATGTTGGAAAATCTAGCATGTAAACTGTATGATGGAAAAGTGTCCGAGCAAGCTATAGTGTGTGGAATACAAATTATGCTACATGCATCTTTACAATACACATCAAAAGAACTACCTGGCTGGGAAAAATCTACGAAAACAACATGATAGAGGGGGTCCTCGGTTTACGACGTTATTGACCTACAGCATTTCCTCATTACGTGGGACTAGTTGATGAGCGGAGTGGATGAATACGTCGTCACACGGCGCTATAAGACAGCTTTGTTTCCATTCTCCGGTTGTACGCCACCTTGGATTGTGCTACATTCACTAACTTTTCGCCCTTCATCATGACTCCCAAGTGTAAGTCAGACTCTTCTGATGGCATCTCCGTGGAAGTGAACTTGGATATAATAAAACGCCCGGAACAGCATGAAACACCAACGAACATGGGTCTAGTTGTAAAAACAGGTCAACATATTGTAGTGACCCTCTGTGATGAATGAGTGAGACTTTATCTCGTCCTCTGCTGGTTTATTGAACCTTCACACAGGCTACTGTGGGCCATAGCCAACGCCAAAAGAACTAGAAAAACCCCATAACTTCAAGAATTAGCCGCCGTTCCCAGCTCTCTCTACTGCTGACTCTCAGCCAATCAGAGGAGAGCTAACTAAACATGACACGTTCATTGACAGTAAGTAAATCTCAAACTGAACAATAAACATTGAAACCTCAACGTCAACAACAATATCAGTCCGTTACAATATTCTGTTATCGTCTTGTAAAATGAATCATACATGCATGAAAGCCGCTGGTATTCATGACTTGTCTGAAGAACTGATCATATCGTGATGCACGTAACGGAGTTCCGACTTACGGCGAAAATCGATTTACGTTGATCCCTAGGAACAGAACTCCGATGTAAGTCGAGGACCCCCTGTACATGTTTTTCAAAACATGAAATCACATTTATTTTGAGCAAAAGTGCTCAGAGAAAATAACTAAAATGCATTGTCACTCATGCTGAACACTATCCAGAGACGAAAACAAACATATCCCCAGAAAAAATTAGACTCTTTATCAGGCAAACAGTATGAACTCCACAGCGAAATAAAATAAATTTGGTTACTGGCTGCCAGCCGATTACCCCCTGGAAGCCCGAGGACACGGCTAATTATAGCCCGAGTCCTGTTAGAGTTGAGACAATACAGCGCTGAGCAAACAAAGTCCAACATCGCTCCAAGCTTACCTCCATTACCAGGTACACTGAGCTGGCAGTTTCCTAATGAGAGAAGAGATAAGAGTGGGAGTAAACAAACATATGTCAGTAACAGACAAAGCAAGGAACAGGTGGTCCTTGCGCACTCAACGATCATGTTTGAGCAAACTGAACCGGTGCTTTGGATCGCAGGAATATCCAGCAGCTTAACGGGCTGTGAGAAAATTAGAACCGACTGAGAAGATTCATAACAGCTTGTGTCTTTGTACAACAAGGCACAGAGACATGAGTACAGGAAGAGTGAGAACACATGTTAAAACATAGCGATCAAAGCTTTACATAGTGGATCTAGCTACAAATAATAGTTCTGTGAAGATAGAACCAATCCAAACCTGTTCATCTAAAGTAAAAGTAAAGTACATCTGTTGACAGGGATAAACACAATAGATGATTCAATAAGAGGACAAGTGAGAGACAGTGTGAAGTATTCAGCTTCTAACCTCCCACATTAACACCAACAAACAGTAAAAATCTATTAATTTACACAACTGACAAATACTTGCTCATTTTTTAATACTGCAAAAACAGGAGGTTTAGAGTTCCAGAGACTCTTTCACCATCGAGTGTTCAACAACTTCTCCTAATAGTCCAAAAGTTTTTTGGGGAAAAAAACACACACACAGTGGAGGCGAGTTGAAAAAACTTCTCTTATCACATGGCAACAGATGACTGCGTCTCTCACTCTGACCTCAGCTCAGTATCTCGTTGAAGCCACCAGTCAGAGGCCAGACTGTTTTCTATAGTTCAGCTGAGTCAGGCCTTCTGAAGTTATTTGTCTTTGGCTTTTATAGAAGATGGACAGCAACCAGCCAGCCAGTTAGTTTTCAGGCAGAGAGCCCACAATCTGGCTTCACAGCTGCCCGAGGGCACTGCAGCACCACACTTCTGCTAGATAAAAGGTTGGGTGTCGCGTTGAAGGTTAATCATGATACAAAAATTCATTAAAACAGATTTACAGTTGGGATAAAAGATATAGGAGAAAAAATAGGTTCTGAATATATTGACATATTGCACTATGAGCCACTATTTTAGTAGAAAGTGGTTATGTTTTCAGTTTTTAAACTGAAAAAACATATAAAAATTTACTTTTGCTGCAGTCTAACCAAGCAAGCATGTTCCTTTTTAATTTGATTAGAGTACAACTTTTAATTTACAGTGCTATGACCTGAAATAAAATGCTAAAAAAACACCACATTTACAGCATCTTTCTCCTCCCCCTCCACTATCTACATGCCACCATTTTCAAAATCCACCTCCCGATGGAAAACAACCTCTGGACAACAACAGCAACCTTCCACGATGAAAATCTCAAGTTTTGCCAAAGGCTTGGATCGTTTTGGGTGATTTTGCCATTTTGATGACAGTGCAAATGCTCCACCAAAACAATTCTCTTATCACTACTTGGAGGGGACACGCTTTGTTTAGCTCCACCCAAGACGACTGTGATTGGTTTAAAGAGATACAAACAAGCTGGGGTAGCTTTTCTCCGACAGCAGAATGATGAGGTGCACCCAGACCATCTACTTCTACCTAGTTCGTCAGGGAGACTGTCTATGGTGAAGACTATTTGGTCTATAATGTTGAAGACTTTAAGCATTTCCCTGTGGGGATTGATAAAGTTTCTCCGAGTCTAAACAAATGGCCGTCAGAGTTTCTCAGAGCCCTTGGGTGGCCTTAATTATGCTGAAAATGTGTATTTTTCTGCTTCTTTGTGTTTTATGTGTATTTAATTAATTCGGTTATGGGACTCGATGAGGCATTTGTACTGTAGATTCAGGCTATAACTTGTAATATGTACATAAGCTGCTGACTTGAGTGTCTTGAGGCGACTTGAGGGATGTTTTTAAGAGAACTGGAAATGCTGTATGTGTCGGGGAATCTTTAGTGGACACCACTGTGGTCTATACTGCAATTATGAGCAGTATTATGGGCTGTATTTAAGCACTACGTCGAGAAAGACCTTTGGGACGGAAACCTTGACTTTATAATGAATCATGCAGGGGTGATGTATGTGAGGAAAGCGATTGTTTTTTCAATATGATGTATGGATTAACTAATCAACCTCTAATCAACCTATATCTGTTTGCTTCATTTCAAAATTCTTTAGGTTCCCACTCCTGAAACTAACACTAGCAGTCTAGAATAATACAATTATCTAACACGTAAACTCATTTAATTCTCCTAGGATACGAGAACAAGATACGTGAAAAGCAGCAAAGCCTTTCTGCTGGTGTTTGGTATCGGTTTCCTTCTGACCTAATTAGATAGGTGGATAGCAGGATCCCCTGCTAGAAAACATCTACACTGTGCTGCCACAACAAACCTGTAATCTTAGAGGCCAGCTTGGACTATCCTAGCTGCCCACAGAGAGCACCGCTGTGTGTCAGTACAGAAGATAAAGACAGTGGAGGTTTTTCTAGTTCTGCATGCAGGGATACATGATAACCTGTTGCAAATGATTTTCCTTGGGTCGCTGATAATGAGCCAACAGAGCAGTTAAATCCATATTTGCCACCAATGCAAGAGGGTGACTGCATTGGGCTTTTTGAGCATCTAGAAGCTCATATGAATGCATGCAGAACCAGTGGTGCTTTTAGCTGTGTGATGACTGAGCTGTCTGACAAAAAAGATAAGGGTAGAGGATGAAAGGTCAACCCTAATCAATAAAATGAAACTCCTGGTTACGTAATGAAACCTACAATATCTGCACTCATCCTGAGATCCTAAGATGAGGAAAGTAAAAATTTAAGACACTACATTTCCCATAAAGCCTTAGTCAAGGAGGTCAACAAGAGCAGGTCACATGACCGCACAAGGAACGTAAACATGGGAAATGATGACTGAGCATTGACTGAAACTTAACAAGGGTTTGTAAAAAAAGACAGAACTTAATAAAAACAGGTTTAGAGCAAACTAATGTAAGAAAAAAAGCCTCTTTTCAGCAAAGAGGGAAATTAAACTGTTGAAGCTACAGGAGAGAGAAGTGGGTCACATGGAACAGACACATCCGTCAATTCCTCTGCTCTACTCTGTAAAGCGCAGGCGAACAGGAAAACTGGGACAGTAAGAGGTGGGATGATCATGTATGTAAACAGAAGCCTGAGCACATGACAGAGATGTAATTTCTGAGTGTATTACAACATACCTGAAAGTCCAGTAACGCAACAATGTTCTCATGTTTGAGTTCCTGCAGAAATGACAGAGATATATCACTGTTTGTATGGAATGTCCTTAAATATCTGTTACATATACAAATTTAAACATGGATTTGTACAGTCAGGGTTCTTTGTAGTCAGCAAGAAACTTTAGAACGTTTACTTTCACCATGTTCAGCGAGATCAGGCTGAGATAGTAACTGCTCACATTGCACTCTTAGATCTGGCAACCGTCCTGATCTAGATCCTGAAATACTCACAACAGGAAATGGTGTGTTACCATTTAGAAGTGATCTAAGAGGTCTAGAAGTCAAGGTGAATGTCATTCTGAGGTTCACTACTGGACACAAAGTGGTATTTTTTGTTCTGGTTGCCCTTCTCAGTTCCTCTGGTATTGCTAACATGGATGTATTCTTTACAGGAACAGAATAACTCTGACTTACCTTCAGTATTTTGATCTCTTTCCCCAGTAGTGTCTGAGATTTAGCCAAGTTCTTCTTGTTTATGCATTTCACTGCCACCTCCCAGTCATGTTTCTAGAAGACGACGATAAAAACGATTTTTTAAAGAAGAAGGAGAAGCCTTTATTTGTCACAAATCCATTTTTACTGTGAAATGCTGTTTTTGCATATTCCAATTGGGGTCAGAGCCATGGTACGGCGCCCCTGGAGCAGGAAGTGTTAAGAGCCTTGCTCAAGGGCCCAACAGTGGCCCCATCGGGGGTTTGATATCTACAGGGGGTCCTCGACTTACATTGGAGTTCCGTTCCTACATACTGATGTAGGTCGATTTTCGGCACAAGTCGGAACTCCGGAGAAAATGTACCCTGCCTGGTGAGCTATACTTCTTGTGTCTTCTTTTTGGGATGGAAAAAAACAAATTCAGTACTACTTTGCTATGTCTTGGCTTGGTAAATACAGATCTACTGTTTTAGTACTACAGTAGAAACGGACGGATGCATAAGAACGTGCAGCAGTTTCTCCAACATGTAGAAAATCTGTCATGTCCTGCCAGGTTTACTGTGTCGCACTTGTGTTTACACATATGTGTTTACACATATGTGTTTAGGCTCGAGCTTTTTGTCATACTTTTCATTCCTTTAATGCCCTTAAATGCCACAATTGTACGTTATTAACTTTGTGTCCTCTCCTCTCCATCTCCTGCAGCTCCTTGACTGAGCCGTTTCTACCAGCCCCCCTCTGTGTTTATTGTCCTCTGGTTTGTTTCCTCCCCCGTCACCTTCACCCCCAGCTAGTCCAGACATATGGCCGGCCTCCCTCAGCCTGGTTCTGCTGGTAGTCTGTTTCTGTTAAAGGGAGTCTTTGCTCAAGAAGAATTGCTTGGATTAGCCTTTATAATACTCTAGAGCAGCGGTGTCAAACTCATTCTTGTTCCGGTTCCACATTCACTTGATCTCAAGTGCACCGGACCAGTAAAATCACAGCATAACAACTGATAAATAACTACAACTCCAAATGTTTCCTTTGTTTTAGTGCAAAAAAATACATTTTGACAATGTTCACATTTAAGGAATTACCTTTTTTTTTTTTTAACTAAACATTATGAACAAACTGAAAAATAAATTCAGTTTCAACTACATTCAGCCTCATTTCATCATTTACATATCACAACTTCCAGATCACAGAGTGTCTACAAAAAGGCATAAAACTTTTAGTTGCATGTATCTGGAAGTGAATAATATAGTATTTTATTTTATGATCAAAACAACAAAAGTCAAACAAAAACGACAAAAACAAGATAAAATATTACAAAAATGAGACAAACGACACAAAACAGAGCAAAAAGAGACAAAAAATTAGATAAAAAAGTTACAAAGGACAAAAAATGAACACAAACAATACAAAAAAAAGCAACAAAACTACAAAAAAACACAAGCGGGACAAAAACGAGAAACAAAACGACAAAAACATGAGACAAACGTCAAAATCTGACAAGAGAGAGAAAAACAACAAAAACAAGACAAAATATTACAAAAATGAGACACAAAACAACAAAAAAAACAATGAACAATCTAGCATTTTACTTTATGATCAAAACAACTTGCCATGGTCTAGAAATTAGTTTAAATTTACAGTTTTACAGATGTACAATCTGCAGTTAATGTCTTCTCTGGATTTTTTACACTTTGGGGGCGGTTTTGACACCCCTGCTCTAGAGTCTTTTACATATATTCTGAATAAAACTGCATAATATGTAGGCTAACGCTGTGGGGTCTTAACCTTGATATGTGAATTACACATGCAAATTTGTATAGTTTTTAACAGAAAGCACTGTAGGTCAGCATCTGTTGTTTTTAACGTGACTTAAAAGCAGAGATGTGTTGACTAATGAAATCAGGAAGTCTGGTCGCAGCTGGTTTTATAACAGAAAACACAACATGTTTCCTACAATATAAGCAGCACATTTTAATGATTTTTTCCTAGCTAAAGCTCATTTATCCTCTCATGTGGATGAAATGCATTATGTGTGCCATTTTCCTAATGATCCAACAGATGCTATAGGCCTTCATTTCCCTTGCGTGGCCTCGTTTTCTGTCTGAAAACCATTCTGCTGTGTCTGGAATAAAACTACATCCGTGCATTTTGTATTTCATATGCTTTTATTCAGGCTGTGTTTGGACATGTCTATGAAGCAGCTTTGTAATGGAAACAGTACGTGTCTGCTGGCCTATATTTAAATCCACGACGTGCAACATCTGCACAACCAGGCTCATTGGTGATAATCCGTGCATTTGGGAAATGTGTTGCACGAAATTTAAGCAAGTATTTGGCGTTTTATATGTTTTGTTTTTTTTATCTGCCTGCTATTTCAAGGAACATCCTGTCTGCTGCCAGGCCTCTTAAGGCCGTACAATGACAACAAACACACCAGATGGGTAATAAAAGTCGATTCTAATGCAGCAGTCCATTAAAATGTGTTTTAAATTGCGTGTGGTTAAAATAATGCACATCAAAGGAAGTATAAGCGGAGTTTATGGGTGAAACTGACCTCTCTGTGTCTGCCTTTGTAGACGACAGCAAATGCGCCATGTCCTATCAGGTCCTTCCGACTGAACTCGAATTTGCCCACCGTCTCCATCCTGAGCCAAACGTCCGATTTGATCCCCACTAAGACCGGGACAGACGACCGGGAGGCCTCGGGTCCTTCTGGCTAGCGGCTCCTCTCTCCTCCGACCAGGGCTGGCAGCTGCAGGGATGTTCGCCCCGTCTCTCGCTGTCCACGGGCTGCCTTCCTGACAACAAACCGTCCTCCTCTCTCATGTTCGACGACGTTTTTGGAGTCCGGCTCCTAACAAAGTCGCACGACAACTTCCATGCCCGTGAGTTCGGCTGTCTAACACGAAGTTAGCCAACTTGTCAGGACCGGACTGTTGTTGTTGTTCCAGCTGCTCCCCCACCTCCTGACGTGCCACCTTAAAAAGCAGCTCGTTGTGTTTATATACAGCAGCTCCGGACTTGTGTCGTCTGAAGCGTCCGAACCGACAAACGAGAGCGAACTGCGGCTTTAAAAGAAGCCCCACGGCGCCTAATAACCACCGAAGAGCGAGAATAGCCTCCGTAATGTTTAGGAAATTAGCAGCTGACTAGCCGAAAGTCGCAGCATCGATGGTTCCGACAAAGCAGACGGCGTCCAGCCTCTGGGCCACGGCGCATGCGCAGCGCAATTACCGCTGTAGCTTTGACGTCACGCGTCAGTTTAATGAAAGTGTTAAACGTTTGTTTTGGGGTTGATTAAACTGGTTTATTATCTTTATACCAGTGTGGTACAAACAATAAATCAAACCTTAAGACAGTTTAATTGCATTTGTAGTAATTATGATAACGTATGTTTACGTGGCAGCTTTGAAAACAAGAGTTTCTAAAGCGTTTAAACTTTCTGGTCCGTGTATATTTTGGCAATTGGATTTTCCGTTCTGAAACGTTTAAAAAGGTCGTTTTTTTCATTTTCTGAGACCGGAAGTGGTCATCAGCAAGTGTGGAGCCAAACAGAGTACGGTGCATAGACTGTATATAATTTTTTATCGTTAGTTTTCATGGTCAAAATGAGAGATCAGGTGGCCGATCTTAAAATAAATCAATACTGAATTTTTTATAGGGTGTTAAAGTTTTGCGAAGCCAGGAGGCGGGGTTACTTGATTGACAGTCTGGTCTGGAATGATTGACAGGTCCTATGGAGGAGGCAGCAGAGACTCTGCTCTCCTCGTTTGGATTAATTCTGATATAATAACTGTTGGTTTATTTATCGGTGGAGCAGCAGAACATGTTCCACAGACAGTTTTCCTGCCCGTTGGCTTGTTTTAACCAGTTTTCTGCCTTCAGCTGATTCTACCAGCAGACACCGAAAGAACTCTGATTGTTCGGTAAGTAAATGTTTATTTTCGTATCGGTGCCGCTTTTAATGCACTTTATATGCAGCTGTAGTGTCAGATATAATGTGTGCCATGCACTCCAGATGTTGGTGGAGTTTATTTCTGTGTGTGTTGACCAGAGAAGAAAGTTAGCATCCAGTAAAGATTAGTTTTAATGTTAGCGATGCTAACCAAGCTAGCTGCTACCCTGATTAAAGCTAACATAGCATTAAGCTAACGTAGCATTAAGCTAACGATGTTTTTATTGAGTTTTATGTAAACAGCTGAAGTGAGTTATGGTATTGTAATGTAGTGCATTTAGTTAATAAAACTGTTCATGGAGACGCTGGTTGATATTAATGTAACGTTTAGAAAACCTAAATGTGATTAAAACGTTAAGGTTAAGGTTCTGTGTTGTCAGTACCCTGAATATCAGCTGAGCAATGAAATGTTCATCAGTGATTCATCTTTAGTGTGAAACTTTTCCTTTGCACCTGTATTTTTTTAAAAATGTAGGTCATTTTAAGGTAAGACATTAAAGGATGGTTTTCTTAGGTAAATGAATTTAAGGTTTAATTGACTGAAATCTTTCAGTCAATGTTGTGTTTCTTTCAATTTGAAATATCTCGATTGAATTAATACAGCTCAGTCAGTTACATTTTATATTATTAAGAATTCTTATTTAGTTTAACACTAGATGACGTACCAGTTCATTGAGTATTTCAGAGCCAGTTTTTTCTTTTCAATTATTTGTATTTAAAGTGATATTATTAAAATATAATTGCAATGAAACAGCAGCAACATAAGAAACGACCAAATATACAAAGGAAGTGCAGCTATTTTAATATAAAAAAAATTATCTATCAGATAGAACATGATGAAAGTGCAGCTAAAGTTAAGTTAACGAAACTACAGAAAAGCAACGTTTCCTTTTAGTTCCAGAAAAATAAAAGCCTCATATTTGTTATTTATTAAAAAATCACTGTGACGATGTCGTCCGTGATGTGGAGAGTGAAGTTTCCGTTTCACCCACAGCGTGCTTTAGGGCAGCCGGGTCGGACTTGATGTTGGAAATACTGACCGACAGCTCAGATTTAACTGTCTGTAGTTCCGTTTTGATGGATGCTAAACTTTCACTCAAAGCCGCCGGGAGCTGGGTCTTTAAAATAACCGCCGTCTCATTACAGAGTGAAAGTAGCAGTTCCTCCTTAAGGTCAGAGATTGCAGCATCTGAGGGCCTCTTCAAAAGAAGACGTAGTTGATGAAGGCGTTCTGGAGCAGGACCAGAAAGACCACGACCAAGCAGCCTTGAGATCTTAGGCAGCGTCTCCCTCAGGTAGGTGTCAACAGTGTTCACGGTAAGGTCTGTGGTAATCCTGTCAAAAAACAAAACAGAAAAAAATCTACATTATAAATCAACATGTAACCAAAGCACTCTGTGTATAACGCCATAGTATAGGATGTAGTTCAGAAAATGTCAAAGTATAGTATGCTTTACTCAAGAATAACATAGTATGGCCTGTAGTTCATAGTAGATCATGTCGACAAAAAAACCCCATAGATTATTGGGTGGTTCAAAAAGTGCAAAATGATAGGATGTTGCCTAAAATTGTCATGTATGATATGTGGTTCAAAGAATGTCATATTGTCAAAATAGTGTGTTATTCAAGAAAACATCAGAGTATAATATGTCGTCTAAAAAATGCCATTAAATAATATTTCATTGTACAAGTAAAAGTATAGTAATTTTTAAAACTGTTCAAATTCTTATATGTTGCTAAAAAACAACAAAAAAAACGAAAACGAAAAAAATATCACAGTAATATGTCAATTTAAAAAGCCTGTAGTATAGCATGTCGCCCAGCAAACGTCATAGTTTAGCCTTTAGTCCACAAAACATTGTTATGTCCTGGCTGTCTGAAGTAGGTGAGGAGCAACACAAAAACAGTCCAAATGCTGGTTTCCAGAGGGTTAGACGAGTATTTATTTGAAAGAGTAAGTTTACAACAACACAACATGTGAGGGGGTTAAAAGCAAATGGGTGTTAGTAAAATAAGAAGAAATAAACAGAACTAAAAGTGAACTTCATGTTGACATTGATGGGCATTCCAACCATGAACAAAGTAAAAGATAATCAATACGAAAAAAACCTCTTCCTGTTCACCTCTTAAAACCCCAAAACACACCGCAGTAGCACCCTAAACTAAAACTTCCAATGGGTTCCCTGTTTTCCTTTGTGAACAATTCAAAGGTCCCTCTCTATCTCCCCACACATCCACCAACCACTGGAACACATCTCCAAAGTTCTGCCGGGCCAGCTCAGCTTCCCCTCAGAAGAAGTGGCGCCACCTGCCAGATGAAGGAGCCTTTTGAGAGGCAGCTGGCATCGTGATTGGACTGCACTTTGGTCTGTTCCAATCCAGCTTCAGCTCCAGAGACGGCAGGCGGAACGAGTCAACGGAGGCCGGATGGACGAAGGCATGCAGCTGAGTACAATCCAGAAAACAACAGAGGAGGAGTGCAGCGACCAGATCAACCAGAGTAGCATGGTATGTCTCCTAGAAAACATTATAGTATAGCCTTTGATATGAAAAAATGCCATCATATACATCATAGATTGTACAAATAACAAGTCAAAGGAAAGAGACATACATTGTAGAATTGTAGTAATTGTGGGCTGACTGATTTACTGATTATCAATATTTTATTTTTTACTGATTTACGGTAATAAATAAATTTAAAAATGGCGCTACTTTGGCTCTGAACCTTTATCTACCTGTGGTCGCTCTGTCTTCTGGAGTGATTTGATTGGTTATACATCACGAATAAAACTCCTTTAACTTAACATCTGTAAACAAAACAAAAACATATCAACAAAATTTTCTGTTAGAGTTTGTGTTCTTCTAAATTTAACTCCAAGATTTTAAATACTTTAATTTACTGCAAATGAATATCTACTCCAAATGTCTCACTAATAATCATTATCAGCCTTAAAAACCCACAAAACACCCGTCTATACTGGACCACACTTAGTACAGTCCGGTTCCCCCTTCTATAAATCTGCTTGGAATCCTCCGCTTCCCGTTTGTCAAAGTGGCCTTCTACCTGGACAGGTTTTGTTGGAGCTCATGCAACAAACATTTTGGGTAACTGCTAGTGATGGTGAGATGAAACTTCATGAAGCATTGAGGCTTTCCATCCAATTGGTTCACTCATGGGTTGAAGCTTCATGGTGCTTCATTTGCTCTACTGCGGCGCCACGTGGACAAATAAAAGTAAAACAGGCAGAGTGCCTATAATGACACATTGGCTTCACTATGTGAAGCTTTGAACTGTGTTTAAATGATAATGCCAGTAAACAAGTAATATACTCAATATAGTGTATGTTTTTCCTGATAGCAGGGATAGAGGGGGAAGTGGAAACAAATTGGGGAGAGATTTGAGATATGTAGCTTGACTGTTTGATTGGGGTCAGGTTCTAGTTTTCTGTAAAGTGCTTAGATATTTTTAATTATAATAAGGGCTATATAAATAAAATTTTATGTGCTTGTGCTACTTGTTGTTTTGTGATTGTGCTTGTGTTACTAGTGACAACCTGAAAAACAAGGTAGGGACACCATTTTATTCAAAAATATCAGTTTTTTAACAGTGCTGGGACTCAGGCGGTTTCTTTTTTTGGACAATATTTCTCCAGCTTTTGAAAATGTCATGGGTCTAGGCAGCCCCGCCCCTTTCCGGCCATCCGTTCCCCTGCTGGGGTGTTGCTGGTCTGTGAGGCTCTCTGCAGCTGCTGATTAATGGATTAGGTGCAGCTGGGAGAGCCTCACACCTGCAGCTCATATCATCTGCTATGAAGACCGGCTTCACACTGCAGGGGACGTGGGACCATACTGCCTTGCTTCTAGTTCAGAGAAGACGGAGCAGCCTGTCTTCCCCCCAGCCGTCCTCTGATACGAGGACGAGGATTCCCTGCCCTCCTCAAGGCGAGGAGGTGAACCGATCGGCTGGCATGAGCCCCGGACTGTTGCTCTCTGGTAGCCTGATTTTGCCCTCCCTCGCCTGAAGTGAGTTTTTGCCTGAGTGGCATAACTGTTTAATTTTGTTAATAAAACCTGCTGATTGTGACCTGCCAACTGCCTGCTTTGTGTGCACTCACCTTGGGTTCAAACCACCCACAGACCGTGACAGAAAATACCCTTTCACAAGGAACAGATGAGGCCGGGGTACAAAGAATTTTTATAGCGAGTGTGTACAAATTCGGGTAGGTCTGCTTTTGTCTATTCCAGTATTCGAGAGGGTTCTGCAGTATGTTTATATTTGGCTCTCCGAGGTACATCTGAACTTCTATAGTTGCGTTGGTAGTGACATTTTGGGTCCTTCTTTGCTGTACTGTGTTGTTGAATCGCTGCCAGAGTCTGCCACCTAAGGAAGATAGAAAAGCAGGCTGTAACTTGTGACTGCATTCAATAACATAATTACAATATATCCCTTACATGTATTGGCAGGCGAGGAAGCTTCTGATGTATGTGGCTGGGATGAGGAGAGGAGGACGACGACGACATTGATGGCAACATGGCATTGCTTCGCATTACAGCAGCACACTCGGTTGTGAGCCTCCTCTCAGCCTCTGCTGCTTTATTAAGGCTAAAGAACCCTATCTTTTTGAATCTGGGATCCAGGAGGGTGGCCAGTGCCATAATGCTCATTGACTGTAGTGCGTAGAGCTTCTCTCTTAATTGGTATTCGTTGGTACTCGTTTCTCCTCTGACAGTTCCACTGTTGCAGCATTGAAATGTGCCAGTCTGCTATAATGTTATAGTCTTCGGATGTGAGAGTCGTAAGGTCGGTACGCAGGCCTGCCAGAGCTGCTCCTACAGGTTCTCTCAAGTCATAAAGGCGCTGGAGCATATGGTAGGCACTATTCCATCTTGTGTCCACCTCCTGAATTAATTTCAGTGCCTGCTGGCCCATTTGCTTTTGCACTGTTATCAGCCTCTCCTTAAAAAATGAAATTAAAAAATACATTCAGGTGTCACCACAGCAGCAATTTAAACAAAACAATGTTATTTAGAATAAAAACAAGCACTTGTAATAAAAACAAATAAATACTCACCTTTGCAGTGGTGCTACTCTTGAAGTAGCCCACTATCTTTCTGGACTTTGCACGGATGTCAGAAACCACAGGGTTTTGGTCCAGAGCCTTTTTTACAATTAGATTCAAAGCATGCACCACATAATTTGTGTGATGCAAACTGAGCTCCCTGGCACCAGCCTCCATATTTGGAGCAACATCAGTCACTAGGCAGGTGACTTTATTGATGAGACCCCATTCACACATAAGTGCCGATTTAACACTGGCCGGATTTTCAGCAGTATGGGCCTGGGGGAAATGCAGCACCGCTGAAACAACGGACTGCAAAGCAGTACTTGCGTCAATAAAATGGCACGCCACCGCCAAATATGCATCCGTGTTTATCGAGGTCCACATGTCAGACATCAAACTAGCAGAGGTTGCCTCTTTGGACTTCTTGTATCTTTTCTCCACCATAGCTTTTAAAGCCAAAAAGAGGCAAAATAAAAGAGCACTCTTAGAATAGCCATTATGGGGAAATGGTGAAAAATGCTTCATGTGCTCACATACGTACCTGTCTTGTGGGGAAAACATAGCTAGGGTTTAAAGCTTGAACAAGCTTCTTGAACCCTTTGTCCTCCACAATAGAGACGGACTGGGAATCCTCAATGACCATGCTCACCAAGGCCTCATTCACATCATTCTCTCCTGATGACAAAATGAAATCACTGTTTGGTTACATATATATTGACAAAAGAGTAATATGCAGAATATAAATTATTGTTTTATAATGCAAACATGTAATTCTATGTTCTTGGGTTTTTTTTTTGCTGACTTATCATTGCATCCTAAAATGCCTTACCTGAGCTTGATCCACCTTGGTTGGTCTCCTTGTTCTCATGCAGGGCTCTGTAATGCCTCAGCATAGATGAGGTGGTGGTGTTGTATCCAAGCTCCTTGGAGCACAACAGACACTTCACCTTTTAAAATACAAAAAAGAAAAGAAAAAATAAATTGGAACAAACGATGTGCGGTGTTGTCGCAGTTACTCATATTACATTTCCACTTGTGCTATGTGCCTGCCTTATTGGGAGAAATCAAGTCGAAGTGTTTCCAGACAGGGGAGAATTGTCTCTTTCTGGCTGGCTCCATGGCAAAAAGAGTCTCAAACCGATTGCAAGTCAATATACAGTAGGCTCACGAGGCTTCGAACGTCACCACATACATCATCAACACACGCTTCGATACGCGCATCACAAAAAAATACCTAGATTACTCAAAACACGCTTCGAAGCTTCGACAGGGAAGGACATCACGAGTACTTGCACTTTAATATGGATGGATGACACTGAATTAGAGTCTGTTTTAATGAGACTGAGTTAAGATGTGTAGCTCTGTCATTAAATAGGAAATTATTTCTCAGAATTCACAGAGAAAAGTCTGAAATGTTTGCTCGGTTAGCGTCCCACATGTTCTTTGGCTCAGCTAAAGCTAACTCTCTCCAACTTCTGGATCTCTTGAGTTGCTTGTTGTTAAAATATCTTGGTAGAGGTGCTGAAGCTCAGAAAGTCTGAGATGTTTGTTCAGAATAAGCTCATTCTCAAGTCTTATCTGAACTGTCCTCTTTTGTTTGAACTTTCCCTAAACTTAGGAGTTAATGACAGAGCAGCACATCCAGACTCAGTCTCATTTATGTAGAGATTAAACTTCAGTGTCATTCATTGATGTTAAAGTGCAGTTCTTCAAATGTTTGTTGCACATGCTCCTGACCAAACCAGTCCAGGTGGAAGATGATGTGAAGAGAAAGCTCCAGAGGATGAATATCACACATTTACATTGGAAATTAATGTCCTTTAATTAGACATTGTCATGCAAAAGTTGGATTTCCCTTTAATGATGTTCAAATCTTTGCTGTGTTTTGTTGATGTTGGTTTCTAAATGTTTTCTGACACTCGGCCCCAAAGATTAAAACCTTTTACGGCTCACAAGCTGCAACAATTCACACATTATCAACTATCTTTCTGACTAAAATAAGATAAAAAGTGAAAAACTGCCTGATTCCTGCATCATGAATGTAAATCTTTTTGGTTTTTATGACAGTAAACTGAATATATTTGGGTTTGACATTTTATAAACCAAAACAAGAAATGAATTACTGGAGAAAACAACAGATTAATGGACAAAGAAAATGTGTTTTCCAACATATATGGCTGAATTACGCCAACATTACAAGATACATACAATTTAAATTCAATTTTATTTATATAATGCCAATTACAGGTCAAATTGTCTCAAGACGCTTTATTTTTATATTTTTTTGTCATTTAAAATATGACAAAGGAAGAAATTTAAACCTCTTGACTAATCCAATTTATTATTTGGTTTTTAAGAGACTAATTGACAATTAAAATAACTTTCTCCACTAAAACTAATAAACATGAGGTCAAATCGAAGGAACAGTTTTAAATACTGCAGTCCCACGACGACAAGAATAAAGTTTGTCAACAAAAAGTAAATCTGCTGGTGGATTCCATTAAAGTCCTAATAAATGATAATTAAGTGTGATACTAAAGGTTTGTGGTGCTAAAAATCTCCAAGTAAAGATATCAAGTTGAACATCTGGATGGAGGTTGATAAAAGTTTCTCTCCCTTCATTTCTCTGGAGCGACTCCATGGATTTTATGGATGGTGGTTAAAGACCTGCTCTTCTAGTCGTCTTCCTTCTAGTCGCTGTAAAAAGTCAGTCCATCCTGGCTTACTTCAACACCTCTTCATGACAACTTGTCCTGCCTCCGACCTGGTGGAAACTCCAGAAACTCGGGAAAACCTGTCGAGACTCGAAGAACTCGTGGCGACTCGAAGAACTCGTCGGGCGGGGGAAGGTGTGGTGGGTGGTGGGGGGGAGGTGGGGGAGTAGAGGGGGGAGGCCGCCACCCACCTCCCCGCCTACTCTCCGCCCTGACTCCACCCAGACTCCGCCTTGGCTCCACCCATGTGGTGACATCAGCAACTACGATGTCAAAGGGACGACGAATTTATTTCTTTTTATATGATCTGTAGCTCAGTGAGTTAAGGATTTGGCTGGGGAGCTGCAGGTCGCTGGTTCAAGACCAGACCCTTCTTAAATTTTCTCAAAATTCTGACAAAGACAAAGAAAGAAAAATGCCGGTGGCGGGTCTTGAACCGGCGACCCTCCGCTTGGTAGTCTATCCTCTTATCCTCCTGAGCTACTCGCTCAGATACTAATTTTACTTTTTTTTGCGCATTTATCATCTATTTTTTGTCAATTTCGATTTTTTTTTTAACTCGAGTCTCGACTCGACCGTTTTTCTCAGGAGGTTGGACTTCGGCCTTTGTGCTGGAGGGTTGAACCCTCAGTTCCAAGACTTTCCAAAGCCTCCACACCTCCCGAGTCCTCAGGACCTGAGCTTTCACACAGTCTGAGGGCTGAAATTTTCTAAGTCCCACAGTAGATCTCTGTTAGATTGAACTTTCAGACAGTCCAAGGACTGATATCTTCTAAGTTCCTGAGTAGTTCTGTTAGTTTGAACCTTCAGACAGTCTGAGGGCTGAAATCTTAGAAGTTTCTCAGTACTTCTCTGTTAGTTTGAACCTTGAGACAGTCTGAGGGCTGAAGTTTTAAAAGTTCTTGAGTACTTCTCTGTTAGTTTGAACCTTTCGACAGTCTGAGGACTGAAATCTTAAAAGTTTCTCAGTACTTCTCTGTTAGTTTGAACCTTTAGACAGTCTGAGGACTGAAGTTTTAAAAGTTTCTCAGTACTTCTCTGTTAGTTTGAACTTTCTGGTTAACAGAAGCCTTAAAACTTGTGACCATGAATCTTGATTTCACATTTAGATCATCCATCCGAGTTCTTCTCAGACCTTCACCTGTGGGTTTTTTAGAAATCCTCAACAAACTTTGATTCTCTTCACTGAATAGTAAAGTTTGTGGAGATCAGAAGGTAGCATTAGTTTGATCAATGCCTTCAACTACAATAGACTTTATCTGGAAAGCAGTTTTCTTAAATGAGCACTTAGTAAATCTGTCTACAATCAAACCAAGAACATAGAAAGAGGAAATGTTTGAAGAAACAACTTGATGTTTTCATTTCAGACTAGAAAACCCTTTAATACCTTTATCTGTTTTTGCTCATTTTGATCCTTTTATTGTCTCTTCTGTTTAATTTTATCTTCTAAAGTCTAACTGGTGTCTTTTCAAATGTTTTGTCTTTAGTTTGATTCTTCTTAAATGTTTAGTTTTGCTCTTTTCTCACCTTTTATTCTTTTCTCATGTCTGATTTGATTTCCAAATGTTTTATCTTTAGTTTGATTCTTCTTAAATGTTTAGTTTTGCTCTTTTCTCACCTTTTATTCTTTTCGAATGTCTGATTTGATTTTGAAATGTTTTGTCTTTTTAATGTTTAATTGTTTTTTGAAATGTTTTATTGGCTTGTTTGAATTTTTTTTTTCTTTCCCAATATTTAATTGTTTGATTAAATCTTTAAGGTTTTTCTTTTTAAATGTTTTACCACCTTTTAATGTTTAATTTTCTTTTTAAATTCTTCATTGTATTTTCTGTTTAATTCCTATTTAAAGTTTTATTGTCTTTAAGATTTAATTTTCTAATTAAACATTTAATTTTTTAATTAAATATTTTGTCTTTTCAAAGATTTAATAATCAAATTAAATGTTTTGTATTTTTTAAAAAATGTTTAATATTCTTGTTTAATTGTATTTTTTAAATGTTTAATTATCGAAAATATTTCATCTTTTGTTTAAAACATTTTTTACTTTCATAGTTATCAATATTATCTTCATAATTGTTTTGTATCTTGTTTAATCATCAAATTAAATATTTTGCCCATTTAATATAATTTAGTTGTATTTAATGTTTAATTTTCTTTTTAAAAGTTTTATTGTATTGAATGCTTTTTTCCCTTTAATTGCTTTTTTAATGTAGTTTATTTCTTTAATCTGTTTTTTCTGTCAAGATTTTAACCCAACCTTAAAAATGAAACAAACCCTTAAATCACAATGAAAATACTTCTGCTGTCACAATCATGAGTTAGTCAGTTATTCAGTTTATCAATTCAACTTTATTTGTTTAGGACCTTTCACATAGATTACAAAACTAAACAAGCAAAGAAAAAAAAATTATGCTAAAACTATGATTAAAAATCATATATAACTCATATACATATACATATTTAAAAAAAAAAGATTTAACATGGTAATAAAATCTGTTGTGTCCAGGGGATGGAGGGAGTTAATTGAAGTCTTCTTGGGCTCACATGGGAAATCATTTAAAATATAAACTTGATATTCGGTCTAAGGAAACTGGAAACTGCAGAGCAACAGAACAACCAACAATATCTCCTGTTTTCTCCTTTAATGAGTCGACGCTTCTTGTGCTTTCAGACCAAAGAACTACAGACTCTTCACAACCTGCTCAAACTCTTGGTACAGGACCTCACCACACGGGTCAAGAAGGTTTCCGTCTCATTTCTACTCTGAAGCTCACCTTCTCCTGCTCAAACTGCTGACAAATGTTTCTGTCGCTCTAAAGTCTGGTCTCCAGAACTTCCTAAAAACTCTCAAAGTCTCTTCTGCTGCAGGTTGCTTTGTAGAACTGTTCCAGAAAACCTCACTAAAGCACATGGAGGGGCCTCAAGATAGTCGTCCAAATAACAAACTAGCACAACCCAAACACTAAAGTCTCCTGCAGCCTACCAGAGAACCTCTGACAACAGAGAATCAGGACAGGAACTCTTACCTTCTGGACAACCAACGCTGGTTCTCAAGCAAGAATACAGAATGTGTCTGACCAAAAACTTCTAAAGACTCACTACAGCCAAGATAAAGACACAACTCAGCTGTACCAAATCCACTAATCACTGCACACATTAGCACCATGTGCTAACTGTGGCTAAAGAACCACATCTACCAAGACAACTATCCAGTACAAAGCCCTAAAACACACCAAGAAACACATTAAAGACGATTTTACTGCTGGAAGCTGCAAGCCAACGCCTAAAGAACAAACTAAAGCAACGGAGCCAAACCCAGTTTAGTGGTGGAGAGAAGCAGAGGAAATGTTTGGCTACAGCCACATGAAGCAGGAAGACAGTGAGCTTCTCAGGTGTTCCTGATGACACCAAGCAGCCACCTGGACAGCCAATAGGAACACAGCTTACTGGAAGTCCAGAGGGCTGGGTTAGTGAAAGAAATTTAGTTTAAAGTTGAAGCAGAAAGTTAACAAAGAAAGTTGAAAACCACCTTCTGATCCCTGAAATCTCTGAGTTTTCACACAAAGAACGCCTGAACATGTCAAACTGGTTCCATAGTAGAACCCTCATTGTAAAAACATCATAGTATGGTGTGTTGCTCAAAAAACATTAGGACCCGGCTGTCTAGGGTCACCAAGGAGCAACACAAAAACAGGACAAATGCTGGTTTCCAGGGGGTTAGGAGGATATTTATTTGAAAGAGGAAGTTTACAACAATACAACATGTGAGCAGAAAAATCACAGTCTGTCTTTAGTTCAGTTGAAAATATTAGTAGTTGTCTTTTTTTATTGACCAAACTTTCTCATGTAGAAGTCCAACTTATTTTGGATCCTTGTGGACAGTTTAATCTTAGAGTTTGTAAAGCTGTTGAGTTTTTAGTCCCATGGATTGTTTTGACATTTAATAACCGAGTCCTGAAATAAAATTCCAGTTGTGGATTTCTGTCATTTAGTCTGGACTAAACAAATAACAGCAGCATAAATCTCAAACGTCATTATGAGGAGTCTGGATTGAGGTTTCTCACTTGATAATGATCAAAACATGAAATTTAGGTTGGTTTAAAGGAATATTCCACCTTAAATCTTTGAATGTTGACCTAAAAGGTTGGTTTCAGGAAGTATTCCACCTACAAGGTCCTCACACATCCACCTTAAAGGAACATTCCACCAAAAATACCTTGGACATGCACCTAAAATGTTGGTTTAACTGAGTATTCCATCCAAAATCCTCAAAGAGACCTGAGGGGCTGGTTAAAAGGAATATTCCACCTAAAACCTCAAATATAGACCCGAAAGGGTGGTTTAGAAAAAAATTCTTCAATGTAGACCAAAAAAGTTAGTATGGAGGAATATTCCACCTGAAATGTAGACCTGAGAAGTTGGTCCGGTGGTTCTGTAGCTGCTGAGGAGTGACTACAGACATTTAGAGCTTCTGTTGGCGGCTGCTAATTCGGTGAGGAGCCTCCAGTCTTAGTGGAAACTGTAGCTCCTGCTAGCCGTCCGTTAACTTCGGGAAGAAGCTATTTGTAACGTCAGTCTTTGCATATTGTGTATTAAATGTGTGTGTTCTGAGGCACCAGTTTTGTTTAGTTAGTTCTGTTACTTGTGGTGGGTGTTGCTTCTGTGTTTAAGTTTGGCTAGGGAGTTCAGTTGTTTTGTTTGTGTTTAGCTAGGTTAGATACTCTGTTAGCCTTCGTTTGGTTTTACACATAAAGATCCGGGTTCTGCTCAAGATTTCTTCCCGTTAAAAGGGAGTTTTTTCTTGCCACTGTCTCCTTGGGGTTTGCTCTGGGGGTTCAGGCATATGGGTTCTGTAAAGCGTCTTGAGACAATTTGACCTGTAATTGGCACTGTATAAATATAATTGAATTGAAAAAACTGAATTATTTTGTTCTTTGATTTAACAACACCCACCAGTCTTGTTTTGCTTTGTTTGACCACTTTTATGTTGAATTTGCTACTGAGCAATAAATTCCTTTTCCTGAACCAATAACATCTGATGAATTTGTTACATCCAGCTGACCCTAGAGGTTGGATCGTAACATTCAAATGAACAAAACACTTCTTTGGTTTACTCTGGGGTGGGTATGAATGCACAGAGGGCCACCAATTTCAACGGGAGGGACTCACTTGCACTAATATGCACGTGTGACCAGATTACAACACACAGAGTCTGCTAACCATGACTGCACTACAGTTTTACATAGCAGATAGCTGATTGCTGTTATATTAATGCTGAAGTTTTGTTCAAAATCTTGCACATTTCACCTTCAATCGAAACTGCGTATTGGACATTTAATCCGCTTTTAAGTTCTCTATGCTGGCAACTTTCCAAAGGTTTGTTTAAGGTTGGAGGTTCTGGATGAACATTGACTGATCAAAGAAACATGTTTGCTCCCCGAAGAAGGTTGTTGTTGGTGGAGACATCCAGGCTCACAGAACCATGTTAAAAACACATCAAAAGGAATCAAGGAGAACGCTAACAGGAGGCAGATTGAACTCCGTCTCACCTTTGGATCAATCATTGGACAGATTTGAAATCCCTGTTCAACCAATTATCCAACCTGGTTTAGGTTTCATATATTTGCTTGCCATATGGCTTTGTCCACTTTGACTCTGGTAAAGACAGTCTGTTTGCACAATTTAAGGCAGTTTCAGCTGCATTTTGCTGGAAGATAGACAGAAAACCATGTTTCTAGACAGACTGAACTATCAGAGATGTAATGTAAATACAATATTCCAGTGTCAACCAGAGATTCTTTGACCTACTTCTGGATTTCTCTCCATCTGGCCCAGCAGCATAATCTTTACCTCATTATTAATGACAGTAGTTATGCAAGTTGGTTTCAAACGCCATTAGTTTTCTGTGTGCTATATGTATGTTGTTCCTCACAATATTATAAACCAATTAGATTCATGCACTCCACTGTCCTTCAATCCATTAGATACACTCTTTAACTGTGTGGATCTCCAGGAATACAATTAATGAAGCCTCATTGTAATATAAGGAATATATACAGCGTGCTTAGTTATCAGATAAGGCAGATCATTATCATTGAGAAGAAAGTGTTTCCGCAGGTGCAGGTGATAAATCAGTATGTAATTTAGTATCACAGAAGTAGAGAAAGGCTGCAATATGGATTTATAGCATGAAATCATCAGCTGTAGGCTTGACAGTTTTGTCCAAAATACACAATAATCCAGTCATTGGAGACAAGAAAGAGTTTTCCAGCTGATGGAAGAAGACTGTTTTCCAGAGTAACCCCAAACATGACCTGGTTCATTTGCTCTGTTCCACCCAGACTGAAACTACCCCAGATGGTCACTGATCCACCCCCATGTTTTACTGTAGGGGCAGACAGTCTGGTTTGTAGCTTCTCCAGGCTTCCTCCTAACCAGTAAGTTGGATGGAGAGGACATCAACTGAAAACTGGATTCATCCCTGAAGAGAACCTTAGTCCAATCATCAACAGTCCAATCCTTGTGATTCCAGCAAAGAGTAACCGGCTTTCCTCTGCCTTTCCTTGATGAAGGGCTTCTTCCTGTCCTGTGTGACTTCAGACCAGCTTCAACAAGTCGGTTTCTAACTGTTCTTGCTGAACAAGTCCCATTTCTCCACGGTGTCCACTCATTTTTAAGGTCCTTGGAGGTCTGAGGACGATTCCTGACACAGGAACGGATGAGTGACGGTCATCTGGCGGGTAGAAAGATGTTTCCTGCCGCAACCAGCTAGCAGTTTGGTAGAACCATGTTGGGCTTGTTTCTTCTTGGTGTGATGGACGGCTGTCTTTGAGATCTTCAGTTTTTTTGCTACCTGTCTCTCACTCATGCCAATTTCCAGCAGTGCCAAGATGGCTGTCTTTGCGGCTTCACATAATTCTTTAGTTTTAGGCGTTATGTGAGAGCTGACAACTTCTGAGTTGTGCTACAGCTTGATTGTCAGCAGGAAACCACTCTAGGACTTTGCATGTGCAGTGCTGCTGATGACATGAAATGTCCTCTTATATACCCTGGAATACAATGAAGCTGAAGCATGTCAGATGGGACATAAAGTATGATGGAATCAGCCGCATTTTTTGTTGTGTTCATTGTATTCTTCAGTTAATATACCTTTAGTTGTACCAGGCATTGAAATTAACATGAAATTGAAGCAAACAAGGATGATCTAATCATTTTTTCCATGACTGTACATCTGCGTTGGAGTTAGTAGATGAATATTCAGCACACATTTTGCAGAGGTACCAGCGGAGGGCAGTAGAGGACTGCAAAACAGACCAGTTTAGCCTCTCAGTCTCCAGGGCTAAAAATCATATTTTAAGTCATATAAGCAATCGTATTGTTTATTTTATGTTATTGTTAATTTTCCTAATTTGTCAAATAATCTATGTCAATAACCCACCTAAGAAATGGAATCAGTGACATTATTATGAAATAAAATAAACCTGGAAACAATCCAAAATGTAAAGAATAGCTTTTGAGGAGCTGAGCTGGATAAACACAGTGAAATGATTAAATAAATGTTGTTTGTGTTTGTGTCAGATATTCAGGTGTTTTAGCCCACAGTGGAATGAGCAGCAACATAATCCTGAAACACAACCAGCTCTGTCCAGCCTGTTTCCTTCTCTCTATCACTGCTATGGAACCTTAACTGATAGGATTTAGATGCCATCCAGTTGTTGTGTAACACTCGGGCAGTCGTGTCCAGCAACACACTGCTGCACGCTATCATTCACCGCTTTTCCTGAGCTGTATCAAAAAAAGAAACAAAAAAACCCAGGCAGGCTCCATCCACAGAGCAGTGCAGGTCTGCATAATGATGCACCGCTGACAAGAGGCTGCAGTTTGGTTCACGCTGTGATGTGTTCCTGAATCTGAAAAATGTTAATTTACTTCTGACTCTGCTGCTCTTCAGTACTTTGTCAGAAAGTTGGACTCTACAGGACGGTTGGTGTATTTTGCTGTGAGCGACCCGGCAGCCATCGTCGCAGGTGTCCGCTCTGCAGGGGCTTGTTCTGGTTTTCATTATTTTAGCTGCTCTGTGGCTCCTACACAATGATTGATTGGTTCTTCCTGTCCTACATTAGGTTTCTGCTCAAAGGCTTTCAGGTTGGACTTGTTGGCAGCTGGTGTCCCCAGATACTCGTTGGCTGAGCACAATGAGCTGTTCATGGAGCTGCAGTTGAATGGAATATGTATAGAACAGAGCAGGGTTCAACATGCTAATGATCTCTCATGACGGTTATTCATGTGGAAAAAACACATATTATAAACACATATTGCAATGTGAGTATCGCTTATCAGATTATTTGCTCTATTCTTTCTACCAAACATTCCTGCTTCTTCGTAGACTTCTTGGCTTACCTTTTTTATTCCTCCTATCAATATATTCCCTTTGTGTAATAAAATGAATGAATGGCCCATTGTATGTGCTGCTTTATGGGGACATATTTCTTGCTCTCACAGGTACTTACCTGCCTTCTCCACAGTCAAGAGAGTATTACATCCGTTACATAAGTAGTACACTCTAAAAAATCATGTTTTGGCTCAATTACATTCTGTTTGAGATACGACGTTTAGTAAAATCATGTTCAACCAACCAACCACACTGAGTTTGTAGGATTAGCTTTAAAGGTGTTTTTAATACCAGTCTTAACCATCTCAAATGGTCCAGATGGATGAGAATAGAAGACTGGATCTGGAATCCTAAACCCAGGGTGAAGGAAAAATAGATTTTCGAGTCAGTTTTATGAAGTTAACTCAACATGAATTTACTTTTAAATGTGCAGAAATGTGAGTTTAACCCATCTGTTGTCTTCATTTACAGGCACCAAAAAATATTGTTTCCTTGTCTGAAAAAAATCCAAAAATTCAGCAAAAAAATTCCCCAAATTTCTGAAAATTTGCAAAACCTTCAGGAAGAAAATTCCAATAATTCCTTAAAAGTTTCCCTTAAAAGTTTCATTGTTTTTAAAAAATCCCCCAAATTTGGCAAGAAAATTCCACTTCCAAAAAATTCCTAAAAATATCTAAAGTGATTCCATATATATATCAGTAAAACTTCTAGTATTTTCTTTAAGAACATTCACAGAAAATCAACCAAAATCCAGCGAATTATGATACAAAAACTCCCACAATTCTATATTGACCCAGCCACGACTTATTTGTCCATTATTCCCTGTAATTACATTTTACTGTTTTCTTTTGTTCATAGTAAAGCACTGAGCTACACACATTGTGCATTTTAAATCTGTCATGGCTAACTTATCCCCTGACTGAAGGCCAGAGGACGGCCGCCTCCTCCAAGGCCTCTCTTTCCTCAGCTAACATCAGGCAGTGCTGCTCTGTTCCCTGCTCATCTCCTCAGCCCTTCCTGCAGATGGATAGCCACTAATTTCGGCATGAAGGTCACTGCTTTTTAAACTCGTCCCTGCGCTAATGTAAAAACTTGAACTGCATAACAGTTTTGTCTGCATACCGCATTGCTATGCTGAAGCTTGTGATCAGTGCCAATAGGTCACAGCAGATAATTAAAGTGAGAATGTGAGGGAAATTCAATACACTCTATTACACAACTGAGGGAGTCTCGGGCTCAGGGGAGACCTTGGTATTCATAGACTGGATATAGAGCTTTTCAGAAGCACTGAGTAGCTCTACGTCGCGCTGAAAACACAAGTCGTAAACAGAATCACTGTTGACTCCAGTGGTGTCTCATTACAGATGTGTAAAATGGTCACACAGCTGAGTGGAGGCAAGAAGAAGCTCGTAAACGTGTTCAAAACTGCTGATCGTGGACATTTTCCACAGCATGTATTTTGTCTTGTCATAGCAGGAAGGAGGAAGTGAATGCATGACTGACAACAGGTGACTGAATTGTGTTTGGGGCTGCACAGTGGCTCGCTGGATAGCAGCTAGAAGATCCCTGGTTCGCGTCCCGGCCTTCCTGGGATCTTTACATGTTCTCCCTGTGCATGGGTGGGTTTTCTCTGGCTTCCTCCACAGTCCAAAAACATGCTGAGGTTAATTGGTCACTCTAAATTGTCCATAGGTGTGAATGTGATTGTTTGTCTCTATGTATAGCTCTGTGATGTGTTACCTGTCCAGGTGACTCCTGCCTTCACCCTCAGTCAGCTGGGAGAGACTCCTGCCCCCCCATGACCCTAATGAGGACTAAGCTGTGTATGATGGCTGGATGGATGGATTATGTTTGGACTCGCCTATGAACCCTCCTGTTATGTTGTGGGTCAATGGACCCATTTTAAAGTGAAAAAACATTTTTAAAAATGGTGATTTTGTCAGTATGAAACTTCTTCTGCTTGGCTTAATGAGTGTGATAAACATATAAAATGATTAAATTCACATATTTCTGATTAAAAATCAGTGCTTAAATAAAGTTCCCTTTCAATACAAATCCTCATGACTCATTTGTCTTGACTTTAAGTCAGAAGAGGCTCGTGTTCATTTATCAACATCAGTCCATAAAAAGAAAAAAATTCAAAATGTAGAATAATTAAAAAAAACAAAACAAAACTGCTGTCATAAAACTATTGTATTTTATATGTAAGTCATTCCAATGTACATCCAAAAAGTTTTAACATGCATTTTTAATGAAAAACGAGTAAATTATCCTCATTGAACCATGATCTGTGAGAGGTAAAGAACTCCACTGCACTAAATATTAATTAAAATGGTTTGTAATGGAGTTACCAATGAGATATCAACAATGTTTACTGGGATTTTATGGTTAGTTTCTGACACTTCCGGATAATAAAACATGTCCCCGGAACATCATTGCTGTTCCAGCGAAGCGAACATTAAAACCAGCTGCTGTTTACGTAGGTGAGCTAGCTCCAGGGTGCTAGCATTGTCCTCTGGCCCACTATCATGATGAAACTGAGCCACCCTCAAGAAAATCACGTTTCATTTATCTTATCTTCACATCCAATTACTTCAGGATGGAGTCTGGTGTGATCAGTTGGAAAAGATTTTAGGAGATGTCATCTTACCTTAATATGAAAAGTAATACAGCATGAAATAAGGTGACACGGTGGTGCAGTAGAAGCAAGAAGGTTCTGGGTACGAGTCTGTTCGAGCCTTTTTGTGTGGATTCCAAGGGTCGGTTCCACTCCAAAGACATGCACGGTTGGTTCAATGGTGATTCTAACTCTTCATGTTAGCCCTGTGATGGGCTGGCCACCTGTTCAGGGTGTATCCTGCTTCATGCCCAGTGTTCTCTCCAGAGAAAACAGGTATATCACCTTGGCAGGATGAGATATTTTATTGAATTAAAAGCTGCTAATACTCAATGAAAGGCCCCCTATTCCCGCTAGAACCTGTGAAGTTCATCACACCCCACTGTGCTCGCTGAAAGCAGTGAATCTTGAATACAGAGTGAAGAGAAGACCATGGAGTGAATGAAATTAAAAGGTTAATGGGAACTTTATGGAAATCCTCTGAATGGATAATAAGACTTTAACACAGCTGGAACTCCCAAAATGGAACAGTTTCATGCCACTGCAATCCACTAACGCATCTTATGGCTCTGTTGTTTGCATATGTTGCTCAAAAGCGAATAAATTTTGACCTGAACATACTGATAAGAGCATCCAAAGAGGCTCAAGAAAAATGGCAGAACTAGGCATGTTGGCAAGACACAGAAAACAATGTGTTTACCCGGTTATGATAATAGCAAGGGGCAACTGCCATGACTGTAGAGGGCTGGGGTGGATGGATGGGTCAACAAAACATCTGACTCCCCACTAACACATGGAGCCCCATATTTGCTGCCTGGCAACGTGCCCTGGTTGCAACTTACCTCTTACCTCGTGTCAACTCGGATAGACTCCGGCTAAGGATAGACTGAATACAGCTTTAAGGATGGATGGGAAATATGAAATTCCAGCTCAGAGCTCTTCATCCTTATACGCTTTCAAGTATCCATTTCTCCAGTCTACAGTGTGCTCAAAAGATAACCGGAGATCTAACAATAGAAAATGGCAACTGGTATGTACACGCTTGTGAACTTCTACACTGTTTACCTGCACAGCAGCAGAAATGGAAGCATTTTCTGTGCATTAATGAGTCCCCTTTGACTCTACTCCTGTTTTATCTCAGTTTGATTGAGGTTGTTGGAGGCGTCTCACAGTCAGTTTGTTCAGTTTTGCTCCAGCAAGATCAAGGGCGTCTCTGTTCCCATTCTCTGTCCTGTGTCTTACTTTTAAATTCTGTTGCTCACTTTACATCAACTTGTACATCCTCTCTGCTCTGCTCTTCCTCATAGTGGCAGAATAACAACTAAACTACTGAGATTAGGTGGAAGCAAACTTTTGAACGGTAGTGTAATTCCTGAGGCACTGTGCGCCAACACAACATACATTTCATACTTTGCAAGTAGTCTGGGTCTATTTTTGCAACACTAGTCCACAAATGTTCTGCTAGAGTACAGTCTCTCATGCCCACGTCTGTCGCTTTGTCACACCAGGCTGCAACAATGAAGGTGCTCAAACTCTGAATGGAGCAGAAATGAACACCCTTCCTCTCTGCCTGTGTGGGTGAGAGTTGGATTGAGTCTGACCTGTAGTGGAATGTGACAGCAGAGGGCTGCCAGAGCCCAGGCTGACATGTCTGTCCAATGGTTCTCTCACCATGCAGGCTTGAAGCAGCTCCTCCTGCAGATCCATTCCTGAGCTGTGCTGCCGTGCATCAGCTGGCAGCCAAGAGTCCTGACAGCATCACTTCTCCACAGTGCAGCGACTCTGGGAACACTAGTACTTTGGGTTTGTGGGCACACACAATTACATGTGCACACAGTTTAATAGAAAACTCCACAGGTCAGTTCATCCACATAGGCTACTGGTTTTACATTTTCACTTACTGTGGTGCTCAGAGTTTGTGAGGTTGACATCTGTCTGCCAAAGGACAGAAAGTGATGATAGATGTTCGTTTTTTGAACAGCTGCAGAGATTTCTATTGTAATCAATCTACCACAGTTACATATATCTTATATACATACTTCGCTCCATATGTCAGCCGGAACACTTTAAAAGTCTTTTCCTTCTGTATGCCTCTTTTACTGCTGTGTCTGTTTGTTTTCCTGAATCCCCCACTCCTAGAAAAACCTCATTATGGTTTTGTTGTTGGTTCTATCTCCATGTTTATCACATAATGTGAGGATTATGGCTCATTTTTTTATGAAAAGCACAGAGGATTAAAGTAAAACACATCCTGTCTCATACATTAATTGTGTATTTTGTGCTCGTAGTTGAAACACAGCATGGAAAAACAGTCTAATAGTTGGGATTATGCTGCAGTTTCTCAAACTTTAAGCAGTTGCAGTGCGATGCCCTCAGGAGACAGAAATCTTTCACTGTGCTGCCAATCAACATCAGGTCAGGCGGGGATGTATTAATTAAATACATTAAATGTGGACTTTTGGAAAAGCAGTAAACTTCTAATTGAACAGTTCTTTCTAAACTATTATCTGTGTGACGCTTATTATGCTGACAGTGTGAACAATTCTCAGGTCAAATTGGATCTGCTGGACAAACTGTTGAAAATGATGCCTCCTGCTGCTGCATTTGCTGCAGGGAGCAGGTTCTCTCCTGGTGGCCGCCGAGCCACACCAGTTAATTAACACCACTCAAGTGTGTCAAGAGGTGGGAAGAAAAACTACTGCTCTTAGTGGTGTCACACCCTGGCCTGCAAGGCATGACAAAAGGGGAATGCAGAGGGAATAACAATGAACTCATTTTGAACTAACATGATAATAACTTATGAGAACTCTTAATACATATTGAGAAACATAATAACCTATTACAAGAAAACACATTGTGCTTATGCATGTAATCTTGGGAGACAGAATAGGAAACACATCTGTAGACAGAATACTAAACAACTGAGCAATAGAGCCATTAGAGAGGAAAAGACAGCTGTTGCTTTTTAACTTAGTTTTTAAAAGGTGCAATATGTGAGATTTTGGATTTAAATATAGCATTAACATAGCAACAAACAACTATCTGTTTTGTGAATATATAATGGAATAATGGCTTCCTTAGAGGAGACAGAAGTCCCAGGATCACGTCTGCTTTTTGCAGATGATGTGGTTCTGTTGGCTTCCTCAAACCTTCAGCAGCACTGGAACATTTTGCAGCTGAGTGTGTAACGGTAGGGATGCAGATCAGCACCTCCAAGTCCGAAGCCATGGTTCTCTGCCGGAGACCAGTGGACTGCTCCCTCCGGGTTGGGGGGGGAGTTGCTTCCCCAAGTGAAGGAGTTCAAGTATCTCAGGGTCTTGTTCACGAGTGATGGGAAAATGGAGTGAGAGATGGACAGGAGATTGGTGTAGCGGCAGCAGTAATGTGGGCGTTGTATCGAACAGTCGTGGTGAAGAAGGAGCTGAGCTGTAAGGAGCTCTTAACTTACCAGTCCATCTACGTTCCAACCCTCACCTATGGTCATGAGCTCCAGGTAGCGACTGATAGAACGGGATCACGGGTACAAGTGGCCGACATTCGGAGGGAGCTCGGAGTAGAGCTGCTGATCCTTCACGTCGAGAGAACCAAGTTGAGATGGTTTGGACATCTGATTCGGATGCCTCCAGGGAGACTTCCTTTGGAGGTTTTCTAAACACGTCCACCTGGGAGGAGACCCCAGGTCAGACCCAGAACTCGCTGGAGGGATTATATATCTCATCTGGCCTGGGAACACCTCAGGATCCCCCAGGAAGAGCTGGAAAACATTGCTGGGAGGAGGGACGTCTGGAATGACCTGCTTCATCTGCTGCCTCTGTGACCTGACCCCGGATAAGCGGAAGAAAATGGATGGATGAAGTTCTAATTTTTTCAGAAATCCTGTGCAATGTGTGCTCAGCAGACCTCATGAATTACTGATCTGCTGCTACAGCCCAATTTCCAGGTATATCCTGTAGAACTTGCCCTTTGTGTTATTCTGTGTTGGAGCAATGCGCTTGCACACATGCAGACGGTTAGCATGAATTAGCACTTTAGCTTTAAGTTGTCACCATGATAATTTTCTTATGCAATCTGTTTAAGCTCGTCTTGTCATTTTCCACCAACAGTTGACTTTGATCGCTAATTTAACAGCATCTGAACATTTTTGCATCAGGTGACATTACTTCTCTGATGTGTTTCCCAGAGAAAAAAAAAGCGGGTATATATAATCCTCTGCCAGCAAATCTGTTCATAAAGCAGACTTGGGCTTAGTGTGTGGTGTGATTGACATGATGGGGTTTGCATTTCTGACCATTCCAAGAGACAACGTGTTTAAGAACATCACAGAGATGGAATGAATGCAGGAACCAGTTGGTGTCTGCAAGCTGTCATGTTACCTTCATCTGCCTTTGAGCTCGGCCTCCTTTTCAGTGACACTGAAGTAATTACATGCTCAGCCCACGCAGCCACAAGACTTGAAATAATCCGTCTCGGTACAGATTCATGGAACCGCAGTTAGCCAACAAAGTCGTTCTTTAATTTTTCTACAAAAATATTTTACATTAGAAAACACAGCTTGAAATATACACAGTCCACTTGGTTTGCAGCAACCATGGAACATCTCAACTGAAATATATCTGTGTCTATATTTAAATTGTAGGTAAATATATCAGCAACAATAAATCCGGTTGCCGTCTCGTGAGGTCTGCGAAGGACGCCACCAGGATGAGCTTGAATCGACGTAGGAAATGCTCTGTGAGTTGTTCAAAGCAATATGGACTCACAATCTATCCATATTTATTACAAAAAAAAGAAATACCACAAACCAATACTACCTCTGATAAACGCAGGGAATGCTTCTGGTGAAAATGATGAATTTGTGTAGATACATGTGCATCATTTCCTCAAAGAGCGTATAGGTAAAGGATATAAGCGAGGATAACGGTGTTGAGCAACTGTGAGAGTCTCGGATTTGAACTTTCTGTCTTACAGGACTAACATTCATTCGTCTTACTTCCTGAATCCCAAAGTGCCCTTTTCTTCATGTCACTATTCTGGGTGGGATTCACCTGTCTTCCTGTTTACAACACCGGAGGCCATTCATCTACCTGTCGACATTCAGCACGCCAATTCATGAGTCTTCCTGTCAGGATCCCACGAGGCCATTCACCTGGAAACCTAGCTATCTATCTACGCTACATCTCAGGGTACGTTTCACCTGTCTGCCTCGGTACATGATAGAGTGTCAATCACCTGTCTACCTACAGTATCTACGAACATCCCAGGATGCCATTATTTGCCCTGGCTTGGTCTTTCCAGCAGTAAAAACCTCTAGAATTGGTGGCTCCAAACACCATAAATGTAACCGGCCTAAACCTCAACACGAACACTTGACTGGTAGAGAATAACAGGAGCGTGACAGGACGTTTTGCTTGCCAGACACTATTTATAAAGCAATAGTTTGATATTTTGGGAAATATGCTTCTTCATCTTCTTCTTGCTGAGAGTTAGGTGAGGAGATTGATGCTCATATATTTCTGGCTTTGCCTAAAGGTCACAAAATTTGACTAATGGCACACAGAAACGTGCCGTTTTTACACGTTTACAGGATTTATGTGGATTAAGACCTCTACACACTGTGTGATTTTTGCCCGTCCCAGATGAAAGATAACAATCGTGAGAGAATTGTGGTGATATCTTTGGTCTTGGCTCTAAATCAGTGGTCCTACGTCGCACTGAGAGGCAAGTTCAAGGAAAAGTATGTGAGATTTAAACAAAGAAGACAGCCTAGTAGAGTTATGGCAGCAGAAGCCTTTTTGACGTGTCCTCTAGGTCGGACCACAACCAGACAAAAAAGGACAAAACATGAAAGGATATAGTGGTGGAACTGCAGCTCCCAGGTTAGTAAGCTAACATTAGCGGCTAGCGAACCCACACACACACAGCACTGTAAATAGTGGCCACAGCACTTAGTTTATGTTATTAAATAATGTGACTCTATCTTGTGCTCTACAGTTGGAGAAGTGATTTTCATGGACAGACGGCGCACCCTTATGATGTTTTACTCACGTACATCATAGGCTGAGATTCAGCAGCGTTTTCATCGTGCAATCTGCACAAAGCAAACTTCACGCGGTGCCCAAAGATTATTAGATTCATGTCGTCCAGTGTAGCAAGCTGTTACCTTCTAAGACTGTTAAAACTGAACAGTGTGTAGAGGCCTTTAACCCTTGTGACGTCCTGTGGGTCAAACTGACCGGTTTTAAAGTTTGAAAATGTGGAAAAAAAAATAATATTTTCACAGTGAAACTCTTGATGTCCACATTTTCAGCATTTTTGGGAAATCTTTGAACATTTTTTGGTGGAAAAAAAGAAATGTTAAAAATGTTCTTAAAGAAAATATTAGAAGTTTTACTGATATATATGTAATCACTTCAGATATTTTTAGGATTTTTTTGGAAGACTTTTACTCATTTTTTTGAAAATACTTAGAAGAATTTTCTTGCCAAATTTGGGGGATTTTTTTTTTAAATAAAATTTTTAAGGGAAACTTTGACGGAATTATAGAAATTTTCTTCCTGAAGGTTTTGCAAATTTTCAGAAATTTGGGGAATTTTTTTGCTGAATTTTTGGATTTTTTTTCAGGCAAGGAAACAATATTTTTTTGGTGCCCATAAATGAGGACAACAGGAGGGTTAAGGAATCAAGAAAAAGTGAGAAGACCAGTAGAGTGCTTTGGAGGTTGATGGCAGGAGGACGTTGTTATTTTGACTGGCTAGCTGTTTACCTCCTTTTTTTCCTGTCAAAGCAAAGCTAACCAACTGCTAGCTGAAGCCGGGCTCACATGAGAGTTCTATCAGAACAACATATTCCCCAAAATGTCTGTTATTACTAAAGTGTCATTTTCAGAATGTCACACATTTTTCTAATCTCCTTACATCCAAGGATGCCATTCATTATTGCTGTAAACTTCTTGTACAGGTAAAAGTACATACTACTAAAGTATTACTTTTGAGTCAGTTCCACTAAATTATCCATCCAAGCAAAAGATGAAGCCACTTAAAGAAAGGCGCGATATAACTTGTGGATCTGTATAACTCAACTCGTAAAGCACGACACTATCTCTCAGTGGCCCGATGCCTACCAGGTGTAGTTTGATAATAGAATAATGGCATGTTCTACCCATAATGCAAGGCGCTTAAGATGACCATCAAATGGCATGTGAAATAAATAACAGCAAAATAATAGCAGAAAACATACCAATCCATATTTATATGAACAAAATTTTCCCAGTTGTGTTTTGGCTGAGCGTCCGCCGGCCCTCCATCAACGAGTCTCTCTGCTGCACCCAGCTGGAGGATGTTGACCCGAGCTTTAGCATCATAGCGGCTCAGAGCGGAGGGCCAGCGACAGCGTCCAGAGAGGCGGCAGCAGCCAGAGGGGAGACGGGGAGAGGCGGACCCCTAAAGGCGAGGCGCTGTCCGAGGTGCAGGAGCAAACCTCGTATCCGTTCTCCGCGTGGTCCGGGTGTCGGTGCACGTTGACTCTCGTCTCTGTGTTTTTGGGCTCCGTGTCCGGAGAGTCCGACTGCATCTCGGTGCACAGCAGCCAGTCCTTAGCGATGAGGCGAGGGAATCCCGCCTCCACCTCCATGTCGCTGCCCGGCACTCGCCAGTACTCCTTCCCCTTGAAGAAGTAGGACGAGCCTTCGGAGACAGAAAAGAGAGACTGCATGGTAGGACAGAACAACACGGGACAGAAAACAACACAATTCAACACTAAACTTCACATTAGGTCAGTGTTTCCCAAACAGTGGCGTGTTGTTGTTTTTCTAAAGAAATTTCATGTGTTTCATGTTTTGTTGTTCAAGTTGGAGTTGTGGAGATTTACAGGTTATTATGCTGTGATTTTACTGGTGGGGCCCACTGGAGATCAAATCAGGCTTTATGTGGCCCCTGGACTTTGACACCCCTGATCTTTACTGTGAAAAACAACAAAATAGAATCAGATAAAATCACACAGCCCTGCATATTCACGTTTTAATTTAAGATTAGTTTATATATATTTATATGTAGCTTTTGTCATCCAAAGGGGGGCACTGACTGAAAAAATATGAGAACCACTGCATCAGGTGGAAAGTTTGTTTGACGAGCAACAAGGTTACACTTTTTGGCAACAACAACACAGCAAACAGCGGTATGCATGAGTTTCCGAGTCATGTCATTAGTGAGATTCTCACGCAGGTGAGGGGAAGAAAATGACCCAAAATGACTGAGAGTTTACGAGGAGACTAAGATGAAAAGTTGTTTTTGTGCCCAAAACTGCACGATTCACAAAAGTAATGAGTGGAAAATGTTCATTATCCCAAGAAGGAAATGTGGCCGTTAGCGCAGAGTGCATAATGGGCTATTAGAGCTCCAGAGATCTGGTCAGAGACCTGAGTTTTATGAGAGCTATGAGGCTCTGCACTGAAAACTGCAGGAATAAAAAAACCTGTTTTCAGGTGAGACAGCTCCCACCGTCGCTGTGTGTTTAGGGCTGCTAATGAATATTGCTAATGAAGTCGGGCTCCGTGTTTGACATGGCTGTAGAGCTCCAGTGTGGGAATCTGTGACGGCTGATAGAGGAGCAGACTGATTGCTTTGGGTGGAAAACACATCATGATGTTGTTCTGATTAGAATATTCCAGAGAAAAAAAAAAAGAACAAGTATGCAGAGTTTGACGATGTCATGTTGCTGATCACCAGCACTGATTAAATGCTATATTAAGCTCCATGTGTATAAACTGCAGTCATCCCTGGTTTGAGTTATGGACTGAATCAACCAAAACCCAGGAAATTTTGCTGGACTTTGGTTGATTTTTATGTGAACGTTCTAAAGAAAATATTAGACGTTTTACTGATATATATGGAATCACTTTAGATATTTTTAGGATTTTTTGGAAGACTTTTACTCATTTTTTGGAAATATTTACAAGAATTTTCTTGCCAAATTCAGGGGATTTTTTAAAAAAATGAAACTTTTATGGGAAACTTTTAAGGAATTATTGGAATTTTCTTTTTTTTTTGGATTTTTTTCATACAATGAAACAATATTTTTTGGTGCCTCTAAATGAAGACAGCAGGAGGGTTAATGAAACGATGTGATTTACATACAAAGTAGCATCACAAACAGTGACTCGTGAAAATGCCTAAACATCCATTTTTATGACACTGGGAGCTTGTTTTCTTCTTCAGTTGAAAACCCGCCTATAGAAACAACAAATGTAGATCAAACAATATGGATTTTTCTGCTTCTTTATGTTTGCTTCCCCTCCAGCATCCTTCTAATCACACCCTTTCTCTACTTCTCTCAGCATCTCTCACATCCATCTCTGAAGCATTTTAATTTTACATGGTTTTTGTCTCTCCAAAGTGCTGCTGACGCCACGTCCTCCTGCTTTCTCTGTTTTAACTCCTCTGTTCTCTCTTCATGCTCGGCTCGTGGAAGCAGCCTAAAGGGAGATGAGGGCTTTGATGTCGCTCCAGCTGCATCGCCCAAAGGTGTGCACACAGTATACGCCTGTTTTTCTGTTTGCATTTCCACGTGTCCTTCCATACATCGTAGACTCTGCAGCAGCTCTCTGCTTTCTTGTGTCGGGCCTGTTTCTGCACATCACAGCGCTGGAGGAGGACCTTTGAAGCTGGAGAAAACTCCGAGACAACACAGACCTCTAAACACCTGACAGGGAGAAGAGCTTCCACCGATTCCTGTGGGAGCTGCTGCAGAGCAGAGAGGTGATGCTGCTCACTCCCGCTGGGTGGACCGAGATAAAGACTGAGCGCTAATTCTTTGTTTTTGTGCCGGTTTAAATAAGTACAAGCGCTTTATCAAAGCCTAATCTGGACAGTCAACTGAAGGAAGCATCCTTTAAAGAGGATCTGCTTTGTAAAGACTTCCAAAACAATTTAAGTTAAAGTAAACATTATTAATCTCCATGGGAGGAGCACTACAGTATGTCCTCAGCAGCTGACCCGCCATAATTGCTTCTGAACAGCAGGCAACCTTTCTGCAGCATCTGGGGAGCGACTCCAGATCTGAGGCTCTCGTCTAGTCAAAGCAAATGTCAGGACAATGTCGATATCCGCCTCCTTCTACTTTTATAGTGAGCTTCTCCGGAACAAATCCGCACAGTATATGATTTTATCTCTATAATTGGTCATTTATAAAAATGAAATTGATACATTACCCTTTAAATGTAGATTTATATCACAGCATATCTCTCTACAACCACTTCGCCGCGGGCTTAATTTTGGTCATATTTCCCTTTATGAGCCTCTTAAAGTGTCTTTCTTGCACATTGACTATTTTAGGAATATCTATTTGCGAATGAAAAATGAACAGCTGAAGTGAATAACTGCATTCAATATTTATGACGGAGGTTTTAGGCAGTGAAAGTACAGAGAGGATGCTTTAAATATTGCTTTTTATTCAGGTGTTAGCTTCATACAAAGTGGAGAAAACAGAACAAAGGCAAACAAACTAAAACAAATCAATATTTGAGGTCAGCAAACAAATCTTCCAGATATACACAACTGTTCAAAAGTTTGGGCTCACTTAGAAATGCCCTTATTTTTGAAAGAAAAGCATTTTTTTCAATGAAGATAACATGAAATGAATCAGAAATGCAGTATAGACATTGTTAATGTGATAAATGACTATTCTAGCTGGACATTTTTCATGGAATATCTCCATAGAGGTACAGAGGAACATTTCCAGCAACCATCACTCCTGTGTTCTAATGCTACATTGTGTTAGCTAATGGTGTTGAAAGGCTAATTGATGAATAGAAAACCCTTCTGCAGTTATGTTAGAACATGAATAAAAGTGGGAGTTTACATGGAAAACATGGAATGTTCTGGGTGACCCCAAACTTTTGAACGGGAGTGTATCTGAACTCAGTTTTTTTTGGAAGTACTTGGTGCCTATGTTGTTTAACCCTCCTGTTGTCTTCATTTACAGGCACCAAAAAATATTGTTTCCTTGTCTGAAAAAAATCCAAAAATCCAGCAAAAAAAAAATCCCCAAATTTCTGAAAATTTGCAAAACCTTCAGGAAGAAAATTCCAATAATTCCTTAAAAGTTTCCTTTAAAAGTTTTACTTAAAAAAAATCCCCAAAATTTCGCAAGAAAATTCTTGTAAATATTTTCAAAAAATCAGTAAAAATCTTCCAAAAAAAATCCTAAAAATATCTAAAGTGATTAAACATATATCAGTAAAACTTCTAATATTTTCTTTAAGAACATTCACATAAAAATCAACCAAAATCTGGATTTTGGTTGATTTTTATGAAACGTTCTTAAGAAACATTTTTAACATTTCTTTTTTCTACCAAAAAATGTTCAAAGATTTCCCAAAAACTTTGAAAATGTGGACATCAGAAGTTTCACTGTGTAACCATATATTTTTTCCCACATTTTCAAACTTTAAACCGGGTCAATTTTGACCTGCAGGACGACATGAGGGTTAAGGTAGTTGTAGTTTCTGAAATTCCAGTCTCAAAGCATGCATTTGGAAAAATGTCCATCGCTGCTGGCGGCTACTTCACAGATTTGTTTCATATTTATGATCAGTCCTGTACTGTAGCTCCCCACATGGTCCTACATGCTGCGCGGTGATTAAATCGAGTCATGAGAGAGTCTCAGTCTCAAAGAGTTTATTAATTAACTCTTCAAGCTTTAACCGTGGGAGAAGCATTAAAGCAAATATGCCGCGTGCAAAAAAACTGCCCATTTTATGTACGCGATAAAAGAACAGTGAAGGGGAACATCCCACAAATAGCCGCGATAAATCAAATTGTCCAACTATTAAATAGAAGCCAAATGATTCTGTGCATCTCAACAACTTCTAGTATTTACACACTTTACTGCAGTTTATGTTCCAGCAGAAACTAATAATGTCTCATCATAACGGATAATGCCATGCTAACGCCACACGTAATTACACGGCAGCCAGCTGTGAGCTCACACACACACACACACACACACACACACACACACACACACACACACACACACACACACACACACACATTTAACTATATGTGCGTGTGATTTTATAGAAGGTACTAGACGTTTTATAGGAGGTAAAAGACCAGAATGTTTTAGCGGCACAGATGCACATGGTGTGTAAACATTTCTGACATGGCAGATTCAAGCGTGACATTCTCCAGTAATGATCACATTAACACACCTTCCTCCTATAAAACTCAACACTTTCACAGAATCAAGAGGAGGAAAGAGAACAAGGAGGAGGAGAGGATGAAGTTTATAGCGAGGTGATGAGAGAGAGGGAGGAACAGGCACAGCAGCAGGACAAACTGTGCATTTAACGGTGTTGTTTCAGTTTTTCATGTGTGCGGATCACCTAGAGCAGGGGTGTCAAACATGCGGCCCGCGGGCCAAAAGCGGCCCTCCAGAGGGTCCAATCCGGCCCGCAGGACGAATTTGTAAAGTGTAAAAATTCCAGAGAGGACATTTACTGTAAACTTGTAAAACTCTAAATTTAAAATAATTTCTAGACTGTGACAAGTTGTTTTGATCATGAAGCAAAATACTAGATTCCTCATTGTTCTTTTGTCATTTTGTGTCTCATTTTTGTAATATTTCGTCAAGTTTTTGTCATTTTGTAACTTTTTTATCAGTTTTTCTTTACTCTTTTTTGTTTTGTTTTGTGTTGTTTGTCTCATTTGTCTTGTTTTTGTTCTTTTTTTGTCTTTTTTTGTCTGACTTTTGATCATAAAGTGAAATATTATATCATTCAGTCCCAGATACTAAACTAAAAGTTGTGTTCCTTTGTAGACACTCTGGAAGTTGGAATGTGTAAATGATAAACTGAGGCATAATATTGCTGAAATTGAACTTATTTATCTTAAGAAAGTTCAGGTTGTTGAGAATGTTTTGGAGAAAAATAGTTTCTTAAACGTGAACATTTTCAGAATTCATTTTTTGGCACTAAAACAAAGGAAAGATTAGGAGTTGTGGTTATTTCTAGGTTATTATGCTGTGATTTTACTGTTCCGCCCCACTGGAGATCAAACTGGGCTGAATGTGGAACCTGAACTAAGAGGGCTTTCTCTAATGATTTATAAAACTACCTCTGTAACGCCCTGAATGGACGCAATCACAAAAAGCAATTTCTTAAATGTAATGTAATCTGTCATCTGCCAGTTCCTCACACATCTGATGTGAATAATCCTCCTGTTTGATTATTACCCTGACATTCAGAGACGTTCTCTGAATGTTTCTTGTACTGGAGTTAAACACTTCAGCTTGTTAATTAGAACGATTCAACAACGGCAGGTAAAGATAGAGACATCTGAGAGCTGATATTAATATCTGCTTAGCGTGTATTTCCTGTTTTCACACAGCGTCTACAAAATCATGTTTGCCGTTGAAGGTCTGACTCAGTTAACTCTGAAGTAGAGCAGCGCTGTTTGAAGAAAGATCATAACAGGCTGATTTATGCTTGGAAAAGGTCATCAGTAACTGGTAATGACTTTTTCAAGTAGTTGTCAAGTGCTGGGTCACTGGATGACCATATGTCATGAAAACTATGAGCCAATTTAGTGGCAGTTAGCAGAAAACAATTCTTCTGTCCATCTGGCCGTGAGACCACCTCCCTGATGTGTTTTCAGAAATGTCACGGACCATAATCATATCTTGGAACCAGATTAATTATCTACAAACAGAAGGCAGCGCTCATGCTGCCACAATCACACTTTTTTTCATGCTCAACAACTCGGCGACAACAGATGAGCAAGACACCCGCAAAAAAAGAACCGAGTCTTGGCCGCGGTCGCTGAGAAAGTCCATTAGCTGAGGAGGAAAATAAATGCAATCTGTGTGAGGTTGGAACTCACACACCCAAGTTTAACAAACTCTTCAGGCTCCGAGTGGAAATGAGGAAATACAGCTCGAGAGGCTGATAGAATATTCCTAGTGCTGGTCCTACAGAGTGAACACCTGAGCAATTAGGTGAACAATTGCATAAAAAGTCATTTGAAATATTGTCATTTCCTAATGCTTACAAACATTGAAACGCTCCAGTGATCATTTTTCGTCTAAATCAGAATCAGGTTGAATTTATTGAAGATTGCATCTGTTTTTAAAAGCACCTTCTTGGCATTATATGGATTTTTTTATTGATTGTAAATCACAAAAACATTGTTATAGTCATGCCAGCTTCATATTTGGTGTATTTCACATTCCGCTCTCGGACAAAGCACACCAGATAAATCACATGGATGAGCCCAATGCAGAGATTTCTCTGTCAACTTAGTAATTAATGCACATGGAAGTTCAATGCCAAGCGTGATACACCAAACACCCCACACCACCTTCAATCTGACTCATGCTTTTATAAAGTGGTGAATATTGATTGAGTTGACTGTGTGTAAAATCTGGGGTCATAGATAGTTTCTGAGTTAAAAATTCTTAAAGATGGGTTGGATCACATTGATTTCTGTGTTGTTTTCTTGTTTGAAGTGAAACAACATGAGAAATAATGCAGCTGGAGCTCTATAAAGCTCGTTGGTTGAGGTTTTATAACTGGTGGAATATCAGCCGAGACAGAAACATTGACATTTTTTGACCAAATTTGCACCATCATATAATTGGTTTGTATTATTCCATCAAAGTAGGGTTGTATCATTGAAAGCATATTCGAATGAGCCGATAAAACTTCAAGGCTGTAGCTACATTATTTCTCAAATTATGGCACTTCAAACATTGTTCCACAGGTGGTGCGAGTAAAACAACGCAAAAATTGACTGCTCTTTACACACCTGTGACCAAAAATGTTACAAATTTCACTTAATTATATACGTATGCACAGAGAAAAAGACAAATATAAGATGTTGAGGTATGATTTAAAAAAAATTGTAAGTTGAGGAGGAACCTATGAAGTATTTTTAAAAAAGAAAACAATATAAATTTTAAACCAGCACTGACCGATGTTCTGCACATGGGAGCAGCAAAAGAAGCTTAAAAACAACAAAAACATAACTTCTAATAATGATGTTAGCAAACAGCAGCTAACACAGATGAACCTGATTCGAATATTCACTCTGCTTTTAGCTCTGTTTTGGTCACAACCAACTCCACAACATCCACACTCATCTGCTACGTCCACATCTACGCTGCTGACCCTGTTTAAGTTTCAAACTCGAGACTGGCAGGAACTGAGACTTTTGGACTATTGATTTCTGCAGCTTTAGATGAAAAACATTTCCAACCTGCACAAATGATAACTCATGCCACAGCGAGCCTGCAATTAAAACAACATCGGCTGCTTGTGAGCGTGAAAGAGACAGAAAGCGACAGAGACAGGGCTGCTTAGGGAGGCTGACGGCTGCAGAAAAGCAACTGGAGCTGAACCGAGAGCTGCTGCAGTCTGTAGGATGCGTAGCTGCAAGGGGTAAAATCAACAGTTGCTTTCATTGCCTTCTTTCTCGCTCCGGTGCCATTCAAGCCTTTTAGAGGGAGACAAGCTGACTGACCGCTCAAAAGGAAAAACGAGCGTCGACACGCAGAGCCGCATCCGAAGACGAATCTGCAGTAACGGATCCGGATCGACTGCGAGGCGATGATTGCACCGAGGTTAATGCGGCAGGAACATTCTCTGCTGGACCTCCTTGATTAAATCGGAGATGTTGTCATCCCATCTAAGTGTTCTTCAAACAGCAGGCTCCCTGTGTATCCGGCCGAGTCCGCTGAGCTCACAGTGGCAGCATGGATTAATTGAGGAGGCCAGCTTGTGGATTCATAACACCCAACACGGCTCTTGACTGTGTTTGCAGAGGAAAGGTCAGGGCTGTTGTTGGCAAGCCGAGGCGGCGCTCTCACAAGTTCTTTCTGGTAGACCGACTCAGTGTCTGTAATCTAAAAAGTTTGTTGTCTGGAAACTTGAGCAGCTAGTATCCGAAAGGTCCCGAGGCAAGGCAAGTATACCGCCGTACGTTTCATTTTCCATAACCACAGCTCACTCTTTATGGGTCAGTGGGTGTTTGTTATGGTGTATTTTCCATACAGTGACTAGGAGCTGCTCATGTGAATGTGCAGTGACTTCACTTCAGAATAATGAAACTGAGGCCATTATTTGCTAGAGTTGTAAAAATAACACAATAAAAAAGTAAAAAATTTTGCTGAACATGTCAGTATGAATTGGATATAATCTTTAGAAGCCGACTTGCCAGCCAGAGCTGAAGGTCTAAATATCCAACAAATCCCCCTTTAACAGTCTTTCATATAAAATTTGTTGTCTCCGACTCCAAGTACTGGAGTGATGTAATTTCCCATTTTGTTTTCAAGGCTCCCTTAGGAACCACATAAAGCTTTATAAATCTGTCTTCACATTCTGAGTAGATTTCCAGCTTTGGCGTCTTTTTAAAACAGCGCCATTACACTGATAGAAAGCATACAGATGGAATGTTTTCTAAATCTCTCCGCCGCATTCAGTGATGTGTTGTTGCTGTACCACCTGCCAAAATATACTGCTAAGCACCTTCAGAACGGTTTGTCAGGGAAGGTTTTTAGTTTTTTGCAGCTACTCACCATCGGACCACCTCATGGCGTCGTCCAGCTGTGGCGGCAGCCCCTTCCACAGTGTGCTGTCTTTAGGGTAGCCCAGGTCCATTCGTCTCTGGTGGTCGTCGTAGCGCCAGTAGTGGTTGTCCTTGAAGAAGTAGGTTTTGTCGTTGTGAAGCCAGACGAAGGCTGCGTCCACTCCTTCCATCGGTAGACCGAAGTCACTGATTGGACGTGGGTAACCCTCCTCCACATTATTGTCTTTAAATACCCAATATTTTAGACCTGAAGGGTGAAAACAGAGAAAAACACTCAGAGAGCGCAGTACTCCTCCAAGGCTGCTCATTCCCCCATATGGCGTTGTCAGAAATGCAGCATATTTTTGTAGAAATGCAGCATTTTTTTTATTAGTATTGATGATCAGAAATCACAGCAACATAGAATGTGTCGATTTAACATAGATGTACTCACAAACAAAATGACCTTTCGCTCAACACAGGTGTGTGTTCTGCATGTGTATGTTATGTACGGATACTGAATCATGTGACCTAAATATGTAGCAGGCGGCTGGAACTGATGGGACTCAGAAACACCCCCACAATTTAATCAATTGTTCCTTGCATCATGTCCGACGGATAAGTCCTGATAAGTCCTCAGTGGTGGATTTGTAGTAGGATCACAATCATGTGATCGTCAGCAGGCAGCTGACGTAGTGTTCACTTGTTGTCATGGTTACAGTGCCACTGTGCCGCTATCTGGCAATGATACTGAAATCTTTAACAAATCTCCACATTTGTCCAAAATGGTTAGAAATTTGTCCATAACTTGCCCAAAATACTCTCTTTTCCTGTTCACAATCTGTCCAAAATGAGTTAAACATCTAGGATGGCTTAGAAGGGTTCCAAATATGCCTAAAAACAATAAAAACACATCCAAACTGACCTCAAAAAATAAGTGTGCTCTCAAAATGCTGTTAAATTTGTCAAAAATGGCCCGAAATATGTGCAAAATGACTAGAAATTACTCAAATTTGGAAAAGATCTTGCTAAAAAAATCCTCTTTTACTGTCCAAAACCTGTCCAAAATGAGTTAATTGTCTAGGATGGCTTAGAAGGGGTAAAAGCATTACTAAAAATGGATCCAAAGTGACTTTAAAATGTCTTCAAACTATAAACATTTTCTTTAAAAAATAGGAATTACTCACAGGTACAGTTTTATAAGAATTTGTGGTCCTCTGCGGTGGATTTGTAGTAGAATCACAATCGTGATTGTGTAGTGTTCACTTGTTATGGTTACAGTGACGCCGTGCTGCTATCTCGCAATGATACAGAAATCTGTAACAAATCCATGTATCCAGACTACAAGGTGCATCACGGCCAAAATCTAATCACTTGGTCCTTGTGTCATTTCTGACCTTCCCTGAAAATTTCATCCAAATCCGTTGCTAACAGACGGATTCACACACGCCGATCGCCACTAACTATTAAAGGAAGAAACAACACCTTTACAGTTTGTAATGTATCCACTCATTTTTAACAAACAGCGATGCATTCTCAATCCCAAGGCACCAATTCCAACTATTTTGTCAAAGTCATCTAAGAAAATTGGCCCAAGACGTCTTTTGCGTTTGGTGATGGTTCCAATCAGTATGCAACACCACATATACACTAGTTTGTCCAGTTTAAAACAGCATCTTAAGAGGGCGACTAAGGTCTGAATCTTGTTCTAGACCACTATTTTTTCAGTTACTTCCATTTTTCTTTTTTGTTTGGTTAAGTTTAGGCACCAAAACTACTTGGGTTAAATCATCTTTTGTGTCGAATGTCAGGTAAACTTCTAATTACCTGTAAAGGAACGATACTGACAACAGAAGTAGAGAACATTTGGCCACAGACTTATAGCATCCATTTCTGACATTTATTAATTTTGTTATGTCTATTGGACTACCTTGCACATTAAAAAATTGTGTCACTGTATGCCAAGAAGTCCTAAAAAACATGTAGTTGGTGACAAATTGGGAAGTGATACCAGTTTCCACACTAAGTCAATCAACATGTTTAGATGAAAAACAAATGTAAAGAGTAGCCTGAAATCTACTTACCTTTGAAAAATACTATTTTGTGGTCCCCTGGTCTCTCATACACAGCATCCACACTGTCCAGATTGGGAGGAAGGCCCCTCCAGAAACGATGAATCTGAGCTGGACGAAGAGACACCAGGTGCTTCTCTCGAGTTAGTCGCCAAAAGTATTTCCCTGAGGCAGACAGGAACAGGACTGGTTGGGTTAGTTTCCTTAGAAAAGTGATTGAGTCTGTTTGAGAAACTAATTAACAAGAAACTGAACCGTAGACAACACATATGTACTCAAAGGTTTCTCTATTTCTGCTCTAAAATATGTTTTGAATAACAAAGGCTGTCCTGATTTTTGAACCTATCTACCAGACAGGCCAACGAGCCAAAAAGATCCATTTTAGTTCTCACAGTTTTGGGCTTAGTTGCAGTTTGTTTTCTCACTTGTGTATTTAGTTTGTCTTTGTCTTTTGTCAGTTCCTTCCTGGAGTATCTTGTCTATGTTCATGTTGTTTCCTTGTGTTTCTTACTGCTTTAGTTTGTGATTACTTCCTCCCTTGGTGTGTAAAACTTGCCTCCTGTGTCTTATGTTTGCTTCAGTGAGCATCAGTTGGCATACCTGCCTGCTGTGCCCTGGATTTAGATCCTCGTTTGAATTGAAATGTAAGAGTGATAGTCTGTACAGACGCTACAGGACTATTCTGTTTAGTCTGCAGGATGTGTAACTGTGTGTGAGCCCATGATATGACCCCTCTGAGCCACACATGACTTGGTTTTCTATTGATTGCCAGGGCTTCACTCTGTCCCGTGTCCAGTAAATGTCCTGTCATTTTTCTCCTTTCACCTCTTTTCTTTCTTCTCTCTTATTGTCACGATTTATCTTCTCTTGTACAACTTCACCCAGGACTGTGCAGCAGATATGTTCCACATTAAGCATCTTTACTCCAACATCAACCAAAATCCAAACAGGAAAACACATTTTCACTGAACAACACTGCAGCATCCTTTGAATTACCAAAGGACCATTCACATTTTGCCAGTATCTGACCTCTGTTTAGGATTGGTGCTTCAGTTTGTATTCTAGGATTTCAGATGCTCAAGCCATGTCAGGAGAAACCAGCTAATTAGCATTAGAAAATGCAAGCAAGCGGATCACTTTATGACCCCAGGACGCTCAAATCAAGCAGAACCTTTTCCAATGATTTTCAGTAAAATTTTTAGAAGTTTCTTCTGAACTAAACTTTATCATCCAAGTGAGGTTAGCCACGTAGAAAACTACACAGTATCCAGACACAACTAAACTAGTCACGTCAAGTGGTTTAACGATTATCTGTCAGACTGACAGACTGCAGAGTCTGCAGGCTGATGGTCTGACCTCTAGTTATTTTTCAGTACTAAATGGTGAGCCCATTGGTGTGATTATCAAACTGGAAATACCAGACACATGTCCAGGAGCGGAAATCATCATGAGATTCTGTATGAAGCTACTTAGTATTTTTTGTTGGATAATCACAGAGCTCAAGTAAAGCATGCACAACAATGACAGATGGACATTTATCCAACTCCAGATTCACTCAAAACCACCATGCTGGGACAAAAAATACCCTCAAAGAGATACAAATCAACCCCAAAAGGTGCTTAAAACCAACACAAAGGAACACAAAATGATAACAGAGACACAAAACAACAAAGCAAAGCAAAAACAATCCCAAAATGACACAAAACAACCTCAAATTCACTCAGAACCCATATTATATATAGGACACAAAATAACCTCAGGGAGACACAGAATAACCCCAGAGACACAAAACAACCCCAAAGATGCTCGAAAGCACCCCAAAGAGGCACAAAATGACCAAAGAAACAAACCAACAAAGACATTCAAAACAACTCTAGATTCACTCAAAACCACCATCGCGGGACAAAAAATACCTTCAAAGAGACACAAAACAATCCCAAATTCACTCAGAACCCACATGGGACACAAAATAACCTCAGAGAGATACAGAATAACCCCAAAGACACAAAACAACCCCAAAGAGGCCCAGAATGACTAAAGAGAGCACAATACAACAAGGAAATGCAAAACAACAACAAAGAGATGTCAAAACAACCCCAAAATGCTCAAAACCACCCCACAGAGACACAAAACAACCAAAGAAACACAAAACAACCCAAAGTACACTCAAAACTACCACGATGGAACAAAATACCCTCAAAGAGACATAGAATGACTCCAAAAGAACCTCAAAGATGCTCAAAACCAACCCAATGAGACCAAAAACGACAGAGGTGAAAAAACAACCCCAATGATGCATAAAACCACCCCAAAGAAACACAAAAATTACCCCAAATACACACAAAACCACCACGATGGGGCAAAAATAACCTCTAAGAGACACAGAATGATCCAACAATTACCCCAAAGATGCTCAAAAACAACCCAATGAGACAAAAAAAATGACACAGAGATGCAAAACAACACCAAAGACGCCAATAGATCCAAATATCTCTGATCTGGTCTCTCAGGAAGTTTGCTGAGAACCTTCTCAACTATTCTATTCAATGAGTATTTAGAACAATTCTTATTAGTATTCCTATTACTATTGAACAGTTTCCTCTGTTTTCATACTAATTCATTCTGCATTGACATTATAAGCTTATATTTACTGCTTAAGTTAAGTCATTTACTTCTGCACTGTCTTTGTTTTTCGTTGTTGGTCTTAGTTGTAGTGAACAGTTAGAAATAAATGTACATAAATTTGAGTCGGCTCTGTTCTGTGTTTGCTTGATTGCAGTTTGCATTGTGACTATTGTTAGCGCTATACAACACCATCAAAATCATCGTGAGGTACATTTCCGTGCCCTTGTAGGTTTGAATACCTTTGAAGAAGAAGGCCTCCCCTCGTATTTGGGCCACGGCATCGAACTGACTGGTGCATCTGTCCGGGGCATCTCGCGCCAGCCTGAGAGAGATGGATGAGACCAGAGGAAAGTTGGAGGAAGGACGAAAGAAAAGTTACAGAACCGAGAAAGAGGAATGCAGACACAAGTGTGAAAAGTTCCCGAAGAACAAAGACATTGCATTCAAAATCATATTCTGAGCACAGTGTCCTATCGCATTCTTCCATAAAACAAAAAACAGCCACTAAGACACGGACTTCATAAAAACAGACCCTGTTTCAGACATTTGCATACAGAAAACAGCAGCTCTGCTATAATTGCACTCACCTACTGAGCGACTCTGAATGTGTGCATGCACGCACATGTGTTTCCTTCAATTAAACAGGCTAAACATTAGGTGAAACGCTGCCACGCTGACATGGAAAGGTCTTCCAGTGCATTTATCCCCAAGGCTAATAAGTGAATTAAAGCTTTGACGTGGCCGGCCTGCCAATGATGAAGCCATTAGCACCACAGGCCTCCCACTGTGAGTGGGAGGCTGAGAGCTCTGGTGTTATCAACAAAGATCTCTATTCAGCGCTCTATTAACAAGACGCCGCTGCCTAGTGGTCAGCATTTGTGACCCCTGTCAACCATTATCTTGCTTTTTCCACACATAATGACCAGACGGAGGTGGAGAAAAAATGAGTAATGATGACGGCGAAAGGCTGACCCTAGTGATGGAAAGTGGCTTTTATACGCCTGTTTGGTGTTAAATTGCTGCATAGTCTTTCTCCGAAAGTGTGTGCAAGCGTGGAGGTCAGGAAACGTTGGAGTTTGGAGCCGAATCTGAAAACTCCCTCAGCAACCTGCCCTGTTTTCATGCCATTAATCCAATGGGTGACCAGGACAAGGGCGGGTACTTAGTTTCACTATTGTGGCAGAGACAATAAACAGAACAAAGTAACCCCTGAAAGAGACACCACAAATGCTGTTCCATTAAATATATACACAGGAAACTTTAATTACCACTATCTATAATGGATAATTGATTGGTAAATTAATATTGCCATGGCGTAATGACACCATTAGGGAAGCCTTTATGAAGATTTTACTGAAAGGCCTTTGATATCACTTGGGTCCTTCTACTTACTTGGCGTTTCGGTGCATTGAAACATTATCAGGTGTCTGTTTTCCTTCTCTCTGGCCGGTGGACAAATGGATGCACGCAGCATGCAGATTATTTACAGTGCAGCAGAGGAGCAACATCCATTAACTGAACCAGAGCTAATATATGCCAAATTAGATTTAGTTTTCCCAAAAAAAAACAGCTGCTCTCTAATGTTTTTGTGGTCAACGCGTAGGTCCAGAACTCCAGGAAGCCCGCCAGAAACTCACTTAATATTTTAACATAGTGTTTGTTGTAATTAGGTTGTTTTTATGAATTAAGTCTTCATTTGTTTCCAAGGTTATAGATTAAATTGAATAATAGCAGCCATTTTACATGCAGTAAGCAAAAAGAATATACTACCCAATTATGTAGGGTAAGCCAATCTTAAATATTACATTAGAACAGAATTATTACTGGTTCATCGATAAAAGCTGAAGTATTTGGGGAATTTATTTATTTATTTCTTTTTAATTTGTCTGCATTTATTCTCACTGTTTAACTCCACAAAAGAGGTGTCAACATTTTATGAGATTGATGCATATTTTAGTGTTGCAGCCAAATATTTTAATATTTAGTGCATGTGTGTGACCATCACCAGCCCTCCCTGAAAGCTAAGCAGACATTCTTTATTAGAATTCCCTGTGGAGAGCCGGGAGGGCACGTTTTTTTGTGAATGTTCTTAAAGAAACATTTTTTTGAACATTTCTTTTTTCCACCAAAAAATGTTCAAAAAATTTCCCAAAAATGTTGAAAATGTGGACATCAGAAGCTTCACTGTGAAAATATTTTTTTTTTTTCACATTTTCAAACTTTAAAACGGGTCAATTTTGCCCCGCAGGACGACACAAGGGTTAAATAAATCAATGCAGAGGTTGTGGGTGGAAATCAACCTTTTTTTCAGGATGCAAATCATGCATATAGTGTGTTTTATCCTCAGGTCAGTGATGCTGAGTTTACCGTCACAGAGAAACTCAAAATATTCACATTTAAGAAGCTGGAATCTGAGAACTTTGACCTTTTTTCTTCAAAACGGTCAAAATAGTTGGCAGTGATTTTAACAGTTGCAAATAAACACAAAGAGGTTGTTTTTCAGTTCGCTAACAGTCAAAATGTGCGCTGTGCATTTCCACCCTGTCGATACTAGAAACAGAAAAGCAGAAGTGGCTAAAATTATTGGTATTCCTCCACCATAAAACCACAATTTTCTCTGAAATGAATCGAAACTGAAAATAGTAATTGCCGTCCACTATTCTGCATCCCACATTTACCAAAAGGCACTTTGCTGTTGATTTTTATTGGAACATATTATTTAAAATAATAACAAATGAAAATGGCAGGTGCAGAAATACTGGGACCCTGAGCTTAATGTTTTCTGCACCTTTCTGAGGCAAACGCTGCAATCAAGGGCTTTTTGAAGCTCCTAATGAGGTTTCTCAACGCATGCTTTGCCCCCCAGTCTCTATATTTACTGGGTGTCTTCAGAGTTTCAGTTCTTTCCATAGATGTTCAATCAGAGCAGGGGTGTCAAACATGCGGCCCGCGGGCCAAAAGCGGTCCTCCAGAGGGTCCAATCCGGCCCTCAAAGTGTAAAAATTCCAGAGAAGACATTAACTGTAGATTGTAAATTAGTAAAACTATAAATTTAAAATAATTTCCAGACCATGACAAGTTGTTTGCATCAGAAAGTCAAATGTCATCATTTTGTGTCTCATTTTTGTAATATTTTGTTTTGTTTTTGTCTGACTTTTGTCATTTGTCTCATGTTTTTGTTGTTTCGTTTCTCATTTTTGTCGTTATGTTGTTTTCCTTTTTGTCTCGCTTGTGTTTTTTGTTTTATTTTTTCATTTTGTGCTTTGCTTTACTTGTTGTTTTGTGTGTCGTTTTGTGTTTTTTTTTGTCTGTTGTTTGTCTACTGTTTTGTCATTTTGTTTCTTGCTTTTGTCATTTGTGGTCTCGTTTGTGTCAATTGTGTAATTTTTTTCTCTCGTTTTTGTCATTTGTACAATTTTTTGTCTCTTTTATTTTGTTTTGTATCATTTGTCTCATTTTTGGTCATTTTTTTTGTCTCGTTTTTGTCATTTTGAGTCTCATTTTTGTAATATTTTGTCCTGTTGTTGTTGTTTTTGTTGTCTGACTTTTGCCATTGATCATAAAGTAAAATACTACATAATTCATTTCCAGATGACTAAATGTTGTGTTCCTTTGTAGACACTCTGTGATCTGGAAGTTGTAATGTGTAAATGATTAACAGAGGCATAACATTTTTGAAATTGAATTTATTTTTCTTCATAAAGATTGTTTAGAGTGTTTTGTAAAAAGATAATTCCTTAAATGTGAACATTTTCAGAATGTACTTTTTTGCACTAAAACAAAGGAAACATGAGAGTTGTGGTGATTTATAGGTTATTATTCTGTGATTTTACTGATCACTGGAGATCAGACTGATCTGAATGTGGAACCTGAACTAGAATGAGTTGGACAGCCCTGAATTAGATTAAGATTAGTACTTAAAGCAGATCAGTGTTTTCTTCTCATCCATTCTCGGTGCTTTTAGTTGCATTTTCATTCAAATAGAGACATAGTTGGGTCTTGATGTTGGACGTCTGTCTCCGTCTTGAAGTTTTCTTGCTTCTTTTTCTACCATTACAACTATCCTTCAGTTCAGTCTGAGGTCAGTGTTCCTCTCGTGTCCATGTAGAGGGAGTTTGGCTGTGGGCCCAAAGAACTTAAACATCCTAATCGTATTAGTAGATACGGTCACAAGAAACTAAAAGCTGCAGAGAGACGATCTCGTGACCTTTACCTTGACAATGCTCTGTAATTATTTTGCTTACCTCTTCAGACAACTCTATTCTTTGCTGTCTTTGTCCATGTGCAGTGCACAGTGATACAAAAACTGACAAAAAAGACCACTTTTCTCAATAGCAATACAATACATGAATAGTTGTAAGATCGATCCTCAGACCATTCTGCAGAAAAAAAAAAATCACTGCAATCTACATATAAATCACTTCAAATCACTATAAATTACTTCTAAACCAGGGCTGTCAAAGTCATTTTAGTTTAGGTTCCCAATTTGATCTCCAGTGGGCCGGACCAGTAAAATCACAGCAAAATAACCTATAAATAACCACAACTCCTAATGTTTCCTTTGTTTTAGTGCAAAAAAATGCTTTCTGAAAATATTCACATTTAATGAATTGAAAGATAAAATATTTTACTTTATGATCAAAATGACAAAAGTCAGACAAACAACAAAAACAAGACAAAATATTAATAAAATGGGAGACAAAATGACAAGAACAAGACACTAAATGACAAAAAATGAGACAAACGACGAAACAAAACAAAAAAGTGACAAAAATTAGACAAAAAAGCCACAAAGCGACAAAAAAATGGACAAATGACAAAAAAGAGAGAAAAAACTACACAAACGACATAAACAAGACCACAAATGACAGCAGTAGACAAACAGAAGCGAGACAAAAAACACACAAAATGACACAAACGATACACGAAACAACAAATAAAACAAAACACAAAATGACAATAAGACAAAAAACACAAGCGAGACAAAAAGGAAACAAAACGACAAAAACATAAGACAAACAATAAAAGTCTGACAAAAAAAACAACAAAATATTACAAAAATGAGACACAAAACGACAAAAGAACAATGAACAATCTAGTATTTTACTTTTTGATCAAATCAACTTGTCATGGTCTAGAAATTATTTTAAAATCATAGTTTTACAAATTTATAATCTGCAGTGAATGTCTTCTCTGGAATTTGAATCGTGTGAAATATGAGACGAAGGACTTCAGAATCCAGGTCATCACTCAAACGTCGCATGTTGTGCCGTCTGCTTAACACACACCTTGTGCAACCTGGATTAAATGGTGTACTTTTGAACAATGCAATGAAACGTTAATTTGCAGTTATTCATGGTCCTCGGAGGATGATTTTTATGCAGCCTTCCTTCCTAGACCATCCACAGAGGACAATGAGATCTGTCCTGCACTCTCAGATGAAAACCCACAATTATCCTCCTGCCCCAGTGACTATTTTTCATCAATTCTGACTCAAACGATCTTTCCTCTCATGCCACCATGAAGCCAGATGATGGGGGAATGTCCAGATGGTCATGAAATTTGTAGTCATCACGATCATAGAGGATGAAAATCACTTATTGGTGGCGACCTGCTGACCTTCAGCAGAAGCTCATTGCCTCAATATCTGAGTGGCTTCATAGCCGGAGGTGATTTCACGACAGTAGCAGTCTCCTACCAGGCATACATACACTACAGGAGACGTTTCTGCCTTTTCAAAAGCATAAAAATATACTTTTTTCCACATTTTCAAACTTTAAAACGGGTCAATTTTGACCCGCAGGACGACACGAGGGTTAACTAAAAAGGCTGGGAACCCGTGTCCTACAGGCACCAAACTGCAGCATTTAGTGGCTGCAAAAGAGTCTTTTTATTTTTCCATTCTGTGTTCATCTATAGGGAACATTTAGTGCTCCTTCTGCCTCCTCATATTTACCAAGTTAGTGGACACAAAGACCTGTGGGAGCCTTTAGAGGAATGAACCATTATTATGTGTGTCTGAAAAGGTCAGAGAAGGAGGAAGAGAGTAAACGTAGATTATTATTCATGAAGAGGTTGAAGTGGATCATTTGTGTGTTTGACTATCTTCGGCATTAAACAGAAAAGCACACCAGTCGTCCTACTTACAGGAGTGTGGATCTGTTCTCTGGAAGGTCCAGCAGGACGGGAGGTTCGGCTGTCTGGGAGGGGTTTCCTGGTTGGTTTGTGTGGGACACTGAGTCTCTGACCCCTGGGGAGGATAAATATGATTAGAATTCACATGAGCAAACAAAAGACAAGACGTTTACCCTCTTAGAACCAGACAGTGTCACATTTTTACTCGGTGTGGCCTCACTTTACACTTTAACTCTCATGTCGTCCTGCGGGTCAAATTGACCCGGTTTAAAGTTTGAAAATGTGGGAAAAAATATATTTTCATAGTGAAACTTCAGATGTCCACATTTTAAACATTTCTGGGAAATCTTTTAACATTCTTTGATGGAAAAAAGAAATGTTAAAAATGTTTTTTAAGAATATTCACACAAAAAACAAAAATCAACCAAAATCCATTGAATTTTGCTGGATATTGGTTGATTTTTATGTGAATGTTCTTGAAGAAAATATTAGAAGTTTTACTGATATACATGGAATCACTTTAGATATTTTTAGGATTTTTTGGAAGATTTTTACTCATTTTTTGAAAATATTTAAAACAATTTTCTTGCCACATTTGGGGGATTTTTTTTTTTTAAATAAAACTTTTAAGGGAAACTTTTAGGGAATTATTGGAATTTTCTTCCTGAAGGTTTTGCAAATTTTCAGAAATTTGGGGAATTTTTTTGCTGAATTATTGGATTTTTTTCAGACAAGGAAACAATATTTTTTGGTGCCTGTAAATGAGGACAACAGGAGGGTTAATACAGTTCTGCACCTCTATGAAAACATTTTCTGTTTTTTTTTTTAACATTTTTGTTCGAGAAAAAATGTTAAAATCAGATGTAAAAGAAATGATTTTGATGAACTATTTACAATTTCAACCTTAGATTTGGTGAAATTTTCTGACAGAATAGTTACATCGCATATGAACAGTTCAAAGACTGTCAGGAAATTGAAAAACTTTACATGTGTTCTGATTTGTCCTGTACTTTTTGCACTGTATCATCAAGTAGCAACTACCATTTTGCACTACTGTGTTTATATATTCCTTTCTAGCTTGTAAATATCTGTATATATTGTGCCATATTCATTGTTATCCCTACTATTTTTCTCTGTTCATCTTTCGATACTTTCTTTATTTCTATTATTGTCTTTTCATATTCTTAAGGTGACACCAACAGCTGAAATCAAATTCCTTGTATGTTGTGTACGTACTTGTCCATTAAAGCTGATTCTGATTTTTACAGTGTCTAACCCTGATAAATGGTGTAATTTTGTCATTTATCTTCAGGATGGCTTGCCTTTTAGAGCTGCTAGCATGTTTTGGCACTCGGTGGGTTAATTGAACAACTCGTTTATTTTCACTCCGACTATTCAAATGAGCAGATTTGTCCCAATTTTTGTTTAGCATAATTGCCAATTTAATAGTATACCACTGTGTTTGGGGCTGTTGGTGAACCTAAAACAAGCAGAGAATAATTCAAACTTACTGGTCAAGACACTGCACTGATTTTCCATTCACTTCCTCTCATTTTGCATTAATGCGTACACATATTTCACTGTCCTGTCTTGTGTCAGTGCTTATCTCCAGCTCAGTTCAATTCATCTTCCTCCTTTGCAGTCCTGTGCTTCAGCGTTCTTTCCTTCCTGCACTCCGTTCTCACCTTCACCATCATTAGTCTCTCCTCTGCACGCTGCTGCTCTCTATATCAGGAATGATGTGATAAGGTCATGTGCCATAAAGAGGTCCAATTAACTTCGCCCGTGTATTCATTAATCAATAACCCACAGAACTCATCGCTTCTTCCCCCTCTCTGTCCTCAACACACGCAGAGTGAGTGGATGCGTCTTCGTACCGTAAAGCTGCCAGACTCGGACTTTGTCTTCGTAGGGCAGGTCGTATTTCAGAGGGTCTCCCACAGGACCCTGGTAGTAGGGCCTCATGATGGACTCGATGGCCGAGGTGTGGACCAGGCCGATGGCGTGACCGAACTCGTGGACTGCAACCGCGAACAGATCCATCCCATGAGTCTCTGAGGGAGACAGAGAAGTAAACCATCACAGAGACTTTATGAATGGGACAATTTAAAGCAAGAGTGTCAAATTCATCTTAGTTCAGGTTCCACATTCAGCCCAATTTGATCTCCAGTGGAACACACCAGTAAAATCACAGCATAGTAACCTAGAAATAACCACAACTCCAAATGTTTCCTTTGTTTTAGTGCAAAAATTCTATTGTTGTTCACATTTAAGGAATTAGCTTTTTGCAAAACATCCTAAACAACCTAAAATATTTTCAGAAAAATGAGTTCAATTTCAACAGCATTCAGCCTCAGTTTATCATTTCCACATTACAACTTCCAGATCACAGAGTGTCTACAAAGGAACACAACATTTAGTCACAGATATCTGGAACTAAATGATATAGTATTTTACTTTATGATCGAAACGATAGAAGTCACACAAAAAAAAGCCAAACAAAACAAAAACAGGACAAAATATGACAAAAATGAGACACAAAATGACAAAAGAACAATGAGCAATCTAGTATTTTACTTTATGATCAAAACAACTCGTCATGGTCTTGAAATTATTTTAAATTTATAGTTTTACTAATTTACAATCTGCAGTTAATGTCTTCTCTGGAATTTTTACACTTTGAGGGCCGGATTGGACCCTCTGGAGGACCGGTTTTGGCCCGCGGGCCGCATGTTTGACACCCCTGGTTTAAAGCTTACATTTGTAATAAAGCAACTTAGAGCTGGAATAAAACAGAACGAATAAAACACTCCGTCCACTATCGGAAATTACTCCTTTATTTATTTAGGAAGGAACTCAATTCAATCAAAGAAGAAGCTAGAGAATTCTGCTCACGCTGCTTTTCCCTACAACTGCTGCCGTCCACCGCTGTAGTAAATTACTCCACTTGTTCAAAACTGACCGCAACCCTTTGGAGAAGTAAAAGATTTTTACTTCATGAGACAGCATGTAGTGAAGGTATAAAAGGTAATAACCTTTTATACCTTCACTACATCACCATCTACTTTGATGGAGATCACCTTTCTGTTTAAAGCAAGGGTGTCCAACATGAGGCCTGCGGGCCAAAAGTGGCCCTCCAGAGGGTCCAATCCCGCCTTCAAAGTGGAAAAATTCCAGAGAAGACATTAACTGCAGATTGTAAATTAGTAAAACTATAAATTTAAAATAATTTCTAGACCATGACAAGTGGTTTGGATCATGAAGTAAAATACTACATCATCAGTTCCAGATAGCCGTGACTAAATGTTGTGTTCCTTTGTAGACACTCTAGTGATCTGGAAGTTGTAATGTGGAAATGATAAACTGAGGCATAATATTGGTGAAATTGAACTCATTTTTCTTAAAATATTTTAGGTTGTTTAAGATGTTTTGCAAAAAGCTAATTCCTTAAATGTGAACAACAACAGAATTTTTGCACTAAAACAAAGGAAACATTAGGAGCTGTGGTTATTTATAGGTTATTATACTGTGATTTTACTGGTCACTTGACATCAAATTGGGCTGAATGTGGAACCTGAACTGAAGGGTTAGGGTTAGATGAGTTTGACACCCCTGGTTTAAAGTTTGTGATTTCTGTAGAACCAGTGCGGTCCCTGTTCACGTCTATCCCCCTTTTTTTTATGAGTGAACTCTATAGGTTGCAAGTTAAGAGGCATGACAGACAGCTCCGGTGGCTGAGTGCTGTTAGGAATGTGGTGTAGTGAGATAACTATGGTAATACTGCCTGAGCCCCTGGGCTGCCAATCAAAACCTAAGTGCGGAAAGACACCTAAAGAGGCTGCAGGCTATTAAAGCACGTTTCCCTGAACATTTGGCTAAAAAGAAAAGCCAAAGCTTCCAAAAACTCCTTGTCTGGCTCTGCTAAGCAGGACAAAACCTCAGGCTTGGAGATTTAGATTTGCAAAAATGTGAGTGCTAGCATGTCGAGCCAAGCTAGCTTAGAGTTCCTCGGTGGCTCGGATCAAGACTGCATTCTGTTAACCTTATGTTGGCCTCGGCTGGGGAACATCTCAGCGCTGCGCTCCGTCAGAAGACAAAAGGACAACCGCACTTGTGCTTACAACACCTGGGATATTCACAGCTAAATGCCAGCTCTAATCTACTGCAGCACAAGGTGGCGAGGGGGAAAAGGTGGATAAAAGGAAGCATCGAGGGACTCAGAACAAAGTAGGTACCGTGTCATCGAATTTACAGTCCGTCTGAGGTTGACAGAAGAAAAACACCAGCGACCGCGGAAAAAGTCAGAGCTGAGAGATTTGGCTGGATGAACAAGATTCATTGAGTTTGACACCCATGACAGAAAGAAAGACAAGAAGAAAACCTTACAGCAAACAGACAGAGGCAAGAAAACATGATCTGGAAGTGATATTTCCAAATGACGGAACTATTTCCAGGGCACCACAAGATGTAAAATCCCATTCCTCTGACACACAGCAAATGTACAATACTTTAAAGATCCCTGCTACCTGATAGCATGACGAATCCAGAATGCTACAAACATAGCTGGCAGCATTTGGTTAAAAGTTTAATAAGGATGGTGTACCAAGAGGTCGATGGAAAGAATCGCTAGCACTACTAGCCACAGGCGATCCTTTTCATCTCATGTGAATCCTTGTGGTATTAAGATCCTGCAATACCTTGTGACGCAAGACCTCTTTTATCGGAATATTATAACTGTACAATTGTTTTTTATGTTTAAAGCCAGTAAAAGTGCTGGAATGAAACAACATCTGATCTCTCTGATCTCTTACATTTAATAGATGGAAAAATCAAACATGGTTTTCACTTAAAACCTCAGAAATCTATTGATTTTGAGATTGAGTTTACTATTGCGCAACTTGTGAAGGATAAACATGCTTCGATAAAAAACCAAGCAGCTTATTATGACCTGTAAAGAACTGCGTGTTTCTCAAACCCACAATCAACATTTGATCATTCCAAAACATAAGAGTATGAGCTACTGGTGCCTGTATCATTAAGGGAGTTTATCCAGGTTTATTTGAGTTAGTCTGACTTATTTTCAGGTTATTTTGGTCCCGTAAAGGAAATTCAACATAATCAAGCTCAGTCACTCTGTAAACACACTGGGAAACTAAACTATGCTAACTGTCAGGCTAACTGTGTTGCTTAACCATAGCCCCTGAAACACCGATTTGATGGGAAAACCAACATTTTACCAACGTCTTTGGTGTGCATCCATATTGTTTGATTTTTCTAACCAGCATCAGTCCAAATTCTAAAGTTTACAGTAAATTCCCTTCAATAAATAATAGGGTCATATATATATATAACGGCGGGGCTTTTTGTAACATAATTGACAGCTATCATAGTTGACATTTTTGCTGTTTTCAGGCCTAAAATCAACATGGCCGCCTAGAACCAAACACTACATGGCATTTTAGAGAAAGATTCTTCTAAATATTATATATACAATTGAGCAAAATTGAAATCGAAAGTTATTTATAAAGATACTGTAGTAAAGTTGTTGACTACTGTATATTAAATAAGTCAGAAAGCCTTGGAGTCTGGCCAGTCTTTTCTTCAGGAGGAAATGACATCATGTGGAGCAGGTCATGTGATCTGGAATTAACACACTTCCTGGAGAGGTGTTTTTGTAATGAGGAACTTAGTGGAAAGTGATTTCTGGGACACAGATACAATTAGTTATTTTCCATCTAAAATTTGAAATATTGCCAAAGAAATATCTGTCATGATTATCTCAACTTAATAAAAAGAACACAATCAAAACTATTTCTGAATCAGCTGATTTTATTATTGTTCAGCTAATTAGAAGCTGGTCGTTATTAAATTGAGACGGTTATTTAGTTGACATTTTAATGATATCCAGTCATTTTTTATTAATAAGTTATTGTTTCCATAATAAATAATTCTGGAATTTGCAAAATTTGTGGTCCTCAGCGGTGGATTTGTAGTAGGATCACAATCATGTGATCATCAGCAGGCAGCTGACGTAGCGTTCACCTGTTGTCATGGTTACAGTGATGTCGTGCCGCTATCTAACAATGATACAGAAATCTTTAACAAATCCAGACTATAAGCTGCATCACTGCCAAAATCTAATCACTTGGTCCTTGTGTCATTTCTGACCTTCCCCACAATAATAAATGATCACATGTAGACATATAAACCTTGAATTATGGTCATGATCATGGGTTAAGCATAAAGTTAAAAACCAACGATACACTCAAATTATGTTCAGTGAAACTGGAGGCTTTTGGCTGGTTAACGACATTTTTAAAAGAATTATTTTTGTATCAATCCACTAAAGTGAAAAATTTGCGATCAGATGTTTTTCTAACCTGAACTTTCTGACTTTTTTCATGGCGGCTGTTGAACCAGTCGAGCCTCACATAAAATCTAACCTGACTGCACTCTGAGCATTCATTTATCTTAATCCTTTAACACTGCAGCCAACACTAGTCACAAACAAGCTAAAATGATTGATTTTTAAAAACATTTTTTCCTTATTTTATTGCCCCAGAATCGTGTTTTTTTCTCCCACTTTTAACACACTTAAAAAGCCTGCAGATCTGCCCCAGTGGTATGAATGAACATGGTATGTGATCTAAAGCATCCCAACAGAATAATAGTAACTAGCATGTATAAAAAACTAGATTAATATTTAACAGCAAGTCATCAACAATAAAGTTAAACATGATGCTGAATGTAGAATTTAAATTCATCTGCTTCATGTCATGAAGTACTTCATTTAGCTTGTATTCATTATTATTCCAATTAACAATATGAATAATAATAAAAAGAAAACAGTAGGTACTGCTTCCTGCTGTGCATCTTGAAAATTTATTAAATTAAAAACGGTTTTATTTCCTGGCACTGTGGCGCCACGCTTTGATAATGATAATGACATCCTTATCAAAGTGAGGAAGCAAAATCCGTGCTGTATCTAATCAGGCTGTGTCAAATATTTTATTATATTCTAACTTAGATGCTACTTGCATTTAAATAATCACTTTTTTTTTTTTTTTTGTTCCTGGCAGCTGTATGAGTGTTTTTGTTGATGAGATGTCTTCATATGTTTCTAATAGTGAGCATCCAAGGCCAGGAAGTTCTCTGTACCGCTGCTTCTAGTCACCGTGGATCAATCTGATCCCTGCTTGACCTCCCTGTTGCTCAGAAATAGTGCACACACGCAATTATCTCGACTACTTGAACCTGTATTGAATTAGCCTGATTGCATGAACCTGATGCGACCTTTTCGGAACCCCTCTGGCCTTGACTGATTTGTTCTGACTTTAATGGCTACTTTTCTCAGTCCTCCTTATCGAACAGGTTCCTGGGTCTCACCTTGAGCTTAACAAAGTTGTTTTTAACGAAAACACCAAACGGAGGTTAAAAATATCCACGAGGGCTAACTGAGCAGACGCTTGAAGGTGTAGGACTTGTTGACATTACAGGCTCTCACTTTTTACAGATGCAGAAAAAGAACTGAGGCATCGACTGAGTTTTTAATTTCAGAAGCAGCCTAGAAATCTATTGTGGTGATACCTGCATCCACAGTTGACCCACATACTCTGCGTTTTTCATCCACGGAGTGAGGATGCTATTACCCGTATGTAGATTATTGGAAAGTACAGTGAGGCAGTAATGACATTCTGTGCTCCAGTACAGCTCAGACCCTTAGTTGCTAAAACTCAAATAGAGAGCTGACCATGAAATCAATACTGCTGAGGAGGAATGGCCTTGAATCCTCGCAACTTTATGAAAAAAAAAAGCGTCTAGAGGGATGAAAATTAGAGTTTGAAATATTAATCAAAGTTTACTGAACTTCCAAGAAGTGGAAGCTAAATAGAAGCCAGATTCTTGAACTCTCATTCATAAGTTATGAAGTATGTTGAATTTGGGGAATCAAGGGTATGTGACCAAAATATGCACCGAGCGTTTCTAATTGACCTCAATCATATCTTTGGAATCTCTGTTCCTCAATTCCTTTTACTCACTAGGGCAGATAATTGGATAATAATATGCTGCATCCAGAGGTAACAGTTCAGGCTCTGTTTGTAAACCCAACTCTCTCTCTCCAGTTAGGCTGTTTGCATTCAGAGACGACTTTAATTTCCATGATTTGGGGCTGCAGAGGCTAATGTAGTGCACACAAAGAGCCTTTATGTCTGCATCAGCTCCTTTTGTGAGTGTTTAGTGTGTTAAATTAGATAAGTTGGCAGCTCTGGGACAGCGATCCTTTCAGCCACTGAGCAGGCTGGATGGCTGCTAAACACAACAGGAGATGTGGGACTGTCACATCAATGGGCCACATTTAATTAATACATTTCCAGCAGCAATCATCAGATGCATGCAGATGTATCTGGCTCACAACCACTGATAGGTAAAGACTGAGAAAGAAGAAAGGATGCAACTTGTTATTCTGACTAACAGACTCTGGAAACATTTTCACAGATACAGAATGCAAAAGGCTGCTTTTGATATGAAATGAAGACAAAATAATGATCCTCCTAGTGCAGGGGTGTCCAACATGAGGCCCGTGGGCCAAAAGCAGTCCTCCAGAGGGTCCAATCCAGACCTCAAAGTGTAAAAATTACAGAGAAGACATTAACTGTAGATTGTAAATTAGCAAAACTATAAATTTAAAACAATTTCTAGACCATGACAAGTTGTTGTATTTCACAAAAAGATAGTTCCTTAAATGTGAACATTTTCAGAATTTACTTTTTGCACTAAAACAAAGGAAACATTTGGAGTTGTGGTTATTTATAGGTTATTATGCTGTGATTTTACTGGTCTGGTCCACTGGAGATCAAACTGGGCTGAATGTGGAACCTGGACTAAGATGACTTTGACTCCCTGCTCTAGTGAGAAAACCTGCTTCTATGGAATTTGTTTTATGCCCTCAACTTTGCCTCTCTCTCACTTTTCTCAATTTTCTTTGCAGCTGTTGCAGGCAGTTGTTCTCAATGAGTTTTAACTCCTACAATCCCTCTAAAGTACCAAACAGCAAACAGACAAAGTTAGCGGCTCGCTGGTGAACACAGCAGAACACTTGGATATTTCCCTCAGGTGTTGGTAGAGACAGCTAACAGGAGGGGGAATATTGGACTTCATTTTGCCAGGTGGCCACAAACATGATTTCATATAAATGCTAATGTTCACAATATCAGATTTATCACAATAACTACATGTTGTGCTTAACAGTCAATGCAGGTTTAGAGGTTTACTGTGGATCATCGGCTGCACTCCAATCGAACAGAACTAAAAGTCAGTCTGAATCATGAGTGCACACAGCGGGTCACTTATGACCCATAAAAGTGGATCTTTGGTGCAGTAAAATGAGCTGCATGTCAGGCTGAAACATCTGAATACCAACCTGCTTCAGAGTTACACAGTTAATTATTATTAAAAGGGCAATACAAAGAGAGAAATGATTTGAAATTCAATAATTAGTCAGCGCCTTGGCCTAGATCAGAGGAGTCAAACTCATCTTAGTCCAGGTTCCACATTCAGCCCAGTTTGATCTCCAGTGACCAGTAAAATCACAGCATGATAACCTATAAATAACCACAACTCCAAATGTTTCCTTTGTTTTACTGCAAAAAAGTTCACATTTAAGGAATTATCTTTTTACAAAACATTATGAACAACTTGAAATTTCTGAAGAAAAATAAGTTCAACATCAGCAGCATTCAGCCTCAGTTTATCATTTCCACATTACAACTTTCAGATCACAGAGTGTCTACAAAGGAACACAACATTTAGTCACCTGGAACTGAACCATAGAGGATTTTACTTATGATCAAAACGATAAAAGTTAGACAAAAAACTACAAAAACAAGACAAACTATTATAAAAACAAGCAGTAAAATGACAAAAGAACCATCTAGTATTTTACTTTCTGATCAGAACGTGTCATGGTCTAGAAATTATTTTAAATTTATAGTTTTACTAATTTACTAATGTCAGTTTGTAAATTAGTAAATTTCACACTTTACAAAGTCGTCCCGTGGTCCAGATTGGAACCTCTGGAGGGCCGGTTTTGGCCCGCGGGCCACATGTTTGACACCCCTGGCCTAGAGGTAAAGTCCCACACTGCTAGAGGCTCAAAATCCAAGAATGTGAGAGACAGATCGCAAAGACACGGATGAAACTTTCAAGAAAAGGATCACGTGGAAATGATGCTGTCTTCAGTGAACCATTTCTGTCTAAAATCACATAAATTGTGGATACAGGAGTAAACTGGGTTGTTTTTATTGGCATTGACGGGCCACAACAAACCCCTTTAGGGTGAATAAACAAAGCAGGAGATCTAGACGTTTGGTTTACAAATAAAAGGGACTGATATGTTCTATCTGATGAGCACGTCACCCTTCATCACAGAAAGTGAAGAAGAGGCCTTGAAAGCAGGAGCATCTCAGAAGGTACGATGATTCAGAGTTTTTCACTCCGTAAGAGGCTTGTTTTTAACGCTTCCATCAGGCTGCTGTCACTGCTGAGTAATTTATGACTAGAAACACAAGTCAGAAACATTTCATTTGTTTTAATCCTCTGCATTGTTTGTCTATATGATAGTTTGAAGCGATAATTGGGGTCATGAAAGAACCCACCTCTGACCCGTCCCTGTTTTACCTCCACCTCATTAATCCAAAGCCCCATCCATGCAGATGAGGCGGTAAACTACTCGAGCATGGTGCCGTCATGTCGTGACACCGCTGCAGCCTGCTGGGGATTTAATTGGAGCAAACTGAGCTGCAGGAACATATGGCTCCCAGCTTCAGCCGGGCTACAGAGAAGGATGGAAATGAACACAGGTTGTGGTTGTATATCACAGACTGATATCGATACCATCAGCATCATCTGCATCCCTGCTGCAGCTGCACAGTGAACCTGGAGGGGCCTTTCTGTCACACTTTAGTCAGAGAAGAATTCTGCTTCTGTCTTCATCACGTGATCGTCGTGGTGTTTCCGCACAAACATATTTTTCTCAATATGGGAAGTGCAGAAGCGTGGAAAGTGTCTCATCTGGGATATTACAAGGTGATAAGTCACAGTGGAGGAGAATTCAGATCTATTATTTATAGGAAGGTTTGGCCTCATGGGAAATATTAAAAGACTTATTAGTTTTCTACAGCAGAGTTGGAAAACAGGCAGCAGCAAGAAGCCAGAGCTTAGCACAGGGGTGTCCAACATGCGGCCCGTGGGCCAAAAGTGGTCCTCCAGAGGATCCAATCCGACCCTCAGAGTGTAAAAATTACAGAGAAGACATTAAATGCAGATTGTAAATTAGTAAAACTATAAATTTAAAATGACTTCTAGACCACGACAAGTTGATTTGATCATGAAGTAAAATACTAGATTCCTCATTATTCTTTTGTCATTTTGTGTCTCATTTTTGTAATGTCTTATTTTTTGTCTTGTTTTTGTCTGAGTTTTATTGTTTTGATCATAAAGTAAATCCTGTATCATTCAGGTCCAGATAGCTGTGACTAAATGTTGTGTTCCTTTGTAGACACTCTGTGATCTGGAAGTTGTAATGTGGAAATGATAAACTGAGACTGAATGCTGCTGAAACTGAATTTATTTTTCTTTAGAAATTTCAGGTTGTTCATAATGATTTGTAAAAAGATAATTCCTTAAATGTGAAGATTTTTGCACTAAAACAAAGGAAAAGGTTTGGATTTGTTATTTCTAGGTTCTTATGTTGTGATTTTACTGGTCACTGGAGATCAAACTGGGCTGAATGTGGAACCTGGACTAAGATGGATTTGACACCTCTGGTTCAGCATAAAGACTGGAAACACAGCTGTGTTCAAAGTAAAACTAATCTATTTAGGTTGTTTAATCTGTATGATAAAGAAGATGTAAACAGAACCATGTGGACTATTTTGAGCTCAGTTAACCAGCTGCTGGTCGTGTCATCGATCCTTGATGAGGTCAGAGCTTCTGATCCAGTAAATACCTTCAAACAAAACTGATAAATGAATCTTCTCAGACTTTTGTTTATATAGTTTCCATGCAGTTGCTTGGAAATTACTGGTATTGGACCAAGTTATTACCTTTATTATGGATTTATGTATTTTATTGTGTTGTGTTCCATCACTATTGTTTTTACATTTTTGCTTTATTTTATCATCATGTCTTGATGTAAACCCCTTTGAGTTGCACTTGCCATCTGATCCGTGCCATAATAAATAAAGTAAACATCATTATTAGCATTTCTATTTAGTACACAGACACGTCAGCATTATCCACATATCTCATTTTTTCCAAAGAGTCAAACTTTTCTGTGAAGTGCTGCGGCGTAAAAACACACCGTTACAAGTAAAACTGCATTTAAAAGTGGGCTTCGGTACAATAAGAACAGAAGTATTCGTAGCAAAATAAACATGCTAATTAAAGATATAAAACAAATAAATAATGTTCAGTTTAATACAATATTATTTTTACTAACTAACTGTATTATTTGCATTTTAACTTCTAATTTTAACCCTTTCGGAGTTCAGTCTGAACCAAGCCTCTTATTTTATAGCATGATTTTGCAACTAACTAGGAACTATTTAACATATATAAATACACATATAATACAACTGTAGTAAAAGGTATGCTGCTAAATGTAGTAGATCATGGAAATACTGATTACAATACTAAGCAAACTAACTTTTTTTTTTTAACCACTGTCCCTCATGATAATAAATAAAGACGGATTGATATTATTGAACAAAACAGTTTGTCAACATCCCTGAATATCACATCATCGTGTCCAAATCCCTCTTTTATCAACTGTCATTAGAGCAGCTGCTTTTACTGCTGTCACATAAAACACTCGGATTAATCCAAATAAGCCACTTTTTTCCACCAATTTTCACATTTAAAAGACTCAGTTCTTGTAAGAAGTACGATCCACAACAAGCGACAGCAAATTTCAGAAACAGATTTCATGGGTGTCAATGACATATTAAAGTGATTTCCTTGTTTGTGGCAGTTGGAGGAAATGAAAAGGCGTCTTTTATCTGCTCATCAACGCTGCTGTAGCCGCCGCACTGATGCTATTATATTTTGTATTTTTAGTTCTAACAAATAAAATCTTAATTATAGAACCTGGAACGTGAACAAAAGCTAGCAGCACAGCTTGACTCCAAAGTGCAATCAGAGTTCTGGTGATGGATACAGAACTTTTGGTGAGGATGGTAGTTCACACCAGCTTCAATCACTTTTTTCTCCATTTTCTTTAAGTCTTCTAGACACTCACTGTTTCAATTTCTTTATTTCACAGCACTCTGGGAGTCTCTCACAAGTTCTGATGAGATGCTTCCAGGAATATTGCACAGTACTGGTTTCCTGCCTTTTGACTCAGTAACTCATTTTCTCTCACCGGTGATATGAAACGTGTATAATATGACACATACGTGTGATGCCGATTGTGTTCCTCACCTGGAGATCTGAAGGTCCAGGCCTCGTCGTCATCGAAGTGAGTATCTCCAGCTGTGAATCTCTCTCCTGGGAAAAAGGCATGAGCCACCGTTCCCCCCGGTCCGTCAAAGGGATATCCGTCATTGTGGTCGGCTTTAGTGAAGTCGATCTGAATGTCTGCGTCGCTGCCGGCCACCTCGTGGAAGTTCAGCGGCGCGATGTCGCTCCACACCTTCAAAGCGTAGTACATCAGGGCCCGGACGGTGTCCCTGCCCAGTAAGGCCGAGTCCTTCGGGAAGGTCCTCACTCTGAGAGGAGGTTGAGTTGAACAAAGACAGAAAGAAAGAAAGAACAATTTCTGATTTAATTTCTTACATACTGTGAGTAAAATTCAGACAAATGTCCTTTATGTCCGTCAAATCCCCCCAAAAATGTAAATGTGTGCCTGTGTGTGAATTATTAGTTTACTTCCTAAATATTTCTGTATGTTACATATTAAATTGAAAACACTTCAGCAGTAGTACAATGAAATGCTTTAACCCTCCTGTTGTCTTCGCTTATGGGCACCCAAAAAAATATTGTCTGAAAAAAAATCCAAAAATTCTGCAAAAAAATTCCCCAAATTTCTGAAAATTTGCAAAACCGTCAGGAAGAAAATTCCAATAATTCATTAAGAGTTTTATTTGAAAAAAAATCCCCCAAATTTGGCAAGAAAATTCTTGTAAATATTTTCAAAAAATGAGTAAAAATCTTAAAAAATTCTAAAAATATCTAAAGTGATTCCATATATATCAATATAACTTCTATTTTCTTTAAGAACATTCGCATAAAAGTCAACCAAAATCCAGCAAAATTCGCTGGATTTTGGTTGATTTTTATGTAAATATTCTTAAGAAACTTTTTTAACATTTCTCTTTTTCCACCAAAAAATGTTCAAAGATTTCCCCAAAATGTTGAAAATGTGGACATCAGAAGTTTCACTGTGAAAATATATTTTTTTCCCACATTTTCAAACTTTAAAACAGGTCAATTTTGACCCGCAGGACGACACGAGGGTTAACAGAGTAGATTTTTTTTAAAAAAAGAAACACATTCTGTCTTCTGAGGTGCTTCTGCTTACTACACCTGTATACTACTATTCATCAACAGTATAATTTATTTAAAATATAGTGCAAAAACAATATATTATATAAGCAGATTTGATTTAAATATATTTCCAGTGCATTTTTACATAACTTCACTGTATTCAACTGTACAACCTCAGTTGCAATTGCATACAAAATGATTTCTGGTTGGATATTTTTAGGTACATTTACCTATAAAGAAGTAAAATAAATGAAAGAATTAGAGGTACATTCCTTGTGCCTAATAAAAATGCATCATTATTTTATTTTTAATGTGTTCTCAGCATTATACACCTTAGACTACCACTGAAACTGATGTTATATGCTGCAGTTAGAACATTGAGTTGTTCTTCTTTAGCCATCATTCAAAGTAAACTTTCATTACAACAGCAGCACTTCTTCACATTTAAAACCTCCCAAAAGTGTCGAGATCAACAAGTGGAACCCAAACGCACACCGAGTCAAACTTGCAGAGGTTAAGAACAGTTTACTGAGAGGTTCAGGGAGGGATGGAGGTGAATGAGGGTGGAGGAGATGGCAGGAGAAGGCTGAAGGAGGCTGAGGAGTCGGGGTTAGGAGGCTGATAGCTGAGTGGGAGGAAAGGAATCAGGCCAGAGAGAGGAGGGCCGGATGAGAGGTGGTGAGAAGCAAAGCAAAGCAGGCTGGGAAACTGAGGTAGAAGTGGACCTGAAGCACAGGGAAAACTGGGTTTAATCCAGAAGTCAGAAACACAAGGAATCAAAAACTGAGACGCGCAGACTGGTGGAAAGAGGAGGAGGAACTAAAGTACAGCAGCACTGATGAGATGATGAGAGGGAAATGTGTCGGCTGATGAAATCAGAGGAGGTGATGAGAGTCACACCAACAGAGAGAGACATGTACAAACAAACACAGAGACAGAAAACACTGGAGAAGGAAGAACAGCAGAAACACAAGAGAAAGAGGAGAAAAAAGATCTGGTTTTAAAACAGCTTTAACACCATGTACTATAACAGGAATACAGAAGATACACAGCTGTTTAAACTACACTTTCCAGACTTTACTACATTCAAATTAGATATCCTCTTGAGAACTGAAGGAAAAAGTATCTCTGTTTAACTTTTTTGTGATTTCCTGCCTTGTTGGAGCTAAAACAACAACTCACAACTTAGAATTTTATAAAAATATTTTCATTTTAGAGACAACAGAACAATTTTATCATGAAAAAACAAAACAGCGTCACTTCAAAATCAAAGTAGGCTGACAAGAAAACAAGAATGTCAATCCATTTTCTAATGAAACTTTAAGAAGCTAAATTAAAGAACCATTAAGAGGTTGAATGTAAGATAGTAATAAACAACTACTTATTTATTGCATTAATTACTTTGCATTCAGTGTGTTTATTACCCCACAAAGAACTGTGTTTTGGGGCAGGAACTTGAATGTAAACAAAGTACTAACCCCCACGTCCATAACAGCTGACAGTCATAAAGGTGAGATTAGTTTTCCTGACAAAACTTTTAACTGAATTCTGACCCTAATTTATAATTCCTGACATATTCATAAACAAGTAAATGTATGATTACCGTAATTAAAACAACGATATCTTAACAATTTCTGACTTAACTTTTGTCTTTTCCTGGCAGGCGTATTTTGCTGCTGTCTCTATTTTGTCTCAGCATGAAAACAAAGTTCCCCTCATCCCTCCCAACCACTAGAGATATCATTAGAAAAGGCCAGGATGTCGTCTGTTAAGCACATCAGGATTTAGTAGCGCAGCTCAAATGAATCAAAAGATATCGATCAAAAACAAATGTCCAGTACAGAGGATGTAAATGAATGGTTTCAGGAGGATATTAAACCCAGAACCTTTCAGCAGCTGCTAATGAATCTATTTAAGTTCAAGTTTCCATAACTAAGTATATAAAACATACAAACAACTATCAAAGTAGAAAAAAAGAGTCTTCCTTAAGCTAATCTTTGCATTAATATTTAATTAATACACTTAGAAAATACTATATTTAATGATATCCAGCAACACATTCATAACTAAGTACAACTATATTAAAAAAAAACGCTCCATAAAAATGTCATTTTTATAGCTGTGCTTAAACATAATGGAAATATTAACATACCCATTGAAAATATACTTGAATATATATAAAAATAAGCGCTAAAATTGCAGTTATTAGTTAAGAATGCTAAACTGTATCTTTAGGTGAGGTGCATTTTGGAATAAACTAAATAAAAAACGTCTTTAAAAAATAAAACAAATAAATGATGATTGATTTTAAAAGCATATATACAAAAACGCACTAAATATAAATTTGTTACAACTTAAGTTATGCTACGTTGTCAACATAACTTGCAAACACGTTCGTATTCAGTCCTCCTGTACTAAAAACATACCAAAAAATGTCCCGTCACCATGCTTTACATCACCATAAACATACTTGTTCAAACTTTTAGGCATAATTCATGCATAGAAAAACACACTTCTTCTTCATTTGGAACATTCAGAGGTAATACATCTATCATGGACTTCTTTCGGTTACATTTTCGGATCTTTACTGAAAAGATCAAGCGCAGTAAATAAGTAAAAACGTTCTGCCTCATGACACCCCTTGATCTTCAAACTGACATTTTTCGCCAAGCTACGGAGAAACCTTCTCCTTTCAGATAACATCTTCCATGATTTATAGCAACATTTTCTAACTTTACATTGCAGCTTTGGTGCTCCTTGTAGTGCTGTCTATAAAGGGACAGAGTTTTAAAAAAAACCAGCCTGTTTTTGGGGGATTTTTTGCTGCCAATAAAAGTGCCTCCTTCTGACTGCAGTCTTCACACAGCTGATTACAACATATTGCATGGAAAAGGGTTCAAAGATGAATGATCTCTTTTGTGGTTTGGAAATAAAGTCTAATACAATAGTTGAGTTCTGTGAGTTTTAAATGAGCCGCAGATGTGAAGTTACAGTCCTTCAGATTTTTAGGTATATACCATTGATGCTTCTCTCTTTCATCACCTAAAACAGAATAAAAATGCACTTTTACACATTAACAACAATGTAAATGTATTAAAAATGCCAAAGATGTTGCTCCTTTTTCTATAGAAAGTGGTTAATTTTACTTTATACTTCCGTTCCAGGAAGGTCCAGATGGAAATGTTGTACTTTTACTTCACTATATTCATTTTGACAGCTATACCGTTGCTCATTAATTGGCAGATCTACATTTTTCCTTTACAGACATATGTTCATCTTATAACATACTGTACACCGTCACTGAATTAAAAACCAGACAGGATGAAAAGCTCATCCAAAATACTAAAACTTGGGTGGCTATGACTGAATAAATAGGACTTTTTGGAAATGAAATAAGATTATTAAAGCTGCAAGCAGCGTTGAACGGGTCCTTGCATCCTTGCTGGTCAGTGAATCCAAGCATGTCCACCAGGTGGCGCTACAACTGAGGGTGTATTTCAGCCTATGTATCTAACGCATTGGTATGAAAGTGTAAATGTGAATGAATGAATGAATGAAAGAGAAGCACATTTTAAAGTGCTTTGTAGAACACTGTTAAGGTTAAAGATGCTAAATAAATGTGGACCACTTCCCATTTCCAAGTGTTTCAATGCCGCTGTTTTCTTTGTTTAACCCTCCTGTTGTCCTCATTTACAGGCACCAAAAAATATTGTTTCCTTGTCTGAAAAAAATCCAAAAATTCAGCAAAAAAATTCCCCTAATTTCGGAAAATTTTCACAATCTTCAGGAAGAAAATTCCAACAATCCTTAAAAGTTTCCGATAAAAGTTTTATTTAAAAAAAATCCCCCAAATTTGGCAAGAAAATTGTTTTAAATATTTTCAAAAAATGAGTAAAAATTTTCCAAAAAATCCTAAAAATATCTAAAGCAATTACATATATATGTCAGTAAAACTTCTAAAATCACATAAAAATCAACCAAAATTTTGGTTGATTTTTTTTTGTGAATGTTCTTAAGAAACATTTTTAACATTTCTTTTTTCCACCAAAAAATGTTCAAAGATTTCCCAAAAATGTGGACATCCGATGTTTCACTGTGAAAATATATATTTTTCTCCACATTTTCAAACTTTAAACCGGGTCAAATTTGACCCGCAGGACGACATGAGGGTTAAAAAGCCAAATTTTCTTTTCACTACCAAAAAAAGTCCATGTCAGGACTCCATAAGCCAAAATGAGTGCATTTCTCCTCTCAGATTCAACATCAAAACGCAGATTATTGGTGGAGAACATTATGAACGCCCCGTTTCCCACCAGGATCCTCTATCAACATCAACCAATAGAAGAAACTGTCCTCGTCTCTACCATGAATCCTGTTTTTCTCAGCTCTGTGTTCCTATACAGCTAAACTGCATTTCAAACTATGTTCTGGAGCAAACCTATTTTCTACTAGATTATATTTGCTTGTGACAGATGGTAAATGCATTTCAAATAAACACATATTTGCCGTTTATTTTAGTGCTTCTACCATTGCTGCTTTTCAATCAATCAATCATACATTAGACGGGGCAGAACTTGTCACCGTGGCAACCCAGAAAATGGAGGAGTTCCTTTGAAAATGTAGTAAAAGGCTGATATTGTAAACCAAGGTGCAAAAGCCTTGAGAGGACCGTGAATAAAAGTGGACTGAAGAACCTGGGAGAGCTTCATGAGGACTGAGGCTGGTGTTAGTGGATCAAGAACCTCCACAAACAAACACAACTGTCAGATTTATAATATGAAGCAGAAATAAGAGCTGAGGAGAAAAACAACTGGACTGTTGCTCACTAGTCCAAAGTTCTCTTTTCAGATGAAAGCGAATTTTGCATTTCATTTGGAAATCGAAGTCTGGAGAAGAGTGGAGAGGCACACAATCTAAAGTGTTTAAAGTCCGCTGTGAAGTTTCCAGAGTCTGTGATGATTTTGGTGCCAACTGTGTTTTATAAAAGTCGACACAAAATGACAAAACATGAAACAAATGACATGAAACGAAACAAAAGAGGCAAAATATTAGACAAAAAAGCTACAAAGTGACAAAAATGGATAAAAACAAGACAAAAAAATTACACAAATGACACAAGATGAAAAATGACAAAAAAACGGATAACACAAGCGAGACAAAAAACACATTACGACAAAAATGACACATAAAACAAGGCATAAAGCAAAACACAATAAATATTGCTCAGTATGTTGGTTGTGGTGCTACAAGTCGATCCTGACATTTTTGGATACTTCAACTCAGTCCAGTGTGACATTTTTTGTGTCTGTGAGTGTATTTGTTTTGCAACATTTTTTTGATCAGTTGAAGTTGTTTTATCTGATATGAAATATGAACAACGATATATATTCTTGCTTCATTAATGTGCTTTTATTTGAGCTGATTATAGGCTCTTCTTTTTGGATTTTAAATGAAAGGAGACATTCCAACTGTCTGAGCTTCACCTGTGTTTACCTTGTGCCTCAGAGTCACCCTGCTATCCTGCATCCTCAGCTTCACCCAGCCATCTGCCTGCCTACGGATTCTCATCTACAGCTGCTTCCAAGCCTTGAGCTTTCTTGCTCGCTCGTTTCAGCATCCACACTCACCTCCAGCCTGTCTGTCTGCTTTCCACCACCTTCTACTCCACCAGATCAGCCACTGGTCCACCCACTCCCCTCCTCCAAACAACCATTCATTCTCCCTCAGAATGCTTCCAGCCTTAAGTGCTGCTGGCTCCACGTCCTCCACCTGCCATCAGTCACCTTTAAACCCAAGTTTTGCAGTAAAAGTTTTAAGTCAAACCTTGAGTCTGTGTGCTGCATCCGGCTCCACGTTTTGCTGAAACATTTCCAACAACGTTATGAGCCGTGTTAAGACCTCAAAGTTGTGTTCGCCCGTCTTAAAGCCTTCGTCATCCTGATGACCCGCTGATGTGTTTTAGCAGCAAAGGATGTCAAAGTGTAACGTCCTGATAACTCCCGAGTCACGCCAACTTCCACCACAGGCAACACTTCAGTCCTTTCATTCCCCCACATGAGCTGGAGAAGCTGTCGTTCCAACAGCTCAGCTTGTGGCTCAGAGTCACTGAACCTTTACAGTCAAAGTCAAACTTCTGAACACCTGCCAGAGGAGCTCACGCCAGCGAAAGGTCTTTAATCCTTTAAATCAGTTCCAGACACACGTGTAGGCGAGTTCTGTTCTGCTTTATCTCCGTTTCAGCTTTATTCTCAGTCATTACTGCTCACCTTTCTTTCACTCTTCCCTGCATTTGGTCATATTTCTTCTTTGTTTAATATTGTTTTACACATTAAACATTTTGAGGACACAGCAGGCTGATGTTTTCTACAAAACAGCTCGAAATACACTACTGTTCAAAAGTTTAGTGTCATCCAGACACTTTCATGGTTTCCATGAAAACTCCCACTTTTCTCCATGTGCTAACATAACTACTCAAGGGTTTTCTAATCATCAATGAGCCTTTCAACACCATTAGCTAACACAATGTAGCATTAGAACACAGGAGTGATGGTTGCTGGAAATGTTCCTCTGTACCTCTATGGAGATATTCCATTAAAAATCAGCTGTTTCCAGCTACAATAGTCATTTACCACATTAACAATGTCTACACTGGATTTCTGATTAATTTAAGTAGTAGTGTAAATCTTGTACACTAACTATAAGCACCAAACAGTAACCGACATCACAAACTGGGACTCATGAACAGTGGAGCATTAAAGGAGCCAGATATTTTTCTCAGTAGCTGCTGGAGACCAAAACTGAGCTAAAAATTTGAATAGTGCATAAAACATGTCTCCAAATTAATGATCATTTCAATTCCTAAATGTTGAATGAGTAAATGGCCAAAGATTTGCTAACAACGGCTGCTGCTAATAAAAGGTAAGATCATAAAGTTCTGAGACTGTAGCTACAAAAAGCAACAATACCTGATTTAAATTTGGCCAGTTTATGCTACTATTTGTCATAGTAGTATAAGACGATCTGTTGCAGCACTTTCAATGCACCCTGGTAGTCTCACTCTATAAGCATGCTGAGCACCATCTACTGTGTGCAACGTAGCTTCTTCTCTGTTTCAAAACGTCCACCCTTCAACTCAAATATCAGTTTGTTTTGAGGGCATGAAAGAAGTCGCAGTAGGCCTGACAGGAAGCAGTGACTGTGTTGTTGTGACCAAAGAGCGTTTGTATAATCAGCACCCAAATGCACCCAGCTCAGGCTGTTTGCACTAAATGTTCTCCATCAGACACCTCAGGGCATCATATCGTAGAAGTGGGCATCGACAGTCTGACTCTGGGAAATGAATTCACAGAGCGCAACCTGTTAAAGGTCGAAGAAAATGACAAGGATGCTCTTCATACGATCTGGACACGGCGTCACCAGTAATGATCCTCAACATGAAAAACATTTCAATTTGGTGCAACATCAGTGAATTCAATTCTGTGCATTATGAATATTCTTTACATTAAAACGACTCTGTACAATATAATGGAAGGATCTGAGCAATGTCGTGTTTTTGTACAAACAGAATGTTATTTACCACATTCAGAGGAATCTGTGCAATATTTTAATTTATACAAACCGAAGAAAACTGCACAATATCAATCAAGGACATCCCGATCAAGATTGCTTTCATTCTGATCTGAATTCTTTAACCCTCGTGTCGTCCTGCAGGTCAAAATTGACCCGTTTTAAAGTTAGAAAATGTGGGAAAAAAAACATTTTCACAGTGAAACTTCTGATGTCCACATTTTCAACTTTTGGGAAATTTTTGAACATTTTTTGGTGGAAAAAAAGAATTGCTAAAAAAAATGCTTCTTAAGAACATTCACATTTCTTTCTTTATTTTATTTTATGCTACCTTCACTTTATACCTGACCCTAATATTCTGTGTTGTTTACCCCCTTGTTGAATATCCAGCTGCTGGAACAACAGAATTTCCCTCTGGAGATTAATAAAGTCTGATGTTGGGGCACCGTAGTCGGCTATCTGACCACTAATAACATGATTTTTGCTACATTTCGATGTCACAACAGATGTAAACAAAGAAATCAGGTTATACTGATCCTAATCCGTTAAAAGCTTCTGTATGATGCTTCTTTATTTCTCATTCTCCCGCTGATGTCCGTACCATTAGCAGCTGTAACACTGAAAATGTCCCCGCTGTGGATTCATTAAAGCTTATCTTATTTGATCTTATCTTATTAAGACCGTGGGTCTGTTGACTGACAGGGAACTTGATGTTTGCTCCAGTTTGAGGTCTGTGGCAAAACTGCAAATCTGCACTGTCAAACGGTGGCAAAAATTAATACAACGCATTTCAGAGTCCTCCTTTGGACACGCATGTGTGATCTTTTTCTATCAGCGTCTAAATAACAGTCATGGAGACGAGGTCAGGGAGGACACTGTCATCTCTCACATCGCATCTTTCCAATAAAATCCTTTCAAGGTCGTGGCAGCTCGATAACATCCACAGATTCAGCACACATGAACTGATATTCCTGCTCCTAATTGCAGCGAACACTTGAGCTGCCAGTTGTTCGGCCGCTACCACAATGTCTTTAACGCATCCAGTGATGCGAACGGGTTCATTAGTGCTGCTAATTAATGTGCTAATTAGCAAATATGTCTATATCAACACGTTGTCGCAAAACACATGGATGTGTTAGCAGCGTTAGCTTACAGTAATAAGGGAGCAGTGGCTTGAAAATGGGGTTTTCAAGATTAATATGCAAATGTATGCAGACAGTCCCTTCAAAACCTAATCGGATCATCTATTCTGTGGGGGGAACTTGTGGTGTACAGTAGGACAATATTTTTCTTCCCTTGATTTGTTTGCAAAATTGCGTCTACACAGTCCATTTATTCGTCCTCCCTGAGCATCTGACCCTCGCTGCTCACCACAGTTAGCCAAGGTCACTGCAAATGGCTCAACCTCCACAGACAATTCACCTGCTTATTAGTCCTAATTCAAAGTGACGATGGCGGCTGGTTGTAGATTTCTGTGTGTCTGGGAGAATGTTTATGAGAGACAAAGATGGAGAGGCACACTGCATGGGTCTGTCAGCGGGTAAGCATGTATGTGCATCTAAATGGTGTGTGCGTGTGTGTGTGTGTGTGTGTGTGTCTGGATGTAATTGCAGGTAAGTCCGTCAAGGTCGCAGCATTCCTGTCCTGCATCTCAGATGAACAGAGGAGTCTCTGGGAGCTGCTCGTGTTTACATAAAGAGACCACAGGTGCATGAAAAATGAAGCAAGTGTCACTTCCCCGCGACGCTGCCTTTAAATTTGATTATCCTCACAGATCCGGACATGGATCTTGTCACTATGTCAATCTTACGGCTTGATTTTAGCAGCCTTATTGATTGTGTTTTAATTAAGCGACCAACCGCAGTCACATCTGATGTTTATTAAACAGCGTGTCCTCATTAAGTCCACACCTGTGTGCTGTTTTTATGACCTACTTGCTGTCCACTCTACTTTTATGACAAAACACCGCCGCATAAATATGCTTTTGGAGTCACCACAGTCAAAACAAAAAATTGTGGAATAATTAGGAATGTTCTGGGCATTGGTTGAATATTTCATCTAATCACAAAGTCTGGCGGATCCCTTCAGTTATTTTGGTTGCTTAACAAAAACATATATATATATATATATATATATATATATATAATACAGTGTCTGAAAAATATTATTTCACAAGTTTTTCTGTACTTAACAGGTGAGCCAAGTACAAATATTCATAGAAAAAATAGAACAGAACAGAATAGAATTGAATAAAAAGCATTTATTTGTCCTCAAAGGGATATTCTGTAATTCTGCTATATTAATCTTACTGTATTATTTTACTTGAAGTAAATTATTAGTCACTTTTGTTAGTAACTGTCTAGATTGATTAAATGTTATAAATAAAATGTAGTAATATTTTACTGACCAAGGCAAGTCTATTTAAATCAAGAAAATTATAATAAATTAACATGAATCAATGTTGCTTTAATTTGTATCCATCAAAATAATTTAGCTATAATATTTTTTACAAATTCAATTAGTTATCAAACAAAAATTAAGTAAAAAATAAGTAATTCAATAAAACAGCATTAGACATGACGTGTGGTCAAACAGACTTAATAGATAAATATTAATATTTGTTGCAAATCAAATGAATCTCAACTATTTTCTAGAAAACAGTGTTACTATTTCTGTGGGAACAAATGCATTTCAACTTGGGACAAGCATTTCAAGTTTCACTGTTTAATGAAGCGAAACTTCCAAGCTAGTTGAGGCAAACAATCCAAGCTGACATAAAATTTGTTGAAAATGACTTGAAAATTGTCTAAAATGACTCAAAAATTATCGGGATTAATATATAATTGAGGGACTTTTGAAGTCCATGGAATATATCTTGCATACTTTTTTATGAAAAGTAAAAAAAATACTGTTTTTTATGTTCATTATGATTATGTCTTTACAAATTTCATAATTTTTATTATGGAAACAATCACTTATTAATAAAAAATGAGTGGATATCACTAAAATTTCAACTAAATAACCGTCCAAACAATAGGTACTAAAGGAGGCTGTAGTTAGATGCATTATCATCAAGCATGTGCATAATTTTCAGTCTTAAATAAACCATTGATGTCTTGCCTGTGGGTGAACTCCCTTTCTCAAACACTGCAGCATTTTGAGTAGCAAACACCTAATAACTAAAACACCAACTGTACCTGTATAAGTCCATGCATGCCGGTTATTAGCTGTAAAATAAGAAACTAAATACTGGAACAGCTCAATCCTGAAATTCACCTACAGCTTCCAGTTGTCTGATCTAATCAAACCCTTTGATTTCTTGAGCCTCCACTTTCCTTCCTACTAGTCTTCATGCTAAAGCCAGCTGACTGCAGGCAAACTGGCTCAAACTTTGCCTTCAGTGCACAGAAACACATCTCAGAAAGAACTTGAATGATCGTAATTCCCCAAATGTCAAGCTGTTATTTTATGCTGCTTGTGGTGTGTTTACTTTTTTTGTCGTATGTGGCGAACACAGCCTAAAAGCACCGCTGAAACTTCTGCTGCTCATTAAACCCTACTTCAGTTCTCACATCCACCTGCAAAGAGGCTCCTTTTCCCTCGGAGGAAGTTATTATCATCACTCTCCACTCCCTGCTGTGCTCAGCTGAACTCAATGTTGCCCTACGAGGAGAGAAAAGGCTGAAGTCTGGATGCCAAACATCGTCTTCATCTATATTCATATAATTATCCCTTGAATGTGAACCGTCTCATGTATAATATATGTTAAAATATTATTATGATTATAATTGTACATGAATAACTGATTTAGATTACAGTACTTCTGCCACCACAGCTGGAAACAAATGAAAAATCTGACTGATTGAAGTTTTTAAGTTGCATCACAGGATATATTTCTCAGGTCGAGCTCTAAAGGAAGAAAATGTGGCCGATCAAGCTGATGGCGGTGCATTCGAGGCGTAAATGTCTATTTTCTTGAAGTTTTACGGCTGTGACTTATGAGCAGTTAGAGAGCGATAAGCGCATGAGCCAGCAGAGTTCGAAGAACTAAAAAACTGCAGATGCAAGAGATCTTGGCTGCAGCATAAAGCAGGAGTCATCAGCGGCTCAGTGGCTGAAGGGCTGTTTAGCAGCAACACAGCTCCTGAGTATGCATCATTGACTCACAAATAAATACCTGAGAACAGAGTGTACTGTCAGACGGTTCCACATCAATCAAATATAATACCTACACAGAGAAGTGCTTACATCAAAGAACACCCTGACACCACTGAGCCGGCAGTCCTGGACAGGCTCTGGATCTTTTGCTGTGATGCTTAACTGGCAAACAGAGGATGAAAGGAGAGGAGGAAAGAGAAAGATGCATTGTTAGAGGCTGATGACAGCGAAAGAAGAATGCGAGGGAGGAAGCGAGCGCAGTCAATGTCACAGCGCTCTTGATGATCTAGAGTTGTTTTTCAAACACTGGGCTTGAATCCTGCTGTTAAGTGTTCTTGATTGTCAAAAACTCAACACGTTCTCCGTAATCTTGCTGTGCGAGGAGCAGTTTGCAGTTCTGTTCAGGTTGCACGCTCACACTCCTGCAACAGGTACAAGCAGTAACGACGTGGGTGTGATGGAACCTGCGATACACGTTTCCGGGACACTTCCAGGTGTGTGGTTTCACCATGGAGACAAGCAGCTGAGTCAGAGTCTGCAAGGATCTCTGTTAGCAGCCTCAGATGTGCAACCCTCATGTCAAGGATCTTCAATGGAGACGACAGTTGGGGCAACGACTCGGAGACCAAACAGTGAGGAAGTCTGCAGTCTCCAAGACCAGAGAGGAGCACGCTAGAAGAACAACTGTTGTTTTGTTTAACCTTAGGGATGTCCCAAATTATCGGTGGGTCGATATTGGCATAAAAATGTAACTTCGGTCAGTATCGTTATTGTGTTTTTTCTGCCTATCATGAAAACCGATAAAATAATGCCTGGATTTCGCCAGCATTTACTTAGTGTGAACTGCTGTTTGAGACAATTACACATATATAAATGGCAGAAATATGGCATTTTTTCCATAACTTAAGTTGAAGTAGTTTTCTTATTTTGCACAGACAACGTTTCCATCTGAAAGCCTTGTTGCATCTGAGAATGCATCCAATGGAGCATCACAAAATCCATCATGATGTGTTAATTCCACCACAGGAGATATGTGATGTTACCTAAAATCAATTAAAATGTCCACTCAGGGTGGGAATCTTTGGGCACCTCATGATTCGATAACGATTCTGATTCAGGGGCTACGATTCGATTATGAATTGATTATTCATGCATCTTTAATTTATGCATATTGTAATGTGTTGGGATCTGCCGTGTTGGTGAAATAGTGTCAGGATGGGATGTTGTATCTGGGCTCCACTGTATGCAGCAGTGCATAGATCACATACAACGACGCTCTTGTCCAGTTCGCTTCCGTTGTCGACGTTGTAGAAGCTACAGTGTTTCCACACGTCTGCCTTTAAATTAGAAGGAGCTGTTCAGATCTCACGGTGAGGTGTGCAGAGGTCCGCCAGGTTTGTTTTCCTCTTTGCGCGTTGGCGTGTCCATTCCAGGTGCGCATCTCAAAGTGTCCCAGAGATGACGCGAACCGCGCTTCTTAGTTCCGCATTGTTTAGAACCTTCTGCATTACTTTAATTAACAGAGTTAAATAATCGTAATTTGGACATTTGTAAATCGATTCAGATTCGTCCAGACCAAAACTGCGATGCATCGAAGAATCGGAAATTTCCCCCACCCCTATAGCCCACACATATCAGTATCAGTTGATATCGGAATCGGAATTTGAGAGTTGGACCATATCGGCATATTGGTTATTGGCAAAAAAGCCAATAACTGACATCTCTATTTAACATTCATGAGTTGTGTCCCATGAATTAATCCCCTGGGTCAGACTGACAATGTCAAGTTCTACTGTAACATCCTGAGGCATCCAGAGGAAGACATTTGGCACAAATCACCTAAACTGTAGTCTGCTAGCCTTCAACTGCGCTCTGAATGGACGCAGACATTGATTACATGCAAATTTTTTGGCGACAACAACAAAATCCTCCCTCCAGACCTGCCCTTCTTGAAACATTTGTCTCCCTGCGACCTTTGTCTCATCCCCAAAATAAAACTTCATGTTAAGTATTGCCGTTTCGACAGTAGAGATGCTTCACAGATGATGCTCAACGCTTTCACTGTATGAGACTTCATTCTAAATGTGGCAGGAGAGCTGGGAGCAGAATATCCCTGCACAAGGTCACTCCTTAGTCAAATCAGGTCCAGTTTTCCTTTCTATTTTTGATCACATCTCTTATATTTGCTTAAATGATTATTTGAATTGTGTATTTTTCGTAAAGCTACATCTGGACACATTGTTCTGGTTGGTTTTACTTATGCGGACAATAAAAGTTTAACTTGCAGTAGACAAGACTAGCTGATCTAAATGAAAAGTTTCATGTGTATTCAGTGCCATACAAATAGTAAAACTGTTGATCCCCAGAAGTTTTTGTGGCAGACACTAAAAACTTTTGCTTTCCACACAAAGCCAACAATTAGCAACAAATTGCTTCTTTTTAAATGGGGTACTCTTGTTCCTGAGAAATTGGATTTGTAAAAGATTAGACTCTTTTAATTCAATCTGTCTCAAATGGAAAGCTTCAATTTCCCAAATTGTGAGAACAGGAAAGCTACTGAATGGATGTAAACACAGATTTCAGAGACAGCTCAGATCTGTTTGCCTTTAAACTAATTAGAGGTTGGTGAAGTTTTGCAATGCATTTTAAGTGTTCTGTATTATTTGGGGAAATCCATGTCTGTTCACCGTAACACATTCTAATCCTTTACACACACCCACACACACCCACACACTCGCACGCACACACACACACACACACACACACACACACACACACACACACACACACACACACACACACACACACACACACACACACACACACACACACACACACACACACACTTTAGTGCAGGTTCCACATTCTGTCCAATTTGATCTCAAGTGGGCCAGACCAGTAAAATCACAGCATAATAACCTCTAAATAACCTATAAAACGACAAAAGCCAGACAAAAAACATTACAAAATATCACAAAAATGAGACAAAAAATGACAAAAGTGAGACAAACGACATGAAACAAAACAAAAAACAGACAAAAAATTTGACAAAAAAAGTTACAAAGTGACAAAAAATTAACACAAACAATACAAAAAAGCAACAAAATGACAAAAAAGACAAAAAAAACACAAGCAAGACAAAAATGAAACACAAAACGACAAAAGCAACACCCAAAACAATGAATAAAGGAAAACAAAAAAATGACAAAAATAAGACAAAAAACACAAGCGAGAAAAAAGCAAGAAACAAAATGAGACAAATGTCAAAAGTCTGAGAAAATAAGACAAAATATTACAAAAATGAGACACAAAACGACAAAAGAACAATGAACAATCTAGTATTTTACTTCATGATCCAAACAACTTGTCATGGTCTAGAAACGATTTTAAATTTATAGTTTTACTAATTTACAATCTGCAGTTAATGTCTTCTCTGGAATTTTTACACTTTGAGGGCCGGATTGGACTCTCTGGAGGACCTCTTTTGGCCCGCGGGCTGCATGTTGGACACCCCTAAAACAACAGTTCAAGTAGAGGTAGAAAGAATGGAATATATATATATATAGCTGTAATTATAACTAAATCATTCCAATATAATGCAATAAACCTCCTAGTTGAAATAAAATGACTGTGGGGAGTTGGACTCTGCTCATAAGAAGTTTAAAATCTTATGTGATAAACTTTATTTTTAAGAATGCCTATGAAACCATATACACGCAAAGCCTTTAGCGAATCTAGGTCATAAATATGTGATGAGGAGGGAAATTAGTTTTGCCATTACAGATTCTTATGCAATATTGTCTCAGAGTAATGCCGGTTTGAGGAAATCTGAAGTAAAAAAAATAGCAGATCAGCTCTAATTTACACTGGGAAACTGCTTCAACATACCTCGAGAAAATCTACAAATGGTCAAGTGACTTTTAACAGGACGTAAAACGGAGAAAAATTCAGAAACCGTCTATTTAATTTACGAATGAATATAGAGGAAATGTCATCTGTAGGCAGTCAACAAAACAGGGACCTTGGAGCTGAATAAAGGAACAGATGATGAAAGAGCACAAGTCTGCAAGAAAGTGATGATTTTCCACCTGAGATATCAGTTAAGCACCATAATAACAGAGTAAATGTCTATCTCATGAAAAAAGCAAGCACACAAGTCAATAAAGAAGCAATGAGGCGTTCTTTTTCCATATTAAACAAAATACCCGGGTAAAAAAAACCCCAGACGCTGGCAGTAAATTAGACACCTGAGGCAGCAATTCTGTATAGAATATTATATTACTTTACTACATTTCTTTATGGATAAATCATACACTATGGAAGAAATCTGAACTCAACAAGTAATCTACAAGCGCTTGTAATAAAAACGGAGTAAATTCACCATCTGTGTCTAGGCGCTGGGGCTCCAGGCTGGAAGACACGAGTTCCGTACATCTCAATTTCCAGCACATCTTGGCTGCTTTGCGCTGCTCTATAAATGCGCCAGCTTCAGCTAGAAAGGTGGTTTCACTGGACTGAAAAGAGACGCTGCCTTATTTCACAGAGCCGAGCGGGGCCAAGCCGAAGGCAGAGTAAGGCGTGTGATTGGCAGCCGCAGTTTGGCAGGAGTCGGATAGAAAGGAGAAGCCGGGAGAAAGACAGAGAGAGTGATGTGAAAAAGCAAAATGTTCCAGTCATAAAACAGCAGGTCCTCACAGCAGTGCGCATGCTGGTCCCCTGAAGCAGATGTTGACGCCGTGGTTTCAGTGCAGTGCGATGCTGGATTGCTGCCACCTGGCTTTTCTGGGTTAGCTGAGACTTTAGCCCCCCCATGCAATCATATCCTGAACCCGACCGCGGAAACGTCTCCGACGGAAAGCCTCCAGTGATGAGAGGGATTATGTCAACAAGGCGATGCCACGGGGACAAAGTCACCAGGTAATTTATTATCAAAAAGCCGTAACCGTTCTGCCCCCGGTGACGAGTGATTCATCCCTGTGAACTCATCCCTCCTGCAGCCTGAGCAGTAGCTTTTGTGGCCGCAAACCAGTGTGCTGCAGAAGAAGCTTACTCTACTTAGCCGATCCTGGATGGATGAGCAAGACCTGTGTCCCTGGGAATTGAGTTTTGGATGATTTTCGAGGATTTATGTCCAACGCCGAACGTTAGTCTGCTGTTAATGTAGCCAAGCAGAAAGTAAGGATGTGGAGGGTGACTTTCACCAAACGTGACTGGTCACAAATAAAAACTTTGCCTGTTAGTAATAATACTAACTTTACTTATATAGCACGCTTAAGAACAGTGTCCTCAGCGCAGTCAATTAAAAATAAGCAGTAAAAATTACAATAAATTAAATGAATAGTTTGCTGGATTATCACGCAACTCAAACAAGGGAATTAGGCATTTTGAGGATTAAAATTAAAACTCAAAAAAATAGACAACTAAAGAATTAGCGAGACACTCACTACAACGTCCAGATCACAGTTTATCTACAAAAAGTCACAAAATTTTTAGTCGCGGGTATCTGGAACTGAATAATATAGTATTTTATTTCCTGATCAAAACGACCAGTCAGACAAAAAAACAAGACAAAAAAACAACAAAAAATATGACAAAAATGAAACAAACGAAACAAAAAAGAGACAAAAAATGACAAAAAATTGAACAAAACAACAAAAAATATGACAAAAATGAGACATAAAATGACAAAAATGAAACAAACGAAACAAAAAAGAGACAAAAAATGACAAAAAATTGAACAAAACAACAAAAAATAGCCAAAAAACACAAGCGAGACAAAAGATGACATCACACCAAAGAACCAGGCAGCTAAAAGTCAAAGAAAACAAGACAGAACATCTAAAATAAACAGGACATAATACAGAATAAAACAGTACAACTAATTAGAGCTAAAAGTAAACCTCACATAAAAGCAAGTCTATAAAAGTGGGTTTTAAGAAGTGATTTAAAAGAAGTTACTGACTGCAGGTCTGATCTCTCTCATTAGTGTCTGTTTTGAATGTCAGAAGTACATTTCATTGCAGTCTATCTGGAAAATCTCCTTCTAAAACCACAAATGTCAGCCTCAGTGTCGGGCTAGACACAAAATAAGACAATCAATGCTGTCAATAAGCATCATTCTGTAGGGACAGTGAACGTCTCGGCATAATTTTATGGCAATCCATCACATAGTTGTTGAGATATTTGCCACCCTGGAAGCCTTGCCGTGGCTAAAACATAATACTCCAGACTTACGTACGGTTTTTGCATCTTACAATCATCTTCGTGTTGCTTCCTCGTGGTCTTCTCCATCTTTTCTGTCTGAGCTCTACTTTATTTTCTCCCAGCTTTCCCATCAGCTCAAAGTTCCTGCACATCGACCTGTTTTTTCAACCCTCCAGTGCCCCGATGTCCTGCTTTCCAGCCGCATCTCGCTTCATTTTGCTTTCCTCCTGTCCTACCTTAGATCTATTAGCCTCCTCGCTTCATCGTCCCTCAGCAGCTTGCTTCGGCCCATCTGGCCTCTGCATTCCCCTCTCCTTAACTGCAGGCCGGTCCGGCTAAAATAAAACGTACTACTTCACTCTGGTTCATAAACATTCGTTCAGCCAGTTTCTGTGCACCAAAGAGACTGTGGGTTCATTTCAAAGTTCATGTTAAAAATGTTTCTTCAGAGCATTCACATAAAATCAACCAAAATCCAGCGAATCTCGCTGGATTTTGGTTGATTTTTATGTGAATGTTCTTAAAGAAAATATTAGAGGTTTTCCATATATATATATATATATATATATATATATATATATATATATATATATATATATATATATATATATATATATATATATATATATATATATATATTTAATCACTTTAGATATATTTAGGATTTTTTTTGGATGATTTTTACTCGTTTTTTGAAAATAATTACAAGAATTTTCTTACCAAATTTGGGGCATTTTTTTTTTCTTTTTTAAATAAAATTTTTAAGGGAAACTTTTAAGGAATTCTTGGAATTTTCTTCCTGAAGGTTTTGCAAATTTTCAGAAATTTGGGGAATTTTTTTGTTGAATTTTTGGATTTTTCTCAGACAAGGAAACAGTATTTTTTGGCGCCCAGAAATGAGGACAACAGGAGGGTTATAAACCAGTTGGAATTGGATGGGAGCAGCAGTTCAGCCTGATCCAATCAAACCTCAGCTCCAAGGGATGTAAGAGCACAAAGGTGGGGCGGACGGAAGCACACAACGGGCTCGTAGCTGAACACAATGCACATTAACAGAGGAGGAGGAGGAGCACAGCAGCCCAGATGTTGGACGGGTAGATCCCAGAAGTTTGCTTGGTTTGTTAGTTTGCTTCAGTATTGGTTGTTCCTTTACAATGAATGTAACTTTCCAACAATAGCAGATTGCAGTGAACATACACGCAGTCCTGCTCTTAAACTAACAGAAAAAAACCTACATTTTGGAAAAATAAGTGCGCAGATCTGTAGGACTGAGTTTGAGCTGGAACACATGAACACTGCTGGTTAGAGAAACAAGCCCAAACCAACATACTGAGTTGGAGATTCGGTGCTGTTGTGTAAATTTATGCAGTTTTTTTTTTTTTTTTTTTTTTTACTGCAGGTTGAACATTTCGTTGTCTGCCTGCAAACTCTACTTTGCAAGTTGGTGTATTCAGTCAGAGGCCTGCAAGCCTGTAAGTTTTCTCTGTACTGAGCTGGTGTTCAGGAAGTTGGGCTGTGGAGTTGTTGCTTTGGTGATGCTGCTGGTGTTGAGCTTCTAACAGCGCTGAACATTCTAAGTTTCAATGTCGTGCTTACAAACAGCATCCAAGAATTCCTGCACAGTGTGTATCTTTATTTTGTGCTGACACGCATTCTGCTACTGTACTCATAAGCATACTGTTTTATTTATGCTGAGTTTAATTTATTAATTACTTTCAGACAGCTTGTTTTCCTCCACAGAAAGTCCCAGATAAGAGGAGGGGATTTTATACTTTAACTAGCTGTCTGCTGAACAACTGCTGGAAAAGCTCAGCATCTTGCTTTCACCACCAGAATCTTGTATTTCTGAATGGTCTGTCATCACAACCCGGCTAGTTCTCAGCCTTCAGCGACTACACGGCAAACCCACTGTTCCTGAGCTTTATGTCTGGATACGACAAAACTAGGTAGAAATAAAAGCGGCTTGTCATATTTACACATTCAGCACTTCACTCCGACCGACGCTCTGTGAATAACGCTCGTAAACTAAACTTCCTTTCTTTACAAGCGGCATCTCATATTCTGAAAGCACTGCCAGGATTTCCACAGCTTCCACCTGCCTGTTGCTGCAGGTTCCAGCTGTCATTTACACACTGCAGCGAACCAACACTGAACGAGGAAGACCTATCAGCTGTAGACATCCTCGTCTGAACGAAAGCCATTTAACCACTTGTGAATAAAAAGGCTCATGTGTGAAGTAAGAGGAGAATAGTAGATCTAAGTAAAGACATGAAGTAAAGTCACACTGAGCATCATCTAATATTACATATGTATCTGAAGTGACACAGTCCCACTTCATTTTTTCCCATATTCTTTATTTTTCTAACGTCAGTGCCAGTCTCATTAGCATGTGTGACTGCAATACGTTCTGCAAGTGTCAGCTGTAATCAAATGTAATTATAACATTTAGCTGCTCTTTTTTCATGAATAATTATAAACTTTGCAACAGCCATCTAATGCTAAAAATGAACACTCAATACCAACTTAAACAGCTGCACCTGGCGCTGGAATAAAACATGAACGCTCCGAGGTGAACACTAATATCAGCAAAGTGTAGCTGTTGTGTAGCGGCAGTAATGTTTAGTATTATTTTCAGCATGTTAGCAAGTAAACATTTCCTTATTAGCATTAAAAAAAACTAAATTATGACCTGATGTCAGCACTAGATGGAAAGTGAAAAGCTTATCAGAGATATTTTATGTAATCTGGAGAGGAATATGTCATGTCATGAATGTGAGATTCAGATTATCGTGTCCCATGTTTGACACTTTCCCGATTATTGAACGATTATTGATGAATTAAATGTGCTTTTTCAGGTCTGATGCAGCTTCCTGTGTCTCAGAAATGTCTCTCAAGCAGCTAAAACTGAACCAGAAACACCAGCCGTTACGGTTCAATTTCAAAAACTTATCATTTCCACATTACAACTTCCAGATCACAGAGTATCTACAAAGGAACACAACATTTAGTGACAAATATCTGAAACTGAACAATGTGGTATTTGATCAGAACGACAAAAGTAAGAAAAAAAAGACAAAAAACAACAAAAACAAGACAAAGTATTACAAAAATGAGACAAAGCGGCAAAAAAATGGACAAACAACACGTGAGACAAAAAAAAGAGACAAAATGAAAAAAATGAGACAAAAACAATGAATAAAGCTAAACACAAAATGACAAAAGTAAGACAAAAGACACAAGCAAGACAAAAAGAAAATACAAAACAACAAAAACGAGAAACAAAACGACAAAAACATGAGACAAACGACAAAAAACGACCAAAAACAGGACAAAATATTCTAAAAATTACACAAAACGACAAAGCAACAATGAGCAATTTAGCATTTTACTGTATGACTAAAACAACTTGTTATGGTCTAGAAATTATTTTAAATTTACAGATTTACAAAGTCGTCCGTGGGCCAGATTGGACCCTCTGCGGGCCGCTTTTGGCCCACGGGTCGCATGTTTGACACCCCTGTTCTAGCAGCTCAGTTAGAAGGCAGCCACAGATTATATTGAAACAGAGTCTGTAAAAATATAGTTAATAATTATATGGACCTTAGTTGGCAGAAAGAAAATAAAGAAGAACAGCAGACGTAACCACAGGAGACAAACTGATTAATCTCAGTGAGGAGAACATCCTGATTCTGTTTTACATATTCAGTTACAGTCTTTTATTATTACTGAGGAAGCCTAGTTATGAAGAACAGCTTCTCTGCTATCACACGCTGTTAAAACTTTACATTTAATGCATATTTATTCCACATGTTGGTTATCAACCTTCCTTGATTACCGTTAATCGGTTGATCCCCGGTGAGACAGTAATACTTGTGATTTACCAGTTGTGTGAGGATAATAAATAACAGAAACAAGCAAAATACAAAGACAGGAAACGGCTCGACTGATTCAGTTTTACACCGGCTTCCACTATGTCTTAGGATGGATTTGAGATTTCACTGACCACTCTTAAGGCCTCTCTCCCGGTTAAACCCCTGACCTTTTCGCAGATGAGATACTCGAGCAGAAGATGTGGAACATCTGCCCCGAGAAATCAGGTCAGTTTAATTCCTTATGAAGTGGCGGAAAAATGTTCTTTTCCAGCACTGCATCTGTTTCTATACGACACGGCGGTCGATTAAATTCTGCTGATTACGAGACTCGTCTGTTTTAATTTACCACCTTGTGAAGCACGTTGTAAGATGGATTTTGATTAGAAATAAAGATTATTATTAGTATTATTATCTTGAATTTCCCTCAGGATTAATAAAGTATCTATCCATCCATCCATCCATCCATCCATCCATCCATCCATCCATCCATCCATCCATCCATCCATCCATCCATCCATCCATCGCGTTACTTCAGTCACTGGTAATGAAATACCAATAATTAATCAGTCACACCATCAAACCAGTTCGCTGAGTGTCCACTAGAACCAGTAATTTCCTTCATCCCATTCACTGTCTATGTTAAACGCACCGCATTGCATTCTGGTCCGGTTGGGATGCGTTTCCAGCTGCGATCCGGTGCGTCTCCCTGCAGCTCATTTGCATAAAGTAGACTCGATTTCTACTTGATGCAAACTCGATGCAGCGTGCAGAGGTCCGACGCATTGTGAAACTTTGTTTAAACGTCTAAACTAGCTGTAGGTGATCTAAAACCAGGACAGATTCAGCTGCTGCACAGATTATTTCTCGCCTCACGCTGAGCTGTTTTCATAATAAAAGAGAAAGTTTGCGACCGAGCCGCCATGTTAGTCCGGCTTGAAATCCAGGAGCAGACACCTAACGAGTCGATGCGTTTGTCCAATCAGCAGCAGGATAGTTGGAGAAGAAGGTCGGCAGGAGTTGAACACCAGCTACTGGTTTAAAATACATGCCCACCAAGCGGGAGATTTCCAGATGCGGTGCGTTTACATGCAGGAAAAATGCATCTAGTGGACACATAGCATGAGACCGACTTTATTTTCTTTTCTTTCTTTCTTTTTTGGGCCTTATTCAACAGGTAAGTAGACAGGAAAGCAGGGAGAAGACCTGCAGCAACGAGCCGTGAGCCAGAATCAAACCCAGACCACTACATCAGGGACTCCAGGCCCGAACCCACTGAGCTATCTGGGCATCCAAGACTGACTCTTCTTATCAGCGATAAAACACTGCTGGCTGAAATCTAAGCCAGATCATTGCCTATGAATGGGCAAAGAGAGCAAAAAGGGAGATTTTATCCAAAGTTGTGGCTGGCTGAGGAGCACTGACCCTTTACAAAGACTGTTCCCCAGCAGCGAGGGAGAGATCACACAGAAATCCAACCTCATGTGGGTGTATTAGTGTTACTCTTTGTGTGTGTGTATATATGCACTACTCAGGTGGTGTTTTTTTTTAGATGTTTGCTTGTGCTTTTAAAAGCCCGTGTGTTTGGGCTGTATTAATGTACAGCTTCTTTTGCTGCATGGACACACACACGTACACAAATTGCACAAATTGGCTGACACGTCGCCTTAGATCATGTCCTCGTTGGATCTAATAGCATGTGTGAATCAGCGCAGGCCGACCATATGTTTCACCGCCTCCTCCTCTGCTGTTAAACACTAAAGCTGTATCGCTGACAGATGGCCAGCTGCTTTTAGCGTGCCCATATTATTTTATTATGTAACGTGTGAACTGCAGAACGACTTCAAGTCCTTCATCTTTAGAAATCACACAAATGATCTCTTTAGGTGGACTATATAGAGCTGGAAACCTTCATTACTGTCACTCGGGTTTTTACATTTTTTAATACTTTCCACATTTTATACACAACAGGAGGGAGGGAAACGCTACTTCTGTATTTAGGTTAGATTTAAAACATTCTTCCTCTCAGCCAAGAAGATTTACGACACAAAAATGCAAATTTTGTAGTTATTTTGTGTGTCTCTCATTTAAAGTTTTTCGATGGTCATTTTGTGTCATTCTTTTGTCACATTGTGCATTTTTGTGGCCGTTTTTGGTCCGTTTGTGAAAATTTTAGGTGTTTTTGTGGTCATTTTGCAACTTTTTGTAGTTATTTTGTGTGTTGTCATTTTGTCTTTATGTGATAATTATCTGTCTCACTGAGTCATTTTGTGTTTTCTATCATGTCATTTTGTGTCATTTTGTGCGTTTTGGTGATCATTTTGTCTTTTTGTGGTTGTTTTGAGTGTCTTTCAGTGTCATTAACTGCAGATTGTAAATTAGTAAAACTATAAATTTAAAATAATTTCTAGACCATGACAAGTTGTTTGGATCATGAAGTAAAATTCTAGATTGTTCATTGTTCCTTTGTGTCTCATTTTTGTAATTATATTGTCTTGTTTTTGTTGTTATTTGTCTTTTCTTGTCTCTTATTTTTGTAGTTTTGTCCCGGTTGTGTTTTTTTGTCTTATTTTTGTCATTGTGTGTTTTGCTTGAGTCCTTGTTTTGTGTTCCCTTTTTGTCTCGCTTGTGTTTTTTTGTCGTATTGTTCCTTTTCTTGTCATTTTTTGTCTCGTTTGTGTCCAGTTTTTGTCGCTCTGTAACTTTTTGTCTAATTTTTTGTCTCTTTTTATGTTTTGTTTCTTGTCGTTTGTCTCATTTTTGTCTTTTTGTGTCTCATTTTTGGAATATTTTGTCTTGTTTTTGTTGTTTTTTGTCTGACTTTTGTCGTTTTGATCATGAAGTAAAATACTATATCATTCAGTTCCAGATAAGTGCGACAAAAAAGTTTTGTGCCTTTTTGTAGATAAACTCTGATCTGGAAGTTGTAATGTGTAAATGATAAACTGAGGCATAATGTTGTTGAAATCGAACTTTTTTTCTTAAGAAATTTCAGTTTGTTCATAACTTCTTGTAAAAAAAACAAAAAAAACAAAAAAACAACTAATTCCTTAAATGTGAACATTTTCAGAACATTCTTTCTTGCACTAAAACAAAGGAAAGAGCAGGAGTTGTGGTTATTTATAGGTTATTATGCTGTGATTTTACTGGTCACTTGAGATCAAATTGGGCTGAATGTGGAACCTGAACTAAGATGAGTTTCACTCCCCTGATCTAGAATCACAGACTCCACATATTAAAAGAATATTAAAATCTCTGCTGAAAAACACACAAGATATATGAGCATTTGGTGCTGCTAACAATATTCTATGCTGACACATAATACCACGACATAAAAACAACATCAACACTGAGGAAGTCATGATGCTATTATCTAGATTATATGGAATACTTGTATGTCTCTTACTACAGTGTTTTTGTTCACTTTGTCACCTGAGCTGCTATTGTTTGTTATGATGAACCTGAGGAGATACAGAAAGCGACTGATAACTTGTTATGCGGTTGCCGGGCAACAGCGAGATGCCTCTCACTGCCGAAAACCACACGTAGGTGATTAAGATAAGAACTCCCTCTGTCCGTAGACTCTGTCCTCTTATCTGGGTGAAGCAACCTTTAGCTGTGAGCGTTATTACAGATGTAGCTGTTGAATGGATCAAAGTGATGCAGTGAGCCTGACAGGTTTTTATAGCCTCATAACATACTGCAGGGTGCGTTTCTATTATCCCCACCTCCAGGATAGATGCCTCTTATTCCATTTGTTCTGAGGGTTCGAGCTCCGTTTCCTTCGCCCCGTCGTCCCCTCCGCCTCAGACACATCTGGCAGAGAACATCTGGGCGTTTTCATTAGACCCAGGGTGGCTTGGTCTGAAGGAGAGAAGAGGTAATTGTGATGCAAAGTCATGGAAATACATGCAACGATCACAAATGGGGTCATGTAATTGAGGGACTTTTGAAGTCCATGGGATATATCTTCCATACATTTTTATTTACAGTTAAAAAAAAAAAGAAAAAAGTTTTTTATGGTCATTATGATCATGTCTTTACAAATTCCATCATTATTTATTCTGGAAACAATCACTTATTATTAAAAAATGACTGGATATCACTAAAATGTCAACTAAATAACCGTCTGAATTCAATACCAACCACCTTCTAATGAGCTAAACAATAATAAAATGAGCTGATTCAGAAATAGTTTTGATTGTGTTCTTTTTATTCAGTTGAGATAATCATGACAGATATTTCTTTTATGGCAATATATCAAATTTTAGATGGAAAATAACAAATTGTATCTGTGTCTGAGAAATCACTTTCAGCTAAGTTCCCCATTACAAAAACACCTCTCAGGAAGTGTGTTAATTCCAGATCACATGACCTGCTCATTTGGTTTCGTTTTTGGTCATTTTCAGTACGTTTTATGGGTATTTTAGGTCATTTTGTAGTCATTTTGTGCATTTTTGTGCCTTTTTGTGGCCGTTTTCAGTCTGTTTGTGATATTTTAGGTGCTGTTGTGGCTATTTTGCAATTTTTTTGTCGTTACTTTGTGTGTCTCTTGTCATTTTGTGTCTTTGTATGATAATTATCTGTCTTACTGAGTCATTTTGTGTCTTTTTTGGTCATTTTCAGTCCATTTCGTGGGCATTTTAGGTCTTTTTGTGGTCATTTTGCAATTTTTTGTAGTTATGTTGTGTGTCTCGTCATTTTGTATCTTTATATGACAATTATGTTCCTCATTCAGTTCAAGTTTTCTGTGGTCATTTTGTCTCTTTTTGAGGCTTTTTTAGTCAAGTTGTGTTTCTTTGTCAGTTTGTGTCATTTTTATTCATCATCAGTCTGTTTGTGGTCTTTTTTGTCTCTTTTTATGATAATTTTGTGTCTCATTAAGTCGTTTTGTGTTTTTCTGTGGTCATTTGTGTTATTTCATAACACAAAATAAGAAAATACTCAATTGTATATATAATATTTAGAAGAATCTTAGTGTAAAAATGCCATGTGGTGTTTGGTTATGTGTGGATTTTAGGCCTGAAAACAGCAAAAAATGTCAATTATATTACAAAAAGTCCTGCAATTATACATTGACCCAATTAATATGAAACAAAATGAGTGAAAAGTTTTACCATAAAGTGCCTGTTAAAAGAAGAATGTCCCACCAGCATGTGTTTGTAACTGACCACCTCAGTACGTGCAGCTCATATTATTACCTCTTACCTCTTCTGCATACACGCAGCATGTGCACGTACAGTAGGCCACCAGAAGCCATTTGGGCCATAAATCATACATGCTCTGCCAGATCCCGTCTTACATGCACAACGAAGCCCGAACTCGACATTATACCTGCTCGCAAACACACGCACAACACCGCTAACATCATTCCCACACAGGCTCCGGCTCTCTTCCAGTCACGTATGTGAGAGACGGTGGTAGTTTGCGTGATAAAGAGCGATGCTGTTTGTGGAGGAGAACTGCAGTCTGTATGAGTGAGTGAGGCTGTCAGGTTGGACTGTGCAGCGCTGAGAATAGTAGAATGCACAATAATCAATATACTGTTCTGTTTCACACGCACCGGGGTCATCAATCATGTACAGTAGGCACATAGCGGCACTGTCACTTCTGTGTGTGTGAGATTTATGTTCACAAGGTGTCTTATGGTGTGTAGACAGCTGTGCAAGAAGTGTAATAAGTATTACTTTTCTAATGTTCATGGGGTTGTTGTGTCAGAGTAATATTGATTCAGCTCTTTCAATTTCCATACTTTGTGTTTTTGTTTTGTAGGATTGCGTTACATTTTGTTCCCCGGGTAGCCCGCAGGCACACAGGTAAACAAACAGACATCCGTTCATATAAAGTATACGGCAGCATACCGAAGACGCCGGTCTCCTTCAGCCCTCCGAACTTCTGCATGGCTTTGATGGCCTTGGTGAGGGCCTCCTTGGTCTGAAGCTGGCCGGTGACCGGGTCAGGAGGAGGGAGGTAGCCGAACTTACTCAGCCAGTCCTGGAGAGGAGACAGTAGAGTCAATTATATAGTAAATATAGTAGTATAGTAAATAAATATATAGCAAGTAGCATAAAAAAGGCAATATGTAGCAGTATATTTACACCGTGTCAATGTGAGAAAGGTTTGAGACTGAATTTCTGCACCTAAACGTCCACCAATGTGACAACTTTACAAGTTTTATTCATTTTTTTTCTTTATTTGATAGGGACAGTGCACATTAATGAACGTCTATTTAGGCAGCAATAGACAGAAATATGCCGGATTGTAGCAACGATGCTAATTTACAGCTGCAGTCCCTAGGCAGGTAAAAAAACACAATAGGTCACAATAAAATGATAATAAGTCACAATAAAAGGAAAATAAGTCACAATATACGCACATTACAAAAAATACACAAAGAAGTTAAAGGTCAGTGGTTAACTTTCCATATTAAAACTGTCTTTCAACTTCATCCCTCCCCTTCTACTAAAGTATTCCATGTCAGAAGTGAGCATCAATGTGGTATTTTTCAGATAAATCACATTCTGACGTTCTCTAAGCTCAAACTTATTGTGTTGCATGCTAACATATTCCTGTGTCATTCTGTTTGCGTGGAAACACCAGTTAATGACCGTAACTGATCCGAGGAAGCAGTTATTTCCTCTTTTGCAGAATAAATGGATGTCGCCTTCAGAGATATCCTGACGAGGAAGAGTATTTTCATTATGTTTACCAAAAACGTCAAAAAGTCAGCTTTGAGTTTTGTCTTTCATTAATGTATTTCTTTGGGTTTTACATTGAATCTGTCCTACACAAGCCCAAACATGACCAGTAACAAGTACACACAGTTCAACAATCAGTCCAGACATTTCAAGGACTCCAAGTATCCCAAAGGTCCAACACCTGTTCCTGTTTATTGTTTGCATTTCAGTGCACGTACGTCCATTTAAGATCTGCCAGAGCTTTGTGTCATGCAGCTGTTTGGGTACTAATGTCAACCGTGCACCATCTAAAACCCTTTAACTTCTTAACACAAAATTAAATAAGCATTTTCATCGCCGACAGTTTGAAACGGAAATGGAACACAGCCATAATTAATGTTATTAGTAACAGCTGAGCTTTTACGGCACAAATCTGCTGTGATAATGATGCATCTAATAATATAGTACATAAATTAAACTCTGCTGTCCAGTACAGCCACATATAGGTGAAACTAATAAAAATAGGGAATTATTATGCAAGTACATGCGTCTCCGGACTAACTCTGCTGCAGCATGCTTTTCTAAACTTAAACTGATCGCCTGATTCGCATGTTATCGTCACACATCATTCTCATACATATGGACCAGCAGAGGCCTCCTCTGGCTTTTAGCAGAATGTTGATTATAATTAATTACGATCACTGAGAAAGACAAATTATCCCTGATAATGTGGACAACCTCCTGCGTCATCTGAACAAGTGCATGTAAATTTTCCAGTGGACCTTGGAAACTTAGAAAGCAGATCTTGGTAACATGTGGTAAACATAGTCACAGGGTGTATTTTAGGCCCAGCAGTCCTTTTCTAAATGTAACTGGTGCCTAATTTAACAAACACCAGCTGAAAATGTGAAAAACAGTGAGTTAAGTGTGCATACAGCAATAATGATCTTTAAAAGGGTTTTGATCTCAAGTCTCTTATGTGTAAGTTTTCTGATTTACTCTTGTAAGTGCAGCTCTACTGGCCTTAAGTGATTACAGCCCACTGAGCCGACTGGAAACGATCTGTAACCATAATGTCCTTTTAATGGGGTGAAAACATTTCAAATGGCTGAATTCATCATGTGCAAAACAACACGCAAGGTCTAATTTCACACATCAATTTTCTGCATTTGGTGTAAACTTCACTTAAACACTTTAGCAGATATAAAAGTTGGACAAAACTTTGCCTGCATAATTTTTACTGCTGCTCTCACAAAGAACACACAGTATCATACGGTTTACATACAATCAGAATGGCTAGAGAGGCTGGAAGGTTTGTATATTGCAAAATCTGACCAGATGCGGTAGAGCAGGGGTGTCAAACATGCAGCCTGTGGCCCAAAAGTGGTCCTCCAGAGGGTCCAATCCGGCCCTCAAAGTGTAAAAACTACAGAGAAGACATTAACTGCAGATTGTAAATTAGTAAAACTATAAATTTAAAATCATTTCTAGACCATGACAAGTTGTTTGGATCATAAAGTAAAATACTAGATTGCTTATTGTTCTTTTGTCATTTTTTGTCTAATTTTTGTCTTGTTTTTGGTCATGTTTTTTGTCTGACTTCTGTCTCATATTTTTGTCGCTTTGTTTCTTGCTTTTGTCTCGCTTGTGTTTTTCTTCTTTTGTCATTTTGTGTTTTGCTTTATTTGTTGTTTTTGTTGTTTTTTTGTCTCGTTTTTGTTTTGTTTGGTGTCGTTTGTCTCATTTTTGTCATTTTGAGTCTCATTTTTGGATTATTTTGTCTTGTTTTTGTTGTTTTTTGTCTGACTTTTGTTGTTTTGATCATAAAGTAAAATGCTACATCATTCAGTTCCAGATATCTGTGACTAAATGTTGTGTTCCTTTGTAGACACTCTGTGATCTAGAAGTTGTAATGTGTAAATGATAAACTGAGGCTGAATGTTGTCGAAATTGAAATTGTTTTCCTTTATAAATTTCAGGCTGTTTCAGACAATTCCATAAATGTGAACTTTGTCAGAATGTATTTTTTTGCACTAAAACAAAGGAAAAAGCTGGAGTTATCATTATTTGTAGGTTATTATGCTGAGATTTTACTGGTCCGGCCTCCTTTAGATCAAATTGGGCTGAATGTGGAACCTGAACTAAAATAAGTTTGACTCCCCTGCTGTAGAGGATTCTAATATTTCTGGCTTTAGATGATACTAGATCTTTTTCTGACATACTGTATAGTACAGTAGTGTGGATATTGATTGCACTCTTGGTCTGTCTGTAGGCTTTTAATGAAACATATATTTTCCATATCCTAACAGGAGAAGCACAGATCACATACATTTCATTAGCAGTGACTTGAGTCCATCAGTTTTGCCAGTAAACAGTGAGAATAAGGCAGACTGGATGACACCAGTATCCTGGCTCTTCCTCACCTGAATGGAATGTTTTTAATATTACCAATAGTGGGGCATGTTTTTATGACAAGCCAACACGTCTGCTGTAAAAGAGGATCATGAAAAGCAAAACAAATGAATGGAATTCAGCCATCATTCCCATTATGTGCTTTCCCTGCTGTGAGGTGCTCAGGCGCCTCTTCATCTTCTCCATCACTGTATCGATCGCTGTTGCTTTCATGTGTTCTTGCAAATCGTATAATCACGTTGCACTGAGCTGTTTTCTTGTACTATGAATGACTGTTCTATGTATGAACACAAACACGAGGTTTAAAAGGGGCCAAACTGTGTGAACAGCATGAAAGGTTGCTAATTAGCGGAGATGCTTTATTCACTTAAGTTCTGCAAATTTGATTTTGACAACTATTAATTTCCCGAAGGTTAATTTTCACCTCGTGTCAATTATCGTTGACCCAAATTACAGCTAAATCCGCCCTCTTTCTTCTAATTGATTCTGGCTGCTTCTATTTGTATCCCTCTTTCTCTCTCTTGACCTCCATCTACCTCACCTTCTCCCTCCTGCTGGTAGCCAGTTTGGCAAGTCACGTTTTTTAATGGGATTTTGATCGGCGCATATCAGACATGAGTGACAGCAATCAATGACAACAGCGGGAAAATTCCATTAACTGAATAACTGACTTTAGTTCTTACAAAACTGTCCGCTCAATATCGGCGAAGAAAAAGTTACAGAATGCAGATGAATCCAAATGTGAGGCACAAAAGCAGTTCTTAAGAAAATATGAAAAAGTGAGAGTAAAAGTGTGAGACTAAATAGCAACACAGACAATACTGAAGGCCTTTAACTTTTAGATTTCATTTTTCAATAGAGAAAATATAAAAGCTCCCCCCCCCCAAAAAAAATACAAATTCAAAAGCAAAATTCTTCAGAATTGTGTCTTTGCTTTTTTGTGAACAAAAGTCAGACAAACTTTGGCGGAATGTGTTGCAGTCAAATATAAAATCAAGTAAAAAAATTATGATGATAAAAACACAAGGCTTTATTAAAAGGAGGATATATATGTGTATCTGTAGGGTTACATTGTGTAAATACGAGGTTTGATGTCTATAAAATAAAAAAAAAAACCCTGGGTTAATTCACTACCTCATCAGAACATTAAAATATAAAGCACTATATTAACACTATCTTATAATTTAATGCCCTGATAAATGTCGGGGAGACATGTCTTTTCATTCACTAATAAAATTTAAGTGTCTATGTGGTGCTTTTAGTTTCTGCACTCATGCCAGCTGATTGAAGCCTGAATAACTGCAGATATAAAAGATGCTTCCAGGGATCTCAGGGTCGTTACCTTCTGCACTGATGACAAAGTTCTCTGGTGTTGCCCTGCTAACACACATGGTGTTTGTCTTATTGGTGTTTAACTCCATCCCACATGCTTTACATGTGGCACAGAGAGAGTTTATCATTGCCTGCAGTGACTGGATGTTGTCAGCGAGCAACACTGTGTGGTCTGCATATCTGATGTTGGTTATACAGGAAGTCCTCGGTTTACGACGTCCTTGACCTATGCTGTTTCGTCGTTACATCAGAACTGGTTACGTGGAGCTAGTTGGTGATCAGAGCGGATGAATACATCGTCACTTGGTGCTATCAGACGGCTTTGTTTCCATTCTCTGGTTGTACTCCACCTTGGATTGTGCTACATTCACTAACTTTTTGTCCTTCATTCTGGCTCCCAGCATAAGTCAGACTCTTCTGATGCTTGGAAGAAAAGGAAACCATCCCCACAGAAGTGAAATTAGACAGAATAAAATACTTGGAACAGGAAGAAACACCGACCAACATGGGTCAAGTTGTAAAAACAGGTCAACATATTGTAGCGACCCTCTGTGATGAATGAGTGAGACTTTACCTGGTTCTCTGCTGGTTTATTGAACCTTCACACAGGCTACTGTGGACCGTAGCCAACGCCAGAAGAACTAGAAAAACCCCATAACTTAGCTCCAGAATTAGCCTCCGTTCCCAGCTCTCTCTACTGCTGACTCTCAGCCAATCAGAGGTGAGCTAACTAAACATGGCACGTTCACTGACATCAGGTAAATCTGGAACTGAACAATAAACATTGAAACCTCAACATCAATATCAGTCTGTTACAATATTCTGTTATCTTCTGGTAAAATGATTCATACATGCATGAAAGCCGTTGGTATTCATGACCTTTATGAAGAACTGATCATATCGTGATGCACGGAACGGCTTTGTTTACATTTTATCCGGAGTTCCAACTTCTGGTGAAAATTGACTTACATCACACCATAGGAACGGAACTCCGCTGTAAGTCGAGGACCTCCTGTATTGATTCAGTTCAGCATCACACCTTTACTTTCTTCCAAAGCTTTGGGGAGCAGGAACTCACTGTACAGGGTGAATGGTAAACAACCTTGCCTCACACCTCTGCGAATGTCCACCCGGTTGGAGCATCCAGCTGCAGTTCTAACAGTCGCTGTTGCCAATACAGAACTGCAATCCTTTTCCATGATATCCAACAGCTTATGATGTTGGATCAAATGCTTTTGTGTGAAACACAGGAAAAGGTTTTGCTGTTTTTCAATCATTCTTTCACAGATGCACCTGAGCAGCACCTTGGAACCACGATAACAGAAGATGGGAAAGTGGATGAAGAAATTAAAAGAACTGGAAAGACGAAGACCAAGTTTGGGGATGCAAAGAATTCCTTCGCAGAAACATCTCACTGAAACTAAGACTGTTGAGATGTTCTGTGTGTTCTGTACTAGCTTGCAGATGTGAAGCATGGCAATTCACAAAAAAACATCCAGAAGAGAAGACAATCCTTTGAGATATGGTGCATTAGGATGATGTATAAAAGTAGCCTGGTGTGTGATCTAATGCAAAGGAGAGTGAGTTCTGCTGGCCGTGTTCTGACTGATTTATGACGTATCCGACAGAAAAAGGGTTAGAAAGATGAGAACCTGAAAGAAAATTAAGAAAACTAGTGATGGATAAAATGTGGTGAATGAGCAGCAAACAGAAACGGCTGATTCAGAGGTCTCAGTGGGACACAGTTGACATGTTGTATATATTTGCGGTTTGGGTCAAACGGAGTGAGATTCTGCAGCAGGTATTGCTGAGCAGGAGCTTCTAGCTAAGCACTTTAAAGTGCAAAAGTTGCCCAGCCCACCTTTCAGCGGCTGAACGATATGTCAGCATACTGAGCATTTTTGGCAGAAAAAATAAGGGCATAAGACAGTATTGATCCTCGTTGTTAAATTTCCATGTCAGTTCCTCTCCATCTGATAAGGAAACCAGGTGATGCACATAATAACATCCCTGCAGCTGCCTTAGATTCAGCATCTTCCTCAAGGCTACTAACACTTAAATCTAGTCCATTTACTAAAAGGATGACTTCACTTCACCACCCTGCTGCTGCTAAATAAATATTTCTCCCGCATGTGATCCGATAAAAGAAAAACAGGAATGTTACACTGCATCATCTGATATGTTTTCCTGGACCTTTTGACAACAAATTAGCAATTTCCACACATCAGTTGAGGCTGAAAGTGCCCTGAGATCATCAATCAAAGGAGCTATCTTTGTTTTACAGCTGCAAATGGAAAGGAAATATGGGTAATGCATTTCACACATACGCAATTCAATGTGATTTAAGTTACAACAGAAACACATTAGAGCATTTATGGAGCCACTGAGGAGGAAAATAATAATTAGAAATGAAACAGAATAAAACAAGAGCAGGAAAAATAATGGGCCATTCAGGTGAATACAATTAGGTTTTGTATAATCCTCATGAAAGACTAGTGGAAGGCAGTTTTTGCTTTTCACTGACTGTAAGTGTTTACTAGCTCTATACGGTGGAGCTGATCTAACAGCAGCAACATGTGGGAACCAGTGATGGTTTCTTAATGCACAGATCAAGAGTGAGTCACACTGCTGATGCTGAGGCGCTTTGGCAGAAATGCTCAGTAGTAAATGACACTATAAGCCACGTTTGATTACACCAGACTCCAAAAGAAAGAAAAAAGATGTCTGGTAGAGAGGACAAACATCCTGTCGTCATGCAGAGAGAGCGAACGTCGTTCCTAACGAAGGAACTGAAGCCGTTCGTATAAGTTTATTCTCACTAAATCTGTGATTAACTGCAGCACGAGGGGGCCGATGCAGATGGCTGAGACTCCAGTCTTTAATCATGCATTATTAAGGAACGCAGACAGAAAACTATGGCACAAAACGATGTCTAAATCCCCACATTTTTGTATGTCAAATGGGTTTTCCTAAAACACACTCTGCCGAGGCTGTTCTCTTTAGTTTTGTCTGAACAATCTGATTTTGTAGCATCCTGTAGTCTTTCATTTCCTCTGCAATGATGTTATCTTAGTCAGCTCTTCTAAATTTATAAATTATCAGAGCAAAAAACTGTAAAAAAATTGGAAGAATCGATACATTTTCAACCTTTAATGCTAAGATAATTATAAGAAAGGCGGAGTTCAATCGAGAAAATGAACCAAATCTAAGCTTAAAATAATTATATTTTACTAAATCATTTTATTTGAAATGTGTGACTTAAAAAGAAATCCAAAAATAACTAGTTTCCTCTGTAAAAAACTAAAAATGTTGCATAACCAAAAAGCCATGTTTGACTGAGCTGCAACCAAAAGTCATGTGGCAAAAATTCTGTGAGCAGTCAGCTGAACTGGGTTGAACTGCAGGCTGTGTTCACGCAAATAGCAACAGAACAAATTAAAATCGTAAGTAGTAAACAGTCTACAGAATGTGGAGCCACCATTTTTCCCAGTATCAGTAATACCTGTGCAGCCTTGCAAAACTATTGCACATTTTTGGTAGAATTCAACTTTGTTTTTCATGAAATATAGCGTTCTCACTTTGTCATACTGCACAAAATACATTTCTGAGTTCCCTCTGCTTCTAGCTAGGGTTGTGTTGTTTCCATAGAGGTGTAACACTTTATACTGCAGTGGAAAAATGAGCCCATGATTTTCAAAAATTGCTTGGAGTTCAGACAGTAAATTGATACATTCTGACTCAACAACACAAAAAGACAACAAGACTACAGACAAACTGGTGGTCAAGAAGCTGTGAAAGCATGCCGGTGGTTTACGAGCTACATGTTAAGATGCTCATAATGACTGGAAATAGACGGAAATATTTACTGTGGCCTCCCTCTTACTGACAGTTAACAGTTGCACTTAAACTAGACAATGTCGGTCTGGACCAAAGAGGTGGAACAATCAACTGACAGACCAGACAAGCAAATGGCTAAAAACATAAATTAAGCCATGTTTTAAAAAGCCAAATCAATTTACTACGACCTGTTGTAAAGCACATTTTATTCATCGTCGACTACAAGTAGAAATTATGTGTATGTTCAACATTTCCGTAGCTCACAGCAGCCAGTGTCAGCCTTTAGTACCACACAAGAACAACTGTGACCTTTATTTAAAACGGCAGGAAGGTAAGAGTGTGGAGGCTGTGAATAAAGAGCTCTAGAATGGAGGAAAAAAAAAAGGAATGCACTCCTGAGTTTTGCAGCATCTGTGGCTGTTGGTTAGAACGTGGTACTTCATTGTGTGCTTATGGAAGCGGTGCAAGGTCACCGAAGGATCCTGTCAAGAATCCCAACCTCTGTCATCAGTCTATCTGTCAGGGCTGCCTACTGCTCACAAAGGTGACTGTACAGCCACTGACTTTGAGTAGCAGTATGTATGAGCCAAAGGAGGAAAAATAAAGTCAGAACACCATGAAACACTTCGCCCAGCGCTATGACACAACAGGGGAGAAAAGGTGAGAGAAGACGGGCAAAAAATAGACAAAAAGGGAAGCTGGAGAAATACAGAAAGGGAAACAAAAGGAGATCTCTGATGAGAAGGGCTTCTTAAGTCTTAACATCCACTCATGCTCAAGGGAGCTTTCTGTTGTACAGCCTTGTAAACATCAAACCAAACCACTGACTATGATTTCACACCCCACCAGAGAGAGACAGGGAGTGTGTAAATGCGAGTCATGCATGCATGAGCTGCATGAATAACATTGACCAAAAAGAAAAGAAGACGAAAAAAACACTAGTGCTGTGGCTGATTTGTTAGCTGAATTAGATTTGGCTGTTCAATGCCAAGATTCAGAATCCTTTGGTGTGAGTTTCTGTTGTGATTTTGACCACATTGAATGCAAAAGAGTCGTGGGAACCTATATTTGAGAATGTAGAAATCAATAAGAGACAGCTGCGTGTGCATGTAAGGTTTGAATTGAGGCCTATTTGAATTGCCGACATTTACCAAATGGATTTCCTACAGGCAGCACACATCTGTTTAAATCAAGCTCTCACAGCCTGCCTTTCCCGTTTTAAACATTAATACAAAATGCAAATGAATCAACTAATTAAATAGTTTCAAACATATTCATAGTATTAACCACTATGAAATAGCGGACATGAATTCCTCCATGTTTTAATAATAAATAAATTCTTGCAGTTTGCCTTTAACTTTAATAATGTTGTCCTTCAAAAGTCTGAAATGCTGCCATACTGTGAACTTCTTCTGAGACACGGTTACAGAAATAAACTGTATATAAAGATGGATGAACCCTCCATGACCTATGGGTTTTCTGAAGAGCAGTTTTGAAGGTTTGAAGGTCAGTGTGGTAGTTCTGGTGTCACCATCTTGGCGTTTCCTAACTCTGCCTAATCTCAAACTAATCTAAGATTGAATGAAGACGTGGAACATAAATGGGGCTGAGACGGTCCATGCAAATGTCTCTGGGGCCTGGACTGCTGTATGATGGTGATTTAGATAAAAATGTACCCCTGTACAGTCGTGAACAATGAAATTAGCTATAGAGACTGACGCTACATGTAGCACAAAGCTATATGGGTTATATAGGGACAGACTTGCCATTGAAAGAGCATTAGGTGATCATGGCTTCATTTTTCAGCCCACAGAGTTGCTGCTTGGTTTACCAACCACTACACCTCAGGCTCCATCTGCTTTTATCAAACATGCACCATCGCATATTGACACATGGATAATTAAAGGGTTTTTTTGGCACCAGCTAGTCCTGCTACAATATAATTTCTGTCTCATGGTTATGTGAGCTCGAAGTTGAAGTTGTAGTTGTAGATTTTTCCTGTGATGGTGCTGATCGTTTTAACCTTCTTTAGAGAAACCTCTTTGAAATTTTGCTTTTGATTTCTTGAGTTGTGGCCGAAACAAGTTTGGAAAAAGGTCACAGTGACGTTTTACCAGTTCATCTATGAGGCCAAATGGACACTTGGGCAAAATTTGAAGCAAATCCCTCAAGAAATATCCACTTAATGAATGGGACTCATGTACAACCTGAAAACATAAAGCCAAATACATTCCTGATTCTCTTTTTTTATAGTTTTCCATTTAAACCTCATGCATTTGTAAGTTCTCTAAGCTTCTATCTGTTTTATCTAGTTATTATAGTGACATTAACTGACCAAAAAAACTTGAATTTGACTTGAAGAATTTCAGACAATTGAGGAATCTCCAACAGATGACTTTCAGGGGTGAGCATGTTGTACGGTTCAGATGTTAGATGCACACATGAAGGACATCCCATGTCTCTATTACCCTTATTTAATCTGTCATTCGTCTTTCAGAACAAGGACAGTGGATCTGTGTGTGACCAGTAGCAGCATCTAGTCTGTATTTTAATCTATCGGCGTGAGTTCGATTCATAAAAGCAGAGTTTTGTAAGCACACTGTATTGCATTAATGACTAGTTTTATAAGTTCCTGCGGCCCTTTCACTGCTTTTTCCACTGTTAAAACATGTTTCCTATTCCACGACATGAATTACTCACCACAACTGCGTTTTCTCTATAAAACTGGACAAAACAACCAACATTTAAACAGCCGCTTTACAAGCCAACAAATGCAGAGTATCGGCCCTAAAAAGGCACATTTAAACTTTTACGGTTTTGTACTTAAACTGCAGACTTATCTAAAACATAAATAGACCAATGAGGAATTCATTAAGGAGAAATAAGTGAAAACTGAGAATCCGTTCAGCTCCTTAAGAAGGCCGTCTCATAGTTCATTCTGGAATTTGATAAACACAGAAAGTAATTTGTGTCTATTTTAGAGAGTGTAGGGATTAAAGTGCTGGCAGAAGAAAAGCTATTGATGATAATATTAGAGTTTCACTATGAATTGTGCCTCCACAGAAACTGGCTCTTCTACAAGTAATGAAAAGATTCTTGGGCTGCACCGAGAGTCTAATCATCTTAACAGGATTTTTTAATCAAAGGATGAATGGTGGCGGCGCGTGGATCGATACTGAAATATCTAAACCTCTGATCTCGACGGTTTTGTTTTAGGAATGGATTTTATATACTAAAAAGTCAATATTTAAACCCAGTAACTCTGGGTTAAATGTGTATTTCATCACCAGTTGGAGAAAGAATAGAGAAGAAATATGCTGCTACTGAGCATGGAAAACACTAAGATAGACTGTAAATGTGTGGAGAAATGAAGCAGCCTGAAGAGGAGAGGAAAGGTGCTGCTTAAAGCAAGACAGACTTCTACAGTCCACAGAGTCCAGTTATTGTGGGAAACTGATTCATGTCCATTTGGGCTTTAGATTGCATGCTGATGATCAAACAATGGGAGTTACCATTCTTTAAAACCATGAAACTGGTGGATTCCTAGACAGAAACAGATATAAGGACTCATCCATCATGCAAAAGGATAGAATGGCAGCTTATGTGATGTTTTGAGACATAATAAGAATGCGATTTCTTTTCCTGGACACTTAAAACCTTTATGAAGTAAAGAGAAAAGAGGCAACCTCCAAAGTATGTCTTCGTCACAGAGCAGTTTGTTTTTGTTGTTTTTTCCTCTGACTTTTGTTGCTGGTCTCATGTTTTTGTCGTTTTGTGTTTTTTTTTGTCTCGCTTCTGTTGCTTGCCTACTGTTTTGTCATTTTGTTTCTCATTTGTGTCATTTGTGTATTTTTTTCTCTTGTTTTAGTCGTTTGTTAATTTTTTTGTCGCTTTCTAACTTTTTTGCCGAATTTTTTGTCTTTTTTTGTTTTTTTCGTGTCATTTGTTTCATTTTTTGTAGTTTTGTGTCTCATTTTTCTAATATTTTGTATTGTTTTTGTTGTTTTTTTGTGTTTTTTGTCTGACTTTTGTTGTTAAAGTAAGTTAAGTAAAATACTACAATGTTCAATTTCAGATAGCTGTGACTAAATGTTGTGTTCCTTTGTAGAAGTTGTAATGTGGAAATGACAAACTGAGGCTGAATGTTGCTGAAATTGAATTTATTTCTCTTAACAAATTTCAGGCTGTTCATGATGTTTTGTAGAAAGATAATTCCTTAAATGTGAACATTTTCAGAATGTATTTTTTTGCACTAAAACAAAGAAAATTTTTGGAGTTGTGTTTATTTATAGGTTATTATGCTGTGATTTTCCTGCTCCAGCGCACTTGAGATCAGATTGGGCTGAATGTGGAACCTGAACTAAGATGATTTTAATGACTATCTTTGAGCATCACATAAAAAGGCCAAGTAGTTCTTTGGAGAACAAATATGTTCCTGATTGGTACAAGATTGTAGCTGCACATTTCACACATATTCATGTAGCTAAATAACCTGATCATTGGTTTTACACACAGACCAGGTCATTTTTTGTGTCGTATTGTTATATTTTCTGCCCATTTTCACGTCTTTGTTTGAGTTCTGTTCTTACTGTTGCATTGTTCGGCTGAAAACCACAAAAATGCTCAAATATGATAAAGAGTCTCAATTACAAAGACAATAGTATTCCTATATCTTGCTTCTTTTTATCTCTCTCTGCCTCAGTCTCTCCCTCCCACACCGACTCGGTGCTGCTCCTGCTCATCTGGACGTGAGGTCAGCCGGTGAACATGCACTGAATCAGTTTCTTACAAAACAGAGGCACAGGGGAAAGAAAAGAAACAGAGTGGAAAAAGAGGGCGAGACTGATGAGAAGGCAGCCACGAGTTGGCAACAGAGACGGTCGCATGATGCTGATGTTGGCAGCTGGTCCTTCTTATCGCTACAGAAAGAGCAGATCTTAGACAGGTGATGTGTTGTGATGTAAAGGCAGCAAACACAAACATCTTGTGCTGGATCGGAGCATTACCTGCCCAGTGAGAGGTGTAATATGTGGAAACTGGCTGGATTTGCATCACAATTAGTACGAACAGTAACAGGCCTGTGTTCCTAACAAACAATGAGCCACATAAAGCTTTTTTTTTCACCTTTAAAATGCTGTTTTATTGCAGGATAAAGCCGTGCGTATTAAAACATTTGGAAACTCATTCTGCATTTATTGCGCAACGTGTTTCCAGCGTGTGGTTGTCTGACATGTAGCCCACTTTTTGGGGATTTTTATCTGCCTCTTAATGAGATACTTTGATCTCCCACAGTTGTTTTAATTTAGAAATGAAGCAGTACGGAGGAACTTCTGCAACAGCAGGGTAAAGATGAAAGACTGAATACATAACAGCACACTGATATATGAACAGAACTGTGCAAAACAGTTACTTGTTCAAAAAGAAACGGATTGGTAAACACAACACAAAGGTCTTTTTGTCATCATACAGTGTTTCCTTCATATACTTTATTAATTCATCTAGTAGAGTAGACCTTCCCAAAGATATATTTGGTTCTGTACGTGCCAGATCAACGAAGCAGCAGCGATACAAAGAATTCAAATGGATTAGTGAAAGCAAAAACACTTGAGTGGAAAAAAATACATCAAAGTGTTCACTGATAATGATAGTGATTATGGAACATAATTATGTTTCCCATCTGCAAGCACACTGCTCTCTGCTTCTCTAAGATGCTACACTTTTTATTATATACTGCTTTTCACAGGGTACCGCTGCTCTAGAGCACAGAGCAAGATGGTATACATTATACTTAAAAACTGCCGAGGGGCTTAAAGGCTGTCTAAAGATACTGTACAAATGCAATAACCCTTGCACATAACGTCATGACTATTCACCATGTAACTACTTATATATCATGATCTCAGTAAACGTGTTGGAGACAATAATGCATTCTTAGTATTATTACTGCTGTATTTTGGATATAATGTCATCTTCCATGAATAAAGAAAAAATAAAAGCACCATTATCAAGTCTGCAGATGACACAGTGGTGGTAGGCCTCGTCAACACCAGGTCAGCCTACAGAGAAGAATGTGGCATAGTCCAGCAACAACCTGGGCCTCAAGAAGGCTGAGGGCTGCACCCCCATAAAGGAGGTTAAGTGCGTTGAAAGTTTCTGGGCGCCCACATCTCCAAGGACCTCTCATGGACCCTCAACAAGGCACACCAGCGTCCCTTTTTCCTGAGGAGATTGTAGAAAATGTCTCCAAAGGTCCTGGAGAACTTTCACCAATTCACCGTAGAGTGTGCATCGCAGTGAGAACAAGTCATCACCGGTACTTCACTCCCCCCCATTGAGACAAGCAGTGATTGTGAAGGGCATGTAGAGTCATCTGGGACCACATTCTGTTTGCCTTCCTACTCTCCAGGAAGCACAACAGAAATCTCCATTCAAGGACCGCCAGGTTCAGAAACAGCTTCCTCCCTTCAGCTGTCACCTTAGTGGCGATAGTTTCCACTCCACAGACATAGTACTGTTCATACTGTGTATATACTGCATCTACATCATAGTGTTCAAGTTGTTAATACACTTCATATAATGAATATACTGCACAATATCTCATATACTACTTATACTGTTCATACCTCCATTCATCCCAACCTGTACATGTACATTTATCTCCTTCTATCTTGCTATCTACAGCTATAATATTTATGTACTTGGTGTCTTCATTCCAAACAATAAAACCACTGGCAGGTGAAGTCAACAGCATTAATCATCTTGTTACATTGCAATGCTTTGATGGGAAACTTTCTCATATTCATGTGGATGTTCTTTTGTACCTTCCACACCATGAAAACAACTCAAGAAGCCTCTAGAAACATCACAAAGAGCCTAAGGCCAGATCCCAGTCTAACATCTTACGGGTTCAAGCTCGATCTACGTCAATCTGCAACCAACAAAACCCAAAGGAACGCCGCCAGTGTCAAAACGGGACACCCCCAGACGTCCCATGTCTGAGCACCAACTGGTCAGAGCTATTTTGGTGGCGCAAAAGGGACCAGCAGACTATTAGACAGTTGGTTTAATTGTTGTGACTGGTCGGTGTACGCCGTTGCATAATTTAGCGTCTGTGTTCGTACTCTACTTTACACCCTGTGTAAGACGTGAAGGCGAAGTGTGTCTGAGTCAGCCATGTAATATTAAATGTTTCTTACTTTAATTAAACCCCAGACTCAGACCTTGGATTTGTCTTTTTGGTTGCCTAGATAAAAATCGGAGGTCACAAGATGATTATCTCAACAGAGCTAGAAAAAAGAAAACGAATTCTCTGCTGGTACCAAAACGTTGAATCTTTTGACCTCTTCTAGCCTCTAAAACTACTCAAATGAAAGTATGTGAACATCACTACGCAACGCAGCACACACTGTGACAGGCTGCTGTGAGGAGACAATGTTTTACTTTGTGATGAAAAGCCAAGAGGTTGACAGCCGATGCATTATAGAGGATATTGCTACTTATGTAATCTACTTAGAAACATTACTGGAACTGGTGTAGACAGTCCAGGTCTCATCCATTTAAACATCCCAGGAAATGCAGAGCAACAAGTGTGTCGGCGGAGTGCATAAAACAATCCTGAAGTATCTGAGACGGCTCCAAAGCACTCAATTCCAGTAAACAACAAATCCAGTTTGGATTTCATCCCACACTTCTTTCTAATAGGAGTTGAAAATCAATTCATACAGCATTCTCACTTTGGTCCCACTGACATTTAATAGTTCACACATACACATGCACACATTCTCTCTGCTCCCCAGCCCTCCTCACACACTCACACACATTGTCAGTGGGTATTAAAGTGGGTATTAAATCATTTGAGGTTTTGTTTGTTCTTTTTCATGCCACATTATCTGTGAAACAAAATTTGTTTGCTGGGGAATGCAGAGCCCTGGTCACCGAAATCCAATTATACAGTGAAGACTACAGCAGGTAAATGGCTGCAGAAGGTTTTTTTTTTTTTGGTTCAGTTTTATCTCTCTCTTTTCCTTCGCTCCATTTTTTATTTATCTATCTATATTTTTCTTCTAATCATTTTCACTTTCTGTCTGTTTGGGCAATGTTTCACATACAGTGGCATGTTCAGATGAAAACAAGAGCGATACTCCCCACCGAGATGAAAGTTTAGAAGGAGTGCAGACACTAAGACAGGAAGACAGACAGGCATTGGGTTTTTATCTCAGCTACTTTCCCTCATCCGTCTGTTTTAGATTAAAGTCATTCCAACATCATACAACACATCCTGTCAGACGGGATGAATTTTCCTCCTGATTCCCCCTAAAGGTCAACGTTCACCCCGCCATCCTCTCAGCCTCTATAAAAAGCTCCGTCTGTTTTATCCTCCTGTTTGTGAGCTCCTCCGTCTGACAAAACCTCCCTCTGTTTCCCCCTGATGAACAGCTGCTGAGTCCCTTCGACCTCATCCTTATTGACAATAAATGAGTCACCGGGAGACGTTTAACCCGGCGACCTCGCTGTCTCTCAACGTTCAATGAAGTAACGGCGGCCACCTCGGTGTTTACGTTGTTCTTTAATGCCTCGCGAACAAGGGCAGACCTTTACTTTCCTGAAAGGTTTTTGATGCATCAGAGTTCATATCGAGTGGCACCCGACAGAAAACCGGAAGAAGTTTAGCTGGATAAATGCAGTCTTCGTCCTCTGAATGACACAGCTAACAACTATTCGACAAACATGCAACGATAACTCGAGGAATTCTCTGAAGATTCAGCTTCAGAGTACAGAAGTTCTTTGCTCAGTTATCAAACTGATCAATCCCACTAACAGTCAAATGCATTAATAACCTTTAAGAGCAGCTTTCAAGAGACATATGTATGCACAGAGGAAGAACTAATCAGACAAGAATTTGGGCCCCATTTTCTATCTTTTAAAACCTCACGGTTTTACAGTGATTCAACGGCATTTACATTTTTTTTCAGCTAAACCTTTCAGCTTTAACTACTTTGTTCCGAGAACTCATTCCATTCCTCAGCCAGTTCAGGATTCGTCTTTGTACGCTCTCATCTTTTTGCTTTTCCCTTCGATAAGTTCTTGGTCACAACTGCAAGGTCCACAAGGTCCTCCAGGATTTCGTCTTCTTCCAGATGTTCTACCTGCTCGGGCTCTTCTTTCTTTGGCAGCTGTTCTTCCTTTTCATTCTTCCTCTCTTCTAGGTTTGTCTTTCTACCTTTTTTCCCCTTTTCTGCCTCTCCCGATCAAACGTTGAGTGCAGTCGGAGGGTTTTCTTTCCTTCTACAGAGAACTGAGCAGGACTACCAGATGCCTGATCCTCTGATGGCTTCCCAAATGGACTTTGTGATGGCAAAAGTTGAACAGTTTGTTGTTTCTGGTGCACATTGGAAGAACCGTTTTAATCACCTTCCTGGCTGGATCCTTACTGAGGGGAACAGTGCACAAAGAACACTGAGAATTAAAGAGGAGGAACACTTTGAAGAGTGGGCATCAGAGCTCCCAGCTGTCCACCAGACAAGCCCAAGAAGAGAATGAGTGAGTGGAAGGAGAGATATTTGGGTGAATGTGCGTAATGAGTGTGTATCTGCCCCTTGTAGAGGAGTTCTGTATATATAATGAACCATATAGATCCATTTGGAATGATCTAATGCACTGATTCAAAGCTGATTCATTCTGCTGACATCAACATTTTTATGAGTCACCCTTGTTAGTATCTTTGTGCTCAGTGGAAACTGGTAAATAGTCCCCCGAAACAGTCCTGTATTCATTCATTCCCTAGTTTAAACACTCAATAATTAGCATGGAGCTATAGAGAGACACACATTTTCAGAATTTCGCTTTGGTGCTGGATAGATTTCCAAACACAACATTCAAACTCTCAAAAAAAGTGCACTATATATGGTTTTAAACATAATAAATGCTTAGGAATATATTTAGCTTACCATTTAGCACAAAGCACGAACTTTATGAGGCAGCCTCACAAAGATGAAACTGTAGATGTGTGGCCTTTTCAAACTGTAATATTCTTTACTTAACAAGTTTATTGATTCGTGTGACATGCTTAAACTGGAAGTTTATCCACAAACTGCCTCGTGGTTGTGTTGTCAAGGTAACAGACACGGTGCTGAATAGTAGCACTTATTTTCCAGTTCAGTTTAGATTGCTTCAAGTTTACTTGGATTTAATTTGTGACACAAATACTGTATGAAACTTGTTACAGAATTTATAACAGATAATGTAAAAATCCTGTGCTAGAAAGTACTAATACTGGAAGTCAAAGCAGTTCTCTCACAAACAATCGTCATTATCATTTTAGACATCATCATGCAGCCCTAGTCAGTTTTATGGAAATATTTTGGCTCTAGAAATGGTGATGTTGATCAAATAAACAGTACTCTGTCGGCAGTGTCTTAAAATTGTTGCCATTGAGAGATAAAACAACTGATTTTAAAAATCAGCACCACAAAGTTCTGCATGGTGAGTGCACAGCCTGATCTGAATGCCATACAAAGAAGAAACAAAAACCAAAAAACAATCCTTGCATAGATTAATTCTATACAAATACTAGAAATTCCTAATGCCATATCACAGAAAAACTAATTGTAACAATGTTTGTTGTTTTAATATTGTGTAGTCCTAAGAGAAAGTGTCCCATGATGGCTTTGGTGGTGAGTTGGCATTATATATAAATGAAACTGAATTAAATGTCTCTGAATGTTTAATACATGAACCAGTGACTTTACATTTTGTTGAAGTTTCTGAAATCCAAACTATACCAACATCATCTTCTCGGTTGCCTCTTCTTTCTCTATGTGAATGAAGTTCTTGAGAATTCAGACCCGTATCACCAAATACCCTCAGTCTCACATATAACAGGTTCACTGTTGTCTTCAAAATGCATCTCCACATCCACCAAAAGTGCACAAAAAGTCTTGGACCTTTTGTGTCACAACAATCAACAGCTTTCAGCCAAAGTAGACTCCTCTAAGCCATTTCTCTCAATAACACTCGGGTAGTGTATGCAATCGCAGCAGTGATGCTATCATTCTCTGAAGCAGTTGGAGCAGCTTTCTATTTTATATCACCAGCTTATTCTGCAAAATCGTTTACTTAAAGCTTTACACTGGGATGATATAACAGGCAGATAATAACAGCTTGTGTGTTTGACTAAGGAGCTCATAAACGCCAAAAACCAGCGGCAGACTTTTAAAGCAAACACCATTTCCTGGAGAAATGAAGGATTTAGTCGCACTTGAGCAAACGGAGGAGGTGAAAGAAACAGGATATAAGAAATAGCAGGAGAGAAATATTGCAGGTGACATACAGGGATGGTTGCACAGCCTTAGAAACATGTTTGATCACAAACAAAAACATTGCTGCCAGATTGCCAGGCAGCAAAAAATGAGAATGAGCCTGAGCCTAGACATTATCCGTTCTCCGTGATGCATTTTCCTCCCCTGTTGTGTCAGTTCTCACAAAACAATCAGGGCTTCCTTCTTTTCGACAGGAGAGGCAGGTTCTCCAGTCAAAGAAAGATGAACTAGACTTTCTGCCAGCTACAGAGCCAGACCACATCTGTGATTTAACACACTGGAGATCCGTCTGACAGAGATGCTCACACAGTCGATGACTTCTCTCTGCAGTGGAAAGATCATCTGTGTCTCACTGCGGAGAAGGTTGAAGAAATAATCCCCGACTGATTCCAATAAATTATCACGTGCAGTGAAAATGACCACTGATGTAGCATGTCCACACATATAATCATTGAAACCTGCAGTACAGATGTTTTGTTTATCGCTTGCGGCAGGGAGAGTAAATCCACAAGCAACTAGTTATAATACCAGTTGATGTAAAACACTTCTCAGCAGCGCAGAAATGTCAGATTTAACACAGACTTACCTGCTGCTAATAGGCTTGATCAGCACCGTGTGAACTCGTCAGGGCTTAAATGTAACAGATGTTCATTTATATGCAAAAAACAGGCTCATTATTATAATTTTGTTTCTTAAAAAAACTTGATATTTCAACAAAAGTGCAGCAATGATTTCATAATTAGCGGCGAATTGAGGTATTTAGCAAGATTTTTATTTTTTTTTTCAATCTTAAGTGGAAAGCAATATAAGGATGCGGTATTTTGAAAGTGATTTGACCAAATTATTCAGGGATGTTTTTTCCGTTCGCTAAAAGACTTTTTAGCTCAACCCATAACTGTTAGATCAGGATGCAAAGGAGGCAGATGATGACTTAGAGTCAAGCAAGTCCCCTAAAATCACATTTGGTTCAATAGATTTGTGAAACTGCCATCAGGTACGGCGTGAGTCATAAAAAGTGAGATTTTAAAAGCCCAGAATGCTTTTTTGAATCTGGCTGATACCAAGAGATAACAGGAATGAGGTACACAATAGCCAGGAAAAGTATTCCCTACTGCTGGGCTACATTTTTACCATTTTGTAATCATAGTTTGGGGCCAAAACCTTTCATTTTTTTTGCCTTTTGTTTATCCACAGGCAGAGAGTAGAAAGCCAACAGGGTCACAGACACGAGTCACGACCAGTAGACTCCAAGCAGACCACAGGATTACTGGTATCTACAGAATGTTGTGTATTTTTAAACACTAAATGTATAATATTGCGTCCATCAGTTAGGATCGCAAATGATCGAATGGTACGAATGCAGCATATGGTGAAGTCATTATATTGTTGTGCATAATATTCTCCTGTATTTTGTCCTTGGTCCTTGCTGTGTTGAAATTCACTGCTGCATCTGTAATGCAAATGATAGTAAATTACCTAAACTTGAACTCATGCTCCCTCCTCTCCATTTCCCCCATCCATACTCTTATTCCTCTGCTCGGAATGAAGGTCACTTTACTTCATAGCCAACTGTGGAAAAAAGTAAAGGTCAACAGCTCACAAAGGCCCTTAAATCTTTAAATGTACAGCAGAGACACAAATAGTCTTTTTATTTATTAAAATACTTCATCCTTTACACTTATCATCCCACACTTTATCCTCCAAAAGGACTCTTGCAATAATTTATTCCCTCTATAGTATCAACATTCTTCATTTATCATGCACTAAGGGTGCGTTTTGAAGGTAGAAATATCTTCAACATAAATCCTAAGAACACCAATAAATGCCCTAAAATGTAAATGAAAGCATTAGAGCAGGAGGGTTCCTGGATAAAACGTGTGCAGCTGGTTAAAATGTGCGACACGGCGGCCTGTTGGGTGAGAAGCTGAAACAGTAGTGCCGTGTGTGCGATACACTAACAGCATATGTTGACCCCCGGGTCGCACTTAATCCGAGATGTTCCCACAATATCTGCCACCGAGTGTGTGTGTGTGTGTGTGTGTGTGTGTGACATTCACACTGGCAAGCATGATGTCATGGAGGGTAAGGACAAACTGAATGGAAAGTTGGAAAGAAGAGCATCGTTTCGCTCCTCGTCTAATGGTATCTGTGCTTTAGAAGATAGAGACCCTCCACAAAGGGAATAAGTAAGAATGGTTGGAGGGCTTGAGCTGAGCAGACTTTGAACTCCTCAGTGTTATTGGCATTCTTGCATTGATTTTTTTTTAAAGAAGTGCAAATAATCAACATTTTTAGGTTAACATTGGACCAAACTGCCGTGTTTAATTACTTTTAGCTGCTTTTAGCTCACAAAATCAGATAAACTCAGTGCACACCATGTGCCAGTGGAAGGAGTGAATATTTCATTTACATTTATCTTGTGGCTAGAAAACCACAACTCCACATGAATGCTAATGCGGCTCTTTGTCTGCTGGATGTGTAAAACGGACAACGGTTTGACACTTTCTGCACAACTTTGCAAAGTGATGATATCATGGATCTGCGGGGAGTTTGCTGTGGAGCTCTTCAGCCTCCGAAGGGCCAAAGAAAATCAGCTATTGCAACGTCTCCCATTGCTTTAATCACTTTCCATTTTGGATCCTTTTCTGTTTCCAACCACTCAGCCCTCTTTCACCGGTGAACTGACAGTCCTGATACTCCACAAGACAAAGGCTGAAGCTGAGTGAAGGGCAAAAATGGAGCAGAAAAGGGGTGAAGGTAAAAGTGAGGAAAAGAAGATTGAAACACGCCTTCCATCCATTGTCTTGAGGATAATACATAAGCTCAAGAAAGATGGTGAGAAAGATGGAGGAGCCTCTGCCTTGAGCAGGACACAATGGGTATTGGCAACGCTGCTTTATCTGTTTCAGAGAAAAGGCTCCAGGAGAAATCAACAGAACTGGCAATTTTTCAGCACGTAAAAAGACAGGTCATGAATAAAACATTCCAGTTTTATCAGTTTTATCACCGGTGTGCGAAATATTGATTAACTGACAGATGGCACCCCTCGAAAGTCTACAAAGTAAAATGTAAGGTCTAAAAAAAATGCTTGATTATTTCCAATTCATCTGCACAAAAACGTATATTTTTCAAGTGATTTACAGGCTGTGCATTGTGGCATGATGTCACTAATTACAAATTCTATAGATATGCTGCTAAATTTGTATGTTAACACTGGTAATATTTGTTTTCTGTGAGCTAACAGTGTCTCAGAAAGAGCAAATTGGGTTTTACTTACTTACGGGTTGACAGATTATCAGCTTTACCAATTACTGGATCAGATGTTCAGCATTCTGCAGACTATCACAATTATTGCTGTTGTGTTTTGGTTTGTCTGCTTTTTTAATCGATTCCTAATGAAATAAATGCATTGAAAAATGCTCTACGTTGCAGCCGTCTCTATCTGTCATCACCAACTTCTGGTGTTGAGCTGCTCAAAGAAATATCTGATTGGTTACTTGTAATGAGTAACAGCCAATCTAAAAAGATCATTTCAATCGCAATTTGTGTTGCAGTTTGCTTGCTGCCAATGTATATCAGTTCCAACAACTGCTCAGTCGTATATTTTATGATCTAGGCTTTAGTGGCAAAGTGGTCGAACACACAACCCAAATGTAGCGTTGCAGTGGCACTTCCAATGTTAGCGCATTCTTGAAAACACAAACCTTTGAACCCATTTTTCTCAAAAACTACAGAAAGTGGGTTCGACCACTCTGCTTCCAAACACTTCAGATATTGTTTTGTTTGACTTCTAATAATCAGTATTGTTACTGGCCCTGAAAAAATGTATCAAATGATGGCTAGTTCCACTGTCATAAAGTTAAGTCACCACTTAGAAAACCTCAATAACAATCAACAGGCATCCAATGAAATCCATGCTGGTGCTTGAGTTGCTTGCGTGGATTTAATACCAACTATAATCATACAAGACAGATTTGATGGGAAAGATGCCACAAAGCTGAATGTGTGCAGGGGATTGTACACAAAAACAAATGGAAGATGTGCAATATCTGGCATCATGTCAACAGCGAGAAAGCTAAAGCTACGCTAAGGAAACAAGTTAGCAGGAAATCAAAGGTACACATGGCAGAAGAACACATAAATGAAGACTACTGGAAAAAACTTTGGTGGACAAAGTAAGTTTTCCTCATTAAAGAGCTGCGGAAATGGCCCAGGTAAGGCAAAAAGAAGCCCTATTAAATGAAGCGCAACAGGACAGCATTTCTCCTATTTAATTTGTGCATTTAAATTGGTCACTTACTGAGGAATTCCATCCCAAGCCTTTTGTGACCACGTTGATTAAAGCACTTTTCAGCATTATGGGCAACTGAACAGAAACCAGACCAGTCAAATGGACAAAGGTTTCTCTGAGCCAAACTTTCTCAAGAAGACGTTGTATGTTAGCTGTAAAAGTCTGGGTAAAAATAGGCTTTCAGTCACTATGGAAAACATATTATTATTATTATTATTATTATTATTATTATTATTATTATTATTATACACGGTATTGGGAGGTAAAACAAAAATGTAAAGCATGTGTGCAGAAACATTAAAATGCAACAGGTTAATGATCAACTTTACACTGCAGCAGATGTGCCTAATTGTGTTATCAAACAAATAAAATGTAGCTACAACAACTCACATTTTAAATATATGGTAATTAATGAATGCATTTGATCGCGCTGCCGCTGCTCTGCATATTTTAAAAGTCCTAACAATTCCTACACAAAATAAAATGCCTGAATGTATTTCAGGGAAGTGCTTCAACTGTCCTTTGTAACACAGAACAAAGAAATAATGCAAATTAAACTGTGCTTTTTGGTAAATCCATTTGGACCCAGTGGCTGCTGAATTCGGTTTTGGAAGTACCATCCAAGGCACCGGGACCCCCTTAATGTCTTTGGGTATCTCACACACCGCTTATCACTCAATTTTAGTATTTTTTCTGGCCAATATGAACACTAAATATATAGAAAGACACACAAAAAAGCATAATTGAATGTAAAAATGGCTGTGATTTGTGTATCATACATCGGTACATCTGTTCTGCTGAAGACTTGTCATTCTCTTTTCAAGTCTGAGGAAAGAGCAGTTCCTGTTCAGCTAAATATAGTGTGTTTGACAGTAAATACAGCTCTGTAACGTGTGGTTACACCCCTAATCCAAACACTCAGAGTGTCACATTATAGAACCCTTCATTTAATTTAATTTTAAGCATAATTTGTAAACACTAACCATACTGGCTGCTTCACACACTTCCATACACTTACGTACTTGGCATCTGTCACATTCACAGAAAAAATAAACTGTCTGTTCTATAACCAGGCAGGATTTACTGGAACTCTCTTAGATGTTTCTGAATTTTACAAGACACTGCCCCTTGTCCATGGCACCCATCAACATGTAGACCTTACTGAAAAACCATGTAGCTCTTACTGAAAACAGTGATGCCAGCGCTGCCTTGGAGACACATTAAACTCCACATAAAATGGAAGCAGCCAACAAAAAGTTTTTTATGAGGATCGAGACATTATCAGCCCGTCTGCGCCTTTCCATCATTTCTCAGCTCAATAATAAAGAGTCTCTCTCTTGATGTCTCACAGGCCTATTTTAGGAAGGTATATGACTGATGTACTAGATCGAAATAGAAGATTACTTTAATAGACTTTTTTTGCCGTATAAAACACTGCTTTGATAAGGTTCCTAAAGCTGCACATGCTTATGAAACATTTTTATTACTTTTGGTTTTAGAGATGGGATTTTAAGGAATTTGTGAAGGCCCTCATTTAGTGTTTGGTACTTAAAGGTACAAAACTATCAAGTATTGATTCTCATTGAACCAATCGGTGCCGAAATTAGGAAGCTGAGACACATCTGAGGGAGTGTGTATGTTAGAGATAACGAGAAAAAGCGATAATATGTCAGTCCTGCAGCTCCTTAAAGTCCAATACAGTTGAAGCAAACTGAAAGCAGCTGCTAGTTTTCTTATCAGTGTTTCCAACAACACTGACCGCTAAATATTGATACCGATTGATTTTCAGATGCAATTTGTGAACAGCTCCTCCTCTCCATGAACATTTTCAATCAAAACATGCACAGGCAGTAAGACTGTTGTAGGCTCTACCCCACAGAACTTAATCAATACAAAGTTCACAGACGGTTAGAATCATGAACACTTCTGTGCAAATTTGAGAAAAACCGATGTATTCAAGTGAAGTCTGATAAGTTTGTCTATCAATGTTCTTAGCAACGCAGCTCTTCAAATAAGTTTTTTAGCAAGAATATCAAGAGCCTGGAGCTACCGTTTAAATCCACAACTCCTAGTCGTGGCCTCTGGTTTTAATTTCAAGTGTTTTTACTCAACAGAATAGGCCTAGTTCCTTTTCTAGGGCATCAAACACAAACTGTTCTATTACATACTTTACAACACACAGCAGGGGTCCACTGGAAATATCTGAGTGACAAAGTCACAAAGCATGTAGCAATTAAAATATTTGTAATGGAGCATCTAATATATGGTATTACTTAGTAGCTGATTTAGTAAAGAGTGTACAGGGGGTCCTCGGTTTACGGCATCCTCAGTTAACAGCGTTTCATCATTACGTCAGAACTGGTTATGTGGAGCTAGTTGGCGAGGGGAGCAGAAGAATACGTCGTCACACGGCGCTAAAAGACAACTTGGTTTACATTCTCCGGTTGTACTCCACCTTGGATTGTGCTACATTCGCTAACTTTCTGCTCTTCATTATGGCTCGAAGTCAGTCTTCTGATGGCAGTGCTTCGAAGAAAAGGAAAGCCATCTCCTTTCTCACTCTAAAGTCTTGCAGCATCAGTAAATGCTGGTGTGGTTTGAATGATAGAGCGCCATCGTCTACGGTCAGTAGCAGCTCTAGTAGCCTCCGCAATTCCACTTCCTGTGATGTCTTTGATGTCGTCAAGCCAACTCGCTGCAGGTCTACCTCTCTTTCTCTTTCCGCTAGCCATCCCTTGAATGATTGTTGACCAAAGTAGCTGAGTTTCTTTGCGATGATGCTAGCCCGCAGTGTTTTTTCAACTCCTGGCTCCTTGAGTACAGATGCATTTGTTCTCTTGTCTGTCCATGGTATCCTCAGGATCCTGCAGTAACACCACATTTCAAAAGAATCCAATCTCATTTTATCTGGTAACTTCATAGTCCAGGATTCGGAGCCATATGATGCCACAGCAAAAGTTGTTGATCTCAGTAGTCTGACCTTGAGGGATGAAGGAACTTCGCTCTTCCATAGCTTGGTCATGTTTTGTACTATGCTTCGGGCCATTGTTAGCCTTCTTTTGATCTCTTGGGTGCAGTTCCTGTTTGCGTTGATGACTAAACCCAGGACCTCAAGCCATCTCTATGGAAGTGAAATTAGATACAATAAAACACTTAAGTTACAAAAACAGTGCCGCATATTCTGTTACTGTTCTTGTAAAATGACTCAAATATGCATGAAAGCCATTTTTATTCATGAAGAACTGATCGATATCGTGATGCACGTACGGCTTTGTTTACATTTTTGCCAGAGTTCTGACTTAAGGCAAAAATCAACTTAAGTCGATCCACAGGAATGAAACTCCAGCGCAAGTCAAGAACCTCATGTATACTTCTTTACAATGAAATATACATTTGTGTAATTGCAGTGACAGTAAAGCTGCAGCGATTAGCTGGAAAAATCGATGATATGGATGCTGAAAATGTGTTAACGTCATTATATGCAACAGGTGTATGTTGTTTTGTCATTTTCTTTATTGCAGTTCATTAAAGTAAATGCTTTTCTTGAGTATCACTGCCTAATTATTGTGTCATTATGTTGATCGTTTTGGGCTTCAGTCATTGGTCAGCTGCAGTCAGACAATGCAACATCTGAATGGAGACACAAAGGTACTATTCAGTTTACATTTGTTTGCTTATTTTCTTCTCTTTGTGCTCACAGCATTTCAATCCAACTAAACTCCCAATTTAGCTGTTGTCTTACATATTTTCCTGCTTCTGTTGTCAGACAACAGAAAAAGCATGAACTAGTGATGAAAACTCTTTAAAACTACATGTTAACCAGCAGTAATTTTTCAACCCTGATTTGCTAAATTTGATGTGGTCCCACAAATTCACCTTACATGTAAGCTAAAGACAAACACTGTGACTTTGACTCTATTTTCATTGAATTCAAAACCTAAAACCCAAGTCAGAGAACGGCTGCACAATAAGGATAAGACGAGTTGCTTTAGCTGTAAAATATCGACCATGTCTTTGTTGCACAGACCAACTTTTTCACTTTGTTAAGGCGTTTAATAGAAACTTGGTTTTCTTTTGAAGATGCAGTGATGACTTTAATAGTAAACCCTCTTCTTTCATTTATTTCTATCATGTTGGAGTTTCCAGTTTAACAGTTTTACACTTCAATATGCAAACCTTTACTTTACATCAATAGAAAAACACGCATTAGTAGAAGCCTTTGAGTAAAGGACCAAAAAGAAGTACCGTTGGGGTGTCAGTACCAAATTAAAGTTTCCAACTCTGCCTTCAATCCTGTCCACATGCCTGAAATAGCAGATAAAAAAAATATAAAAGCTCCAAACTGCACAGGAATGTGAGTTAACACACAGAATATGCTAAATGTACGTGCATCTCTTCAAAGGGGCACGCAGACTTCCACATCTTAAACAGCTTTTTAAATAACTAAAGTTACTTCTCCATGAACCTTTGTCAAAAGTGTTTCAGAAATAAAAGATAGCACGGTGAGGAACTTGATATACAAGAACGTGGCGTCTGCAAAGCTCTGTACAGTAGATAAAATAAAATAGGAAACAGTTTGATACGGAATGGAGGGGGAATAGAATACAAAGAAGTCACACAGTCTGCAGGCCACAGATTGAGGGCAAAGCACTTCTGGCACTGAAAAGGACAAACACAAAGGAGGAATTATGGGTAATGGATTGCAATGTCAGGCATTCATTCAGGGAAGGATTTGAAATCTGGCTTGATTTAAACATCATCTTCATTTCACATAAATATTAAGTTCTTTTGTAACGTGCGTGATAATAATCATACTTGGAGACCAAAGCACTCGGGGGTTTAATAGAGACTCGACTTCATAAATTTTCTGGGGTCCAATAAGATTTATGAAGGTGGCTGTCAGATCCATGCAAAGCACAGAGATCCTCAAAATGAGACATTTGGTTCAGTTTGGGTTATCATCCTACATTCCAGCGCAATTCAATAGCACTCTGTGGTGAAGTTTTAACAGGTAAAGTTTCAGGAACCTCAACACTACACTGCTGCAGTTAGTAGAAGTGATGGTACATCTGTATCTGTAAGCAATACATACATTTTTAAAGATATTTTACATTATGAAACAGTAAAACATTCAGCCTTATTGCTTTCACGCTTTCTTTATTTTGTCAACAACTCTCATCAGCTTTCAAAAATGATACAGAAACTATAAACTCGTTTCAAAAAGGGCACGCAAAGTGCAAAACAAGTGGGCAAGCCGGTCTCCGCTCTGAGGCTCTATAGTTGAGATTTGTTCTTGCAATCATATTCTTTTTCATCATTTTGTTGTTAAGCCGTTGTGTAATGTGATAAGTCCAACGCAGGGGGCAACTGGAGTTCACACCCATCAGTCTAGCCTCTCCAAATACATGCCGCCCATTTCTCATCCATTTCTAATGTGTTGACCTTCGCCTGTCCTCTCTTGGCTGTGAGACATATACATTAAATTTTAAATCAAACCATTTCTTTATTCATCCCTTCATTTTCTGTGGTATTTCCAGCTGATGCAGCGCTAACGGGATGAGGATTTATTTCTATGGTTTGTGCTTATCTGGAGCTCTTCTTCAACTTTTTTCTTTTTCACCCGGATCCAAACTTTAGATGATATGATCGCTATCTCTGATGAGTTTTTATTCTTTTAGGGGACATGGTGTTGCTGCGACAGGGGTCTAGTTTTTTACTTTATCTGCCAAAATCAGTGACCAGGTTTAGTACTGTGTACATGACACTAATATATGCTGCTGTTATATGAGCTTAGCAAAGTGTTTACTCTATTAATTATGAATTATTCTGCATTCTTAGAATTTCAGGTGAAATATGAGGAACTAGTTTCTGTTTTTCAGCTGCTGCGTGACTGTTCTTATCAGCAAAAGGCGCATAACGACCAAATTTAATAACATGAATAAATAAACCTTGGCCTCGTACCACCTGTAGACAAGCTGCAAGACTATCCGCCCATTACTTGGTGAATTTACATAAAAATCCTGATAATGTATTTGATGGAACACAAAAATAGAGCAAAATATCACGCTGAGGTGAATGTGTAGGAGAAGCTGATTGTACAGCAGAGGGAACACAGAAAGTGCTTCTAGCAGCCACGGCGTTCTCACAGTCCAAATCTGATATATTGCAGTCATTATCTAATCAAATGCAGGCATCAGAGATGATACATATGAGCTCTTACGCCCCTTTAAAAGTGGTCACCGCTGAGCTAACAGTAACAAACAGTACAGTGGGAATCTACACTGCATTCCATTAAGTAAAAAGGAAAACAGAGGCGGGACGCAATTACCTGTGTGTGTTGGCATGGCCGCATTATGTTCAGACCAGTCGAACGTGACCGAGAGACCTTATTTAACCCGGTAAATACAGTGTGTTGACTATTCATACAGTGATATGAAACTAGAATTCATCTGCAGTCTTGGAAATCACAGTGTTTGGACATATCTTAACCTGGTGGGAGAGAGAGCAGAAACGTTGGTGTCCAGGAATGAAAGGGAGTGTACCGCATTCACAGCTGATTTACAGAGAAAGATGAGGTGAAAGGTTTCCACAGAAGTCAATCCTCAGCTCAAGTGTTTTAAGTCCGCTGAGCTGCGGGTTTTTTCGAAGCACAATATCACCGAGTGGGTCTCACATCTGTAGAGCCAGAGAGGTTGTGACATCTGCAAACTCTGACATACAGTACAATCAGCGGCGTGCAGGAGGAGGCAGAAGTAAACAATCCTGTGGTGCAGCCTGCTGCTGAATGTGGCATCTGAGCCCGACGCCACAAAGACCACATGACATCTGTATTTCCTCCAGCACAGGAAAACAAGACCGGCTTTCTGTATTTTTCTTTTGGTGTCTTATATCCCTCTTCACCAAATGCTGGGTTTAGTAAAATAATATCCTCACAGAAAATCAAGAGCCATGCAAGCTGGCGCATTCAAAAGCTCATACTGAAGAGTAAATAGTGCATGGTACAGACTTAAAAAGGAAAAAACAGCGCAGAAAGAAACGATGAATAAGCAGGAGCACCGAGAACAGAGCGGTTGGCAAAGTTGGCACCAGAATCACTGCAAGTCAGTGTTTGAATGTTTATCTTCTGCTTCACAAAGGAAATATTTAGTCACACGACCGATGTAAAGAATCTTTATGTTGTATCCTACATACTGTAGATTTCCTCACACTGGCTTACGGCTGCAGTTCATTTTCAAATAAATATTTAAATATACTGTAAGACAGTGATAAATGGTGACATCTGAGAAGCCAGAAGCAGCAAATGATTGTGATTTTTCCTCAATAAATAACCTAAGCAAGTAACTGATTAACTGAAAAGTGATCTGGCACCACACTACTGAACATGCAGTGGACTAAAATGGTGACGAGAGGAGCGACATATACTAATAGTCATCCGCTGAATTCAAAGTCACTATGTTGCAAGCAGATGGCACACATCCCGGCTTGCCGACGCACTCAATCACGTCATTAGACAAGTCCGTCCATCTAATGTGCTTATAATGGAACACATGGCCGACTTGTCGTAAGGATCCGTTCTGCTGGGCGTGCTCGCTTTAACACCTGCTTTCCATTCGCGGACGAATGTCAGCGTCTAATTACATATATTTGACTCTCAGTTATAATTCAAATGTAATTCAATTTAGCGGACCCACGTGAAGCAGCAAAGTGTGTGTGAGAGCGAGAGTGTGACGGCAGGGATTAAAATGCGGCTGGTAAGTGAATCATTTAATCCGTGGCTTAAAGACAGCTGGTTCTACAGAGAGCTGAGACACAACTCCTGCCTGCTGACTGAGGCAGTGGAGGAGAGAGAAAAGAGTGACAGAGAGTGAGAGATTTAAAAATGGTACCTCTCTCTCCCAGATCCTCAACACTAAGTGACCTCGACATGCCTGGTTAATGGAGGCTCCCATTTGTTCAATCTTGTTAAATATGGGGCGCTGAAGGAGGGAAGGATGGAGAGATTGAAGGAGAGCTGGTAATGGAGGGAATTGATCTGAGAGGAGGCAGCAGCGCTGGAGGTAACTGACAGAGACACTGATATAATGTACCACATTAAATGACTCTCAAGTTGTGCGCATAGGGCAGAGCGACCCACTGGTTGCAGCGACCACCCTGCCTCTAAAAGAGACGGATAACTGTTCTGCAGAAAACCTGACCAGTTTCAAACTCTGCTTTAATGCACAATTCTGCACGGGTCAACAAGTGAGATCCAACTGAGGCATTCTTGCTTCGGGCAACTTTTCTAACACAAAAATAAGAATAATCAGACATCGGAAAAAGGCCAATCTGTTGTTTGTGGGTCTGCATTTAAGTAAGAGTGAAATAACTTCCAACGTTTTACCACAGTCTGAAAGGGTCCCAAAAATCTGAGACCACACAGACCAGGGGTCCCTATGGTGGTCCAGATCAGGACCCAGACGGCGTCTTATACAGACCCGGACCTGTAATCGGAAAACTGTAACGGGATTTTAAATTTGACGGGTCGCTTCTATTTTACCGGCACAGTTATTCCAGCGTTTACAGCATTGAATATCAAGAAACACACAGACCAACTACGTACGAGTTCAGCCATCCCACGTGACGCTGCTCAGCCAATGAAGTCTCTGCATTACAGGCGCTAAACATCGCAGTTCTGCGTTCACAAAACAGAGAGGCGAGTGACAGACAAAAAAGAAAAATAAAGCGCCACCGAGAGGAAAACAGCCCTGCACAGACTGACCATGTTTGGCTCAACATACAGCTGTGAGGCAGCGTCTTCAAATATGAATATAATCAAAATAAATATGGTTCCAGACTCACCAATGAGCTCTAAATGACCCTGACACCATTCAGGCCACGATTCAGAACACTGGCAGGACAAGCTGCAGCTCAGTTCTCCCATTCAACAGCAGGGGTATAATGGGAGTGATAGAAGACAGGAAAATGCAAAAGTGTTCAATTCTTTACCTTTTCTGAGATTTAGGTGTTGTTAAAGATGTATGTAAGCGGATTCAGGTTGTTCAGTCATTATTTTTTCAGGTTCTGCACTTTATTTTAAGATGTACAGTTATATCAAAAGTTATTTATTAATAAATGTTGTCAAAAGGTTTTTGAACCGTACTGAATTTATTTGATTTAACGGTCAGTTATTGATTACATGCAGACACTAATAAAACTACCATAAATCACACTAATTCAAGTTAGACATTATGATGTTCCGGACCTTCGCTTTCATAAATTTTCTCTGACTGGAGCTCTTTGAATTTTAGTTGAATACCCCTGACAAAGACTGTCCACATCAACTGCACATGCATCAGGTAAACTGTAAACTATGAATGTACTATATGTAAGTCGTAATACTGTGTTCTACATTCATTGTCGCAGTAAAGTAGTGGAAAGTATTTTTTTGCCCAAAAATACACAAATGCTCTCTTGTTTTTGCTGTCTGCTCACCACAATGTTTTCTAGTGTGCAACGTCCACATACTGATGACTGAACTATGCCCAGAACATAAAGTTATACAGGTTTAGAGACAGTATACTCACATCCTAATCATCTACCAGCATGTTCAAAATAATTATCTGCCTCACTAGTTAGTAGATGAACTTTGTCTTTTCCAAATATCGGCCAAATGAATCTGGCTGGTAAATCTATAATGCATTCCTCAACTGAACGTGGTCCAAACCGCTCTAATCCAGTACAGATTTCTGTGCGAGGCCCAGTGAGGTTTTATTTGTTGTCACAACAAGGCCATATTTCCACATTGTAATGTTCTTGCTTTAATTCATTCATTAATGAGCGTCTGCTTGCCAGGCCGATGCTTCTTCTTGTGATTTCCAGCAGACCGGATGCCTTGCAGTACATTGCAGCTCCTCACAGTTCAAAGCGGATGGATATCTAGTTCCCCCTGACTTTGCTACCGTTTCTGCTTCCCAGTGGGCATTGTTTACCTGCTTCCAACACATGAACATGCACTGATGCAGACAACTGGCAAAGAGCAGAATCTTGAAACCTTGAAAATAATCCAACCCGAGTCTGTTAGGTTGCTGAACTCAATTTCCACGAGCTAATCAAAGAGACTGTGATATTAGAATCACAGGGAAACAGGCTGCACTTGAAAATATTGTTCAACTTTAGCAGGAAAAGTGCTTCACAATGCCTCATTTACAGTCACAGTGATGGCAGCAAAGCAACTATGCCAGCAGATTTTGCAGCTTTACCTGCTCGTAGGGAGCAATTTGAGTCCAGTGTCTTGTTCACAAGGCTTGGACCCCCCACCTGAGAAACAGCAGCTGTAGATGTTTACATGCAGCTTCTATTGATGTCTATGGAAGGAGGAAGAATGGGACTGACTTAGACTCATCTGATATTGTTACAGCAGTGCATGTTCTTCAGTGCAGGATATTTAACCCTCCTGTTGTCCTCATTTACGGGCACCTAAAAATATTGTTTCCTTGTCTGAAATAAATTCAAAAATTCAGCAAAAAAATCCCAAAATTTCTGAAAATTTGCAAAACCTTCAGGAAGTAAATTCCAATAGTTCCTTAAAAGTTTCCCTTGAAAGTTTTATTTAAAAATTCCCCCAAATTTGGCAAGAAAATTCTGAAAATGAGTAAAAATCTTCCAAAAAAATCTTTAAAATATTTAAAGTGATTCCATATATATCAGTAAAACTTCTAATATTTTCTTTAGGAACATTCACATAAAAATCAACCCAAATCCAGCGAAATTCGCTGGATTTGGGTTGATTTTTTTGTGAATGTTCTTAAGAAACATTTTTGACATTTCTTTTTTTCTACCAAAAAACGTTCAAAGATTTCCCAAAAATGTTGAAAATGTGGACATCAGAAGTTTCACTGTGAAAATATATTTTATTTCCACATTTTCAAACTCTAAAACGGGTGAATTTTCGACACGAGGGTTAAAGTTGGGAAAAAATGAAGAAAGGCAACAGAAGCCACTAAAATAAATGCATGCAAAGAAAGATATGAAGTAAACCTGAGCCAGTCTGACCAAAGCCATCTTATGAAGCAGCATGCATTATATTTAGCATGTTGACCTCCACCAAATGTACATTATAAACACCATACATCATAACATGTTTCCATATGGCAGCGATTTAGTGTCTAGTACTACCTGAAGTCAGGACATTGTCCTCACTTACAATGCATATGCAACTAAACCAACATATTTCTTTACAAGTGTTACATGTATTTCTAAAATTACATTTCCATAAATCATTCACTTTCAGACAAAGTGGCAGTCTTGTCCTTGTTCGTCCTCTAGAAACGCAAATTTCTTTAAAGTTAACAACCCATAACGGAGGCTGAAATGAATGAAACATGATGATTGATACAGTGAATGTTCTTCAATATGCTGATAAAAAACATTTTCAATCAGTGACACTTTATGCTCGCTTCAAACTAGGCTTGGGAACATCAGGGATTTATTAAAAAGCAAAACATTACTTTTAAAATTGCTGATTTAAAAGTGCCCAACAAAGTCCGTAACAGCAAACGTGCAGCAGTCTGACACAGTTAATGATCTAAACTTACTGATCACTTCGCAGTGTTTTTATATCAACATAAGGGTCTCAGAAAATCTGTCAGTGTTTACCGTCACCTCTAAAATGTATTTATACTCAGAGCAGAGTGTCGCTGATGCACATAATTGCTTTAGTTTGGATGTTGTTGTAATCAGAGCAGTGCAGCTCCTGAACATTAGTGTTTGACACTCTATGTTTAGCATCAGGTGGCTAGCTAAACCAGACAAACAGCAAACACCTTCTTCTTTTGTTTTGTTTTTTTAAATAAAGTTTATCAACTTGACCTCCACAGTTTGCAGTTAATCAGCAGAGACGCACTCATTTGAAGCAACCCTTAACTTCATTCCTGTCTCTCAGCTGTTGGAAGCTGGTTATCAACACATTTCCTGTTTCTGAACTCTGCTAAGACAGAAATGATGGTTAATGGACCTGCAAGACTGAATGCTCTGACAGTTTTCCTCTGTCTTTGCATGACTGTTATTCACTGTAAAGACAGAGTCCAGAATCTTGATAAGCTCTTTGATCAAACTCTTTTGTTCCAGTTCCATGTTAGAGGCGACCACAGTGGCCTTCTTTCACCTCAGAAACACCGCTAAGCTTAGACCGATTCTGTCGTTTCAGGATGCTGAGGTCCTAATTCTTGCTTTTGTCTTGTCACGTTTAATTACTGTAATGTGCTTTTATCAGGTTTGCCAAAGAAGAGCCTTGGTGGTCTGCAGATGGTCCAGAACACAGCAGCTCTAGTAGATATGAGCAGATCACTCCAGTGCTCTGCTCTGGCTACCTGTTCAGGTTAAAGCAGACTTTAAGGTGCTGCTGCTGACATATAACATTGTAAATGGAATTACCACATCGTATCTGTCCAGTTTGGTGAACCCGTATGTCCCCACTTGTGTTTTGCGTTCCCAGGACACTGGGCTTCTGACTGTCCCACAGGTCCATAGAAAGACAGCTGGGGAACGAGCTTTTTCTTTCCGACATTGTGGAACAGTCTATCTGCTGAAATCAGGCAGGCATCTTCCATTGATGGACTTAAAACAAAGCTGGAGACCCACTGGTTTACTGCTACATGAGTCTTGCATTGTTTGTTTTCCTGATGTCCTTTTCATTGTTTCAGTATGTTTGTGGATTTGTGATGTTTTTATTGCTTTTATCTCTATGTACAGCACTTTGACTGAAAGTGCTTTATAAATAAATTTATTATTATTATTATTATTAACCCTTATGGGTGGTCAGCAAACACACCAGGAATTCCATCTCATTAAACAGAAATAGTCTCCACCTAGTGGTGAAAACCAATACTACAGCGAGTCCATGATACAATATGGTCCTCATCTCCTGCCTTATTGGTTAATACTTTTTTTTTTTTTTTTATATTATGTTATATTAATTGGCCAACAACTAATCATTAACATTCCTATTGCTTTCCTTAATGTATTTACATTCATGTTTGCTTTCAAGGCCAAGAAGGAAAGATGGAGAAACATTTTATTCAAATTAAAAAATGCAGTTAATTTGCATAGAAAGAATAAGCCACACTAACATTTAATGCTTTATGTGTCTGAGCTTCTATTTTTGGGCTCATGAATTGTTCTGGCAGCCCTGTCAACGTGTTGAGAGCTTCACTACAGCACTACCCTACAAAGGTGTCAGTCTTTCCACAGCTGTCAGAGTCCTGTGGATCTCTGACGAACACTGGACGAAATTATCCACCGAGTGGCATATTTTATGTTGGCCCCAGAGGGTATATCACAGGGAGCGTGCAGTAGAAATAAGTCAGCCTAGGTTTTAAGATAAACAAACTGATGGCTTTTGGAGTCAATTAGAACATGCCCCTGCAACCGGAGTTTTATTTTAACAGGCAGAAGATTCAGTGGCTCCACTCAGGGAAAAAGCCCCCAAACCTTCTTTGAAGTTCCTCTCTCTGTGGGCGGTAATGTGGCGTGGCACCCAGCCAAAGCCCACAAACACAAGGATTGAATAACGCCTGTCCAGTCTCCCTGCTGTGGTATTCATCCCATATGCCACAATAAAAAAGAAATATGCAAAGTCACACACATGCAGATATGCATATAAACACACACACACACACACACTTGATTGCTTGACAGATCTGCTCACTGTCAACACATCCAGCTTTCTGCCAGGAATAATCTCAAACTTTTAAGTGCGGGTCTGAGAGGGTGAATTTGTGAGTGGATTTCAGTCTGTTTTATGTGTGACGGTCAAATAAAAGTGTGCAAATGGAGACAGACGTGTTTCTTTTCTATCCAGTTCTGTTTGTAGGTCTATAGGCCCGTACGGCATTCATGTGAGGTTATGAGAGACGGCATCTCTGTCGGCTCCCAGTTCAAATAAGCTGCAGGAATATATGCAAGTGTATTTATGGATCTCGTATGTAATTTATAGGTCTGAGGGTTTAGCTATGCAGTCGCTTCATGACAACACACTGAGAACTGGTGCCAACTGGTCACAATCGCACAGACACGCACATTACACAGATCCCATCCCATGTCAAAGTTTATACACTTAAAACTCACAAAACACACAAATCCAAAACGCTATGCATCGAATTACATAATGACAATGTATTCTGGGTGTGTTGCAAGAATTAGAAGCTAAGATACAAGCTTCATGGTCTTTTTTTGCTCATGAAGGTCCCTTGCTGAGTGAAATGACCTGGATGTGTCTAAATAAGAGCGGGTTAAATACTAAGGAAAGATGCATCAGTACTTCCTTTCTTATCTCCTCTACATAGAATCCTTTATGAAAGGAAAACAAATCATGCAGTCTCACATTTGCTTGCGGCAACACCATCCAAATTGAGCCATCATCTACGGCACATCCTCGGCAGCAGCATCCACCATCGCATGATTACATGGACCAGTGGAACTGGAGTCAGATTCTCTCTTTTTTTTTATATGTCCTCATGAACTCTCCTCCACATCCTTCCCTGACCTCATGATGTTTTCCACTGAGGCCAAGAAAACTTAGGTCCTGTTTTTTGACTATTCAGCCACAACCTGAAACACGGAACTGTGGTTTACTCTGGTTCCACACCAAATGTGCAAAATATAGTTTGTGCAAAGCCCCATAATCTTGCAGGAGTTCATGCAGGATCAAAGAGTAGAGTTCAGAAATCAGAAAATGCACAAAAAACTCTTGTTTTGACACCAATCCAGTCAACGCCAGAGTTCTGTGTCACAGAGGCCGGACTACTTGTCATGCAAATTTTGGTAGTCGTATCCAATTTTATTGATTTGTTCTCTTGGGTTCAACTTTGCCACAATGTCAGGAGGAAAATCAGGACAGAACTCTGTGCTGTATTGTCCAGCCTCACTCCCCACTGATAAAAACAACCTCATTTGGCATAATTATATAAGCCTCTCACTTTAAAGCACTTTTACTCAATCTTGAAACCTAGAAAGGAAGCAATAATTTGTCTGCTAAACAGTACAAGTTGCATAATTGTTACGATCCAACCTCTAGGGTCAGCTGGATGTAACAAAATCTCCAGATGCTATTGGTTTGGTTAAGCAATTTATTGCTCAGTAGCAAATTTAACATAAAAGTGATCACACAAAGCAAAACAAGGCTGGTGGGTGTTGTCAAATCAAGGAACAAATTAAGAGGCTAACAGAGTTTGTAACCTAACTAAACACAAACAAAACAACTAAACTCCCTAGCCAAAACCTAAACACAACAGCAACACTCACCACAAACAGAACTAACTAAACAAAACTGGTGCCTCTAAACACAGATATTTAACACACAATACACGAAGATTCCAGATGCGAATAGCTTCTCGTGAACTTGGTGGACTGCTAACATTAGCTACAGTCTCCAATCAGACTGGAGGCTCCTCACCGAATTAGCAGCTGCCAACAGAAGCTCTAAATCTTTGTGGTAAAAGCCATAAAGTAACCTAGAACCTACAATGTGCTCCTGCATGCGTTATCCCACTGAACTGAACTGGCAAAAGGTGAAACGTTGTGTTTTTAAACTTGAGCTCTCTTTCAAGCTGCACTCAAAGATACCGTCACCCCGGCTGCAGCCAGCATGGTGTACGTGTGCACATACCGTCTATGCTGCACGTGTGCATGTTGAGAATAAAAGCAAAACACCTCCGGATCTGTCAAAACAAACTTCTTCATCCCTGTAAAGCTTCAAACTTTAGCTGGTTAATTTTTTTTGCCACACAAACAATTTCACCCTGCAGCAAACAAAAGCTTCATCACCGTTCACAGTGCAGCATTAGCAAAAAAAAAAAAAGGTCATCAAACAAAGAACAACAAAGAAGTCGGGATCTTATACAGAAACCTCTACAAGTCCCAGCTGTGGAAAGTACAACCAATACCCCTCGGTGATGAGCAGTAATTGTGACACCACTGAAAGGTTATTGTGAGAAAAGAGGAGCTGGACCACAAGGGAGGAAGATGTGCGATGCTGCTGTGTGTGAATGTGTTCTTCACCTGCACAAAGACATGAACTGTCTGGAAATGTGCAGTTTCATTAGGAAAAAGAAGCTGAGAGGAGCTCTACCGTACCTACAGCAATATTACTGCTGCAGAAAAATGACAGCTCCACAGCGAATCAGCTGATCCCCCCCTCCACCCACAGCCAGACGCTGAAACCTACAGTAAGTGAGCTCATACCATAAGAAAGTCTACTTCTGAGGCTGAACAATGGAGGGCTGAATTGGACAAAATGAGAAGCAGAGAGGGTTTTCTCGCTTTGCAATCTGACACGGCTGTAGCCTGGAAAATGATGTCAGAGGTCAAACTCTGGTAATACTTCAGGTCTGTGAATGAAATGGGGTTCAGTGACAAAGCCACCCCTCCAGACTGACACAGGGAGCCTGTCAATGCATGCAAGCTGATGCATTTCAAGGCCTTACTGTAACTCTTCTAGGTCTTCATTCCTAATGTATCTCTCTCCATGCTGGATGCAAGGCAGATGGCAGAGTGTGTGTTTTCAATTCACTCCCTCAGGATGAAGCTGAGATACGATGAGGCAATAAGATGCTTGTCTGGCACAGCACAGCCCAGCTGCATAGCTAAGTAAGGAAGTGTGTAGGCGAGAAATCCAAGCAGGGTTCCTGTTACACTCATGACAGTCCAGTGGTCAGGGGAAAAAATTAGTATGAGTTCAAAGAGTGTTGGTTTTACAATGTCCAGAGAGGGTGAAGCAAAACTAAAATACACCTGCTGTGCACACAAGGCCGAAAAAGAAAGAACAGGTTTAACTTTATGTAGTAAAGTCTATGACTCTTTTATTTAACCCTCGTGTCGTCCTGCAGGTCAAAATTGACCCGGTTTAAAGTTTGAAAATGTGGGAAAAAATATATATTTTCACAGTGAAACTTCTGATTTTTCAACATTTTTGGGAAATCTTTGAACATTTTTTGGTGGAAAAAAGAAATGTTAAAAATGTTTCTTAAGAACATTTGCGGGCACCAACAAATATTGTTTCCTTGTCTGACAAAAATCCAAAAATTCAGCAAAAAAATTCCCCAAAATTCTGAAAATGTGCAAAACCTTCAGGAAGAAAATTCCAATAATTCCTTAAAAGTTTTATTTTTTTTAAAAAATCACCCAAATGTGGCAAGAAAATTCTTGTGAATATTTTCAAAAAATGAGTAAAAATCTTGCAAAAAAGTCCTAAAAATATCTAAAGTGATAACGTATAAATCAGTAAAACTTGTCATACTTTCTCTAAGAACATTCACAAGAAAATCCACCAAAATCCAGCGAAATTCGCTTAATCATGAACACTACAATTGTCCACTATCTCACTACCGATGTTATCTATGGCACCATCAGCAACAGTGATGCCACAGGAACACAAGTAAAAGCCATGTTTTCAGAGTTTTTGAACTGATTTGGTTCTGAAGTATCAGCTCTTGTGACATCAGTAGATTTAAAAAAAAGAACGAAACCGTTTTTACAATTTTAGAAACAAAGCAAACACACAATACACTCAAATTGAAAATTCCTGGCAGTATTAATGAAGGGTTCTGCATAATCTGGTAAAAAAAAGGTGTGACTAGAAAGGAAAACCACAATCAGAAAAGTCTATTACTTTCAACCACTTTAACAGTCAGTTAAAGCTCTACTACCAATCCCCTCAAAAACAATGTTATCTAACCCCATGAATCAACAGCCACAATACAGAAGTATCCCGCTGTTACAGGACTGTTTGCTATTATCACCGTCGGCACAAATTCCCTTTCTTACCAAATCGGCTTAATAACTGCACAGAAGATAAAAAAGTAAAGATGTAAACGGAGTCTGTGCTCATGGAACAAAGATAAAGAATACAAGATAAAGACAAGACGATAAAAACTCCTATAGTCACGTAATATAATGAATGTTTTTTTTTTTATCATACCCAAAAACATCTGATAAGACCACTATATATGAATGAGGAAGGAGATAGAAATCTAAGAAATATAACCAAGTTTATGGGGCTACAGGGTTTCTGTTTACCTCAGCAGTACTTCAAACAACAGCACAGTTATAGAGCGTCTGCTAGCTTCTGCAGCGATGTAAATATGAACCTCATTTCTAATACTACATGCATTATAAATGTATTCACAATTGCAGTGCCTTCCAGCAATCCTCCTTCGATACAGACGAGTATAAACACACAGTACATAAAGTTCTCTTTGAAATGATTGCTCAATTATGCAATTAGAATAGATGGTTTAGGAACCATCTTTCCTTTTCTTAGTTGTGAGTTAAAAAGTAACGCTATTCTAAAGTAAGAAACGACAAAATTAACCTAATCCATCGATTATGCAATTAGGCTTCCATGAGAAAATTCATCGACAATAATCCCACAAAGACAGTCTACCATTTACGTGATAACGTCCAGCATTTATAGCCATCAGTCTCACTCAACACAGATTTCCTTCATTTTTACCGTTACCCACACCCCAAAGCGACGCTTTTTGTGTTTTAATGTGAAACAGCACTGTGGGCTCAGCGACGAGGCAACAAATGAATAACAATAATAACTAATTAGTCTTTAGATTTGATAAGAAATAGACACATTTTAACTGTTTAACTGGTGATTTAAATAAGCATTAGCGTGATTTAAAGTCAGTTTGATCACATACTGCTGGCTACGAAGGCAAACCATCTAAATACCGCATGATTCTTTTGGTTAATATGATACTGATACTAAAAAACCAAAATCGGTCGAATCAAACAACAGCTTCTGCAGGAGCTCAGGGTGGCCGCCCTCCTCACAGACAATGCTGGTAAATATGCAAACATACACTTGTATCTGTAGTCCTGTCACTTCCACCGTCTCTCTGCAGCCACTCGACACACTACTGTAGACTATTCACTCAGTGCAGCTTCACTCCTGCTCAAACAATCATGACGCTGGGTGTCAAATCAACCACAGACTGCAGACAGGCTGTCACATGTGACGACTTGTTCTGCACCTCCAGGTCTATTAAATGTAAGCATCCAAAATAAAGCCATAGTTTGTGCTGCATGCTGATATTTCTTTTAAATTCATGAGACAACACAGTGAACTACAGCACGCTCTGTGTTTCTGCATGTGATATGTGGATGTCTAAGTACCCGAGATAGTTTCTTTTTTTAATCATGATCATAAATGCACAAGAATTAACATCCATTGTCATTAGTAAACACAACAAAAGCAGCTTGGCAGTTTTATAAAGGTTGCCTGTGTGAAAAACTCTCCAGCAGTGCGAATTCTTAACAAGACAAAACGGTGTGCTGCTTTGACACATGCTCCAGGGTACGGCTTGGTGTTAACAAATCTTCCAGCTCCAGGTAGAAATGAGTAACGTTGTGATGTGAATGTTAGTTGTAGCGTCGAAATATCTGATCTTCCCGTGATCCAGTTTGCATGGCCGTGTGTGCACAGCTCTTACCCAGAATCCTTTCCCTTTTCAATTTGTAAAATCCAAAACGCATCCGCTTAGACTGCTGGAAAATCCAAAAAGACAGTTCAGAGTCAGCCTGGAGGAAACGGCTACAGACTTGGTGTAAAGTTGACTTTAAAAAAAATAAAAATTTAAAAAAGCTCCAGTGAGAAGCAGGAGCTGTTTGAAGGCCCATCTATGTAAAACAGGGGTGTCCAATTCATTTTAGTTCAGGTTCCACATTCAATCCAATCTGATCTCCAGTGGACCAGACCAGTAAAATCACAGCATAATAACCCATAAATAACCACAACTCGGAATTTAAACCCGAGCTATCTGGAACTGAACAATATAGTATTTTACTTTATGATCAAAATGACAAAGTCAGACAGAAAAAGACAAAATATTACAAAAACGAGACACAAAATGACAAAATATGAGACAAACGACACGAAACAAAACAAAAAAGAGACAAAAAATGACAAAAAAAACTTACAAAGCGACAAAACCGATGCGCAAAAGAACGAATAAAGCAAAACACAAAATGACAAAAATGAGACACAAAATGATAAAAGCGAGAAAAAAACTAACAAAAAATGAGACAAACAACACGAAACAAAACAAAAAAGAGACAAAAAATGACACAAAAGTTACAAAGCGACAAAAACAGTGGACAAATGACAAAAATCAGACGTACAATTATACGAATCACACAAACAAGACAAAAAATTACAAAAGCATGAAACAAAATGACCAAAAAGTAGACAAACAACGCAAGTGAGACAAAAAAACCCACAAAATGACAAAAACAAGACAAAAAACAACAAATAAAGCAAAACACAAAATGACAAAAAAGGACAAAAAACAAGCGAGACAAAAAGGAAACACAAAACGACAAAAACATGAGACAAATGACAAAAGTCAGACAAATACAGACAAAAAAAACAAAAACAAGACAAAATATTACAAAAATAAGACACAAAATTACAAAAGAACAATGAACAATCTAGTATTTTATTTTATGATCAAAACAACTTGTCATGGTCTAAAAATTATTTTTAAATTTATAGTTTTAATAATTTATAATCTGCAGTGAATGTCTTCGCTGTCATTTTTACACTTCACAAAGTCGTCCCGCGGGCCGGATCGGACCTTCCGGCGTGCTGGTTTTGGTCCGCGGGCTGCATGTTTGACACTCCGGATGTAAAACTATTAATACAGAACAACGGTCGGGATTAGTGAATTTAAACCTGAACAGAAAGAGATCATTGTGCAGAACGGCTGCTTTAGATTAACCAGGCTGTTAGACTCCCTTCACCACAACATGGTTTCATTATGGTGTAAAAATAATCCTACAGGCTGAGGGAAGTGGTCAGCTGTTTACTTGGCAACTGGCACTTGGGGAACTTTTTGAATTCAGTTTAAAGAGTTTCCTCCACCAATGTGCCAATCGATCATAATGGAATCACAACAAAGAATCTATTATTTTTTCCTCACACGAAGACGAGGCCAAAAACTCGACAAGGGTCCAAATTATATTCCATTTAATGAGTTGGAAAGAGCGTCTTTGTACTGCAGCGGGTCTCGTCTGTGTTTATATGTCTAATACCCAAATGCACGCTGACCCGCTACCGTGAACAATGAATTTTCTTTTTGTTTGTTTTGCCACGAGATGGAGAGCGTAGACTGCAAACTGCATCGCTCCGTTCAGGTGGACAACAATGGATAATATCATTCATATTTATCCTCCAGTCTAGTCGGATCCTGTTGAAATTCAGTCAGCAAACAGCACTCTGAAATCAGTCGGTGCTTCGGTTTTACTTATTTTAAATATTTAGTGGGTTGATATTTGATAAAAGCCAAAGAGTTATCTACTTCTCTTAGAAGTACCGACCACTTCTATTCAGAACTTTTAAGAGTTTACAGCATTTGAAATAACAGTCTGATTACCAAATTGCTTGTTCTGTGGAGGAGAATATGTAATTAGTTTAATTGTCACTTTGGGAGAGACACACTGAGAAATAACTTTCTGTTCATCTCCCATGGGCTGGAGAGAGAGAAAAAACATTGCAAATATCTAATTAGCCAATGAATAATTGCTGAGCTAATAGGCACCTCAAGATACAATCTTGAATGTAACAGTCACTCTCCAAATTAATGTGCTTGTGTACTGTGCTGTGGGACAGTGATTTTACTCTCAGTGGCAAACTGAGATGTTTTATGCCTTAATGCTTATTGCATCCAGGCTTTTATTCTAATTCAAATATACACATTACTCACAGACGCTGGCCAAACACATCTCCCCACCGCAGTTTGTCTCTCTGTCTGTCTTTCTCCTTCTTTTCTCATTTCACTCAGATGTACAGACAAAATGTGCCCTCATTTCGAGAGCATACAATATCGAGAGTTAATTCCAAAGCACACATCAAACGCTCCGTCAGAAACTTTTTTCCCCTCTCTTTTTCTTCCATCTTTGTGCACAAACCATCCTTCAGCTTGATATGAAATAAACCAAGCCAGCAGTGCCAATCACTCCTTTGCCAGTGTCAGAGATTAAAATCAGTCTGCATTTTGCTCCAGAGAAGAAACCTATTTTTCCTCCCCGGCTTCCCATCCCTGCATGCATACAAACACATATTTATTGCAATTCTGCCAGCTGTGGACAGTGAACTTCAGAGGAGTTGTGTTGTCGCTTTGGGGTTTCCTCCAGTTCAGTTGGTGGGACACAGGATTATTTTAACTTTAACATGCAAGCGGCTCCACAACTCCAGAAACCACTGTAATTACAAGACCTGGTGGTGAATGGCATTGGCAACCAAAACTTGATCTGGTGTATGACTAGGAGGGGGCGGAATGCCTCAGTTAAAATAGAAAAGCCACATGGAGTCGATTTGGGGTTTTCTACGAGGAGAGATGAGCGTGAGGCACCTCGCCTCCAACCAGCACTTACAGTAAACCATGAAACCAGTGGGAGCCGTCGGGGAAGAGGAGGATCATATTCAGCTGAGGAAAACAGTAATTCTGGCTAAGTTGGTAACACAGGTTGGTCCATTACTTATGTAAACTCAGGATGTTCAGCTGTGCCATAACCAACCCAAACTGATTTGACGGTTTTGAGGAAACTAAAAGCTTGCAGCAAAAAGCCATGAATAAAAGAATGAAGTTGAAAGTTCAATTACACACTTTTCAATAAGTAGGGGCATTTAAGGCAAAAGCACAATGTTTAGTACAGTGAAGGCAGCAATGCTGGCAATTAGCATGTGGGTCTATATATAGTTGAATTTCTCACACAATTCTGTCTGCATATGTAGCAGACTGGGAACTACCAGGATGTGAAGAAGATTTTGATTATAAGATACGGTATCATTATGAATCAACAGTGTGGACTAAATTAATTAGTATGAGCATCACCTACACTACCTTTGCATTATTTATTTTTATTATTTATTTCTATAATCCCTTTGCGCTGCTGCACGAACCAGAATATGAGGCGTGTTTGGAGACAATCACAGTCTGTGTGCCCAAGACACAAAAAACAGCACATGGTGTCATTAATTCATTACACATGCATTTTTTTTTTAGCTATTATTTGCTACAATACTGCATCTCAGTCTACAAATCATTCATTCTTTTCATGTGCTATTGACAATCCAAAACCAGAAAATTAGAAGTGTATTCTTTATTCTTGTATTCACTTATGAATCACAACAAAAAGCAAACCACAGCTTGTTTTTTTCCCCTGTAATTTTATGCTACAGCCCAAAATAGGACGATGGCGCTATCAGAGTTTAATATGAATGAATATCGGCTCAAACATCAATGCGGTTTTTATCCGACAACGTATTTTCAAAAATGTCTCAATGAAAGGCTTGTGTGGACAGATGCAAACTTTCAAATAACAGGAAATACGACGTTGCCATGGACACGGGGAGTTCAAACTGTGAATGGAAGCGCGAGCCCCATTTTAAACCTGTGATCAGCTTCATTTTGCTTCGTACCACTGGATGTACTGACAACCATCAAATCTTAAAACCTGGAGGATTCATTCGCCAGTTTTTACAATTTCCTATTTTGACTTGAAAGCAACATTTTTGGAACTCTTTTTTTAACGTTCCTATGTTGCATTCTCAACTGATTTGATATGAAGCACAGATTTTATCAAATGCCATCAAATGTCAGAACGCTAATGACTTTGGTTCAAGCTAACTATAAAGGTGAAACAGAGAAGCACGTACACACTGGGAAGTGATGAAACTGGCAAACAAAAGGAAAAATATAAAGAAAAAGAATAACTGAGCACACAACAGCTTGAAGAATAAATTCAGGTTGAGCTTAGAGTGTAGTTCAAATAGCCTGGTGTGCGCTCAGACATCCAAAGTCAGTGAAACTACAAGAGTGTAAAAAGATTATTGTGCATATTAGGCTCAGCTTCTCGCATCATTATTCCTCTCCACTTCACTACGTCACTTTTGCTTGGCTTGGTAAAACACACGCATGGGTCTTAAGTTACAGCTTGTCTACCTACGAGGCACGGCGTGAGCGGCATGCTAGCAGAGCTCCGTCTGCTTCCACACAGGAAGCATTCAGGAATACAATTGAGCCGTAGGTCACCTGTGTTACGAAGCGCACACAGCCGAATACACAATAAGCGCAGTACGCTTCCAGTCACACGTATGTGCACAGAGCACAAGGAAAACAGGAGTCGTTACGCCACTGATGTAGGCAGCTGGAATAATCAAAACAGGATCTGAGATGTGCAAATGCTCAGTGCACTTTCTGCTTTTGTAAATACCAGTTTATGTGTGGTAAACAGCATATGCCTGCTGTTTGAGCGCACACTGCCTTCAAACAAGCCTTTCGCCGCTGTCTGCTAATGGTTCGTCAGGTTTCAAACTCCGATTCTTCAAATAAGGAAAACTTATTGTACAACTCTCCTCCAGACTCCTGATGAGTCAACATGAGAATCGCCTACAGTGAATCAAGTTCTGGATGCATGCTGTCAAACTTTATGTGGGAAATTGACGTTTTCATTGTCTGAAATGCAGATGAAATGTCCTGCAGCCTCCACACATCGGTCCCACAGCAACATGCTACAGCGGTGGCAGTCGATGAGGTGTCAGACCTCTTGATGCCCTTTTGAATTGGCTTCTGAGGGAAATAATGAACTCTTCAATAGCGCTGACAGTCTTCTCAGAAACTTGCATGTCCCTGGAGAACTTTTACACTTAACACGGCCGAGGTGACAGATTGGATAGGAGGTGGACTGAAGGACCGCTTCCTCTCTTCCCGAGGAGGCCGGGAGTGAACTTCATATTACATCCTGAACATCCAGTCTCTCCGTCAATCCTTATGAAGAAATATACTCTCTCCCCAGCATTTAAATCTTCTCCCACATGACATTGTTCCTGAAATAATCTCCTCGTCCTGAATATGGGTCCCATGACACATTTCTGCAGACGGGAGGTCACGCTAGTTGATGAAAGTGGGACAGCGGTACTAAAAGTATCCTAATGATCCAGGCTGAGAGCATAAAAACCATATTTACACCAAAAACATTCTCGCTTCAACATTTCTGCAAACCTCATCAACAACTGACCAGAGGTTGTGAATCTCCTTGCGGAATATGCTCACTGATAAATCATATTGGAAGAATCCTATTCACTTAGCACAGGGGTGTCAAAGGTGCGGCCCGCGGGCCAACAGCGGTCCTCCAGAGGGTCCAATCCGGCCCTCTAAGTGTAAAAATTACAGAGAAGACATTAACTGCAGATTGTAAATTTGTAAACCTATCACTTTAAAAGTAAAACACTAGATTGCTTCTTTGTCGTTTTGTGTCTCATTTTTGCCGATTTTTGTCTTGTTTTTGTTGTTTTTTTGTCGGACTTTTGTCGTTTGTCTCATGTTTTTGTCATTTTGTTTCTCACTTTTTGTCATTTTTGGTCTCGTTTGTGTCATTTGTGTAATTTTTTTCTCTCACTTTTTAACTTTTTTGTCTAAATTTTTGTCTCTTGTTTGATGTCGTTCGTCCCATTTTTTGTCATTTTGTTTCTCCTTTTGTTCCATTTTTGCAGTTTTTGTCTTGTTTTTGTTGCTTTTTGTCTTTTTTTTGTCCGTTCAGTTCCAGATATGTGTGACTAAATATTTTCCGTCTTTGTAGATAAACTGTGATCTGGAAGTTGTAATGTGTAAATGATAAACTGAGGCATAATGTTGTTGAAGTTGAATTAATTGTTCTCAAGAAATGTCAGGTTGTTCATGATTTTTCCCAAAAAAGATAATTCCTTAAATGTGAACATTTTCAGAATATACTTTTTGGCAGTAAAAAAAAAAAAAAAAAAAAAAAAGTAAAAATTTGGAGGTGTGGTTATTTATCAGCTTTAATGCCATGATTTTACTGGTCTGGTCCACTTGAGATCAAATTGGGCTGAATGTGGAACCTGAACTAGAATAAGTTTGACACCCCTGATTTAGCATGCGTCTCCTGTTCTTCGTTATTTCCGTGCAGAGATTCTCGACTGTCTGTGCATCCAGTTTTCTCTTTGAGCTTCCGCTATTCCTGGGTTCTGGGGTGTAATCAGCAGAACCATGATGTGCTGCTAGAAAGTACAGAACAAAGTCTCCTATGTGAAGCGCAGGAGTACAATGGAAGAAAGAGACTGAGAGAGCGAAGGGGCTGAAATTAAGACCGGTGGAAATGCACAGAATTTTCAGAGAAATTAGGTGCTAATGAGGGTTTTGGTGCTGTTGGTGGCCAGACTGGTTTTATGAGAAACCCTATTATACCCCTCTGAACGAAAGCTGAATTATTAAAATTTACATTTTCCATCTTGCATTCCATACTGAAAGCTCCTGAGCCACTGTTCGGTGGAGGATTAATGGTGCTTGAAGAAAATGAGTTGGGATTCAAAGAGCAGAGAGTGAGTGTTTGAAGCTATGGCTTTATTTTGGTGATGAACGCTCCGTGAGTCACTGTTCTGGTTCTCTGAGCAACACAAGCTGTAAATTATTGACCTAATTACAAAATAGATTAGTGAGCCCTATCTACGTTTTCTTTCCAGCAACCTTTCAGTTTCCAACCATGCAAAATATCCCAGAAGGATTGCAAATTGCATCAGAATTTATCAGAAAAGCCATTTACAAATTGTGGGATTTTATTTTGGAATAATCACAGAAAGGATTAATGTCAAAATAAGAGTTTTTGTTCCAGAATACCTGCCTTTAAAGCACATCTTACCTCCTGCTCCGACTCCTGAAAATAATAAGTTTGTTTTTGTTTTTCGTTGTTGCTCCTCGGTGCAATTTCGAGACTTGATAAGATTATTTTGATTTTGATCAGAGCGAGAGAGTGAGCGGTGGAGGTGTGGGAGCACCTACCTACCTACCGCTCCAGAGGAATTGATGCCAGATGGTGTTCTCATTTAAGAAATTAAACAGCAAAACGAAAGTGAGAAATGGACTTGGCGGGGTGTGGTTGTCCTTCCAGGCTCGCACCGGCTTAAGGTTTAAGGATCATTACTCAAATGTGTAATTGTCGGGGTTTCTTGATGAATAAAATTCCACAGGTGGCTGAATATACAGTAATTTAGGTAATTCATCAGCTGCTAAACTGGTCAGTGCACGCTCGCTTATCAAAAGGGAAGCTCTGTGTGCTCAGGTAAACGGTTCCTTTGGGAAGCTCTCGGTTACGTTTCAGTGGAGAAAATACTCCTCACGAGGAACATAATATGATGAGCAGAAAACACAGAGCATATTACATTTTAGTTGTTATGACTCAGTTCCCTCAGGTGCTGAAATTGCAGATCGGTGCTATGCAGTGATATATCAAGTTGGATGGTATCACAGCTATAAAATGAGCATTTCTTATCTGTGCTTGAGCGCCTGGCGGAGTTTTTAAAGGAGTCAATGTGTGGCTGTTGTGAACACACCTCATGCGTTACGCTCACTATTTCAACTGGATGCCGAGTGTAATGGGACAGGACTGGAGCGACGGCAGCAAGCGGAGGATGGTAAGGGGTGTCAAAGATGCGGCCCGCGGGCCAACAGCGGCCCTCCAGAGGGTCCAATCCGGCCCTCAAAGTGGAAAAATTACAGAGAAGACATTAACTGCAGATTGTAAATTAGTAAAACTATAAATTTAAAATCATTTCTAGACCATGACAAGTTGTTTGGATCATAAAGTAAAATACTAGATTGTTCATTGTTCTTTTGTCATTTGTCTCATTTTTCTAATATTTTGTCTTTTTTTTATTGTTCTTATTCTTTTTTGACTGATTTTTATCGTTTCATTTCTCGTTTTTGTCTCGCTTGTGTTTTTGGTCTTATTTTTGTCATTTTGTGTTTTGCTTTATTCGTTGTTTTTTACATCATTTTGTGTTTCCTTTTTGTCGCTTGTGGGTTTTTGGTCTATTTTTTTGTCGTTTTGTTCCTTTATAGTCATTTTTTGGCTCGTTTGTGTCCATTTTTTGTCGCTTCATAACTTTTTTGTCAAATTTTTTGTCCTTTTTTGGGGTTCTTTCGTGTTGTTTGTTTCATTTTTGTCATTTTGTCTTGTTTTGGCAATTTTTTTGTATTTTGTTGTTTTGATCATAGAGTAAAATAATATGTTATTTAGTTCCAGATACCTGCGATGAAAGGTTTTATGCCTTTCTGTAGATAAACTGTGATCTGGAAGTTGTAGTGTGTAAATGATAAACTGAGGCTGAATGTTGCTGAAAATGAATTTCTTTCTCTTCAGAAATTTCTGGTTGTTCATGATGTTTTCTAAAAAGACAATTTCTTAAATGCGAACATTTTCAGAATATGCTTTACACATATATGCACACGAGCATCTACTGCAGAGAAAGCAGTTTTTTTCCAACACTGCTGCTTTCAGAGAGGAGTGGCCCATAAAAACCGGACAGACTTCAAGCCCAAACTTCTGGAAGTCTGGCCGAAATATCTGCATTTTCTGAACTCATCCAACCTGAATCTGTGAGGATGTTAGATGACAGGGAAGCCAGACCCGCTCAGAGCAGGAGCAGCTCCTCTGCTGATAACGTTACAGTCGCAGCCCCTGACAATCCCAGGAGGACAGGCTTTGAGCCATCACGGCTGTCAAGGAGGAAACACTCTCCCTGGTTAGATTAGGTGCAGAAGTAAGTAAAAATACAGACTCAAATCAAGTCCATGCAATCTTGTAGCGCCCATACCAGGGGTGTCCAACATGCAACCTGTGAGCCAAAACCGGCCCTCCAGAGGGTCCAATCCGGCCCTCAAAGTGGAAAAATTACAGAGAAGACATTAACTGCAGATTGTAAATTAGTAAAACTATAAATTTAAAATAATTTCTAGACCATGACAAGTTGTTTTGATCATAAAGTAAAATACTAGATTGTTTCTTTTGTTGTTTTGTGTCTCATTTTTGAGAATTTTTTTTTTTCCTTCATGTCTCGCTTGTGTTTTTTGTCTTATTTTTGTCACTTTGTGCTTTGCTATATTGGTTGTTTTGTGTATCGTTTGTGTCGAGTAATTTTTTTGTCTTGCTTGTCTACTTGTTTGGCGTTTTCAAATTTTTTCTATCTTGTTACGTGTCGTTTGTCTCATTTTTTGTCATTCTGTGTCTCATAATTGTAGTATTTTGTCATTTTTGTTGTTTTTTGTCATTTTTTGTATGACTTTTGTAATTTTGTGTTTAATTTCAATCGTTTTGTGTATCGTTTTTGCTGTTTTGTGTCATTTTTTGTCTCATTGACATTTCTCCATTTTTTTGCGCTTTTATTTAAAATTTCTTCTGTCCTTTTTTGCTTTGTTCCGAGTCGTTTGTCTCAGTTTTTTTTCATTTTGCGTGTCGTTTTTGTCATTTTGTCTCTTGGGCTGAATGTGGAACCTGAACTATATGGCCCATATGGTGATCAAACCCAACGCAAGGGCAAAAGAGAACTGATCGAACATAATACAAACATATGATAACTGAAAAACTAATAACTGGCACAAACAGAAAGACAGAAAGAAGCTGACACCCTCACAAAGCAGTCAACCGATGGGAAAACACCAGAGAGAATTATGTGTACAATCATCTGATAATATCTGTGCTTTACAGCCCTTCCAGTGGCACAGAATGATGCTCTCTGTGTGTCCTCTGGCTCCCCAGTGACAAGAAATCAGTCACCGGCCAACTAATAATCATCTCAGCTGTCTGCACTGATCCTGTCTGTGTGTCTCTCATGATGATGAGCGGTAGTTCGATGATTCCGCTCAGTCTGACTTTGCTGTCTGTTATCAAACACCAGAATCTCTCTCTTTTTAACCACGAATAAAGCAAGAAAACATTATCTTTAAGGTAACTGAGAAGCACCAGAGTCACATTCCTCTTCTTTATCAGGTGTATCCTGCTCCAAAACGGGGCTACAGTGAGCTCCACTTCACACATGCTTTCCCCTCTAACAGGGCTTTGTAGGATTAACAATCATCTTCTGGCTAACAGCCTCGGCTTGCAACTCTCAGATATGGTAATATTCACAGCGATACCATCACTTATTTTATTGGAAAAGTTACGACTTAACTTATGCTATCTACCCTCCCCACCGCTCCCCCACATCTCCACAGCGAGGCAGTCACATGTGGCCTCTGAAGAGACGGCAGAAGGACACCCTTTCCCTGGAGCTTCCAGAGTGTCTGCAGAGACACCCTTATTTCTGTGGCTCCTCTCGAGGACAGAAGAAAGAGTCTATTCCAGTTATTTCTCAGCATCCAAAAAAATAGCAGAAATATGAGACCTGTCCTGTACTTGCAGGCAAAGATCTCTTGCACATGGTTACTCATAAGAAACGGTCAAGCTGGGTCCAAAACTCTAAACTTGAAAGGCACTTTCATGTCTTTTGTGCTTTCTGGGCACAGAAAGTTCCAATATTTTGCTTTAAAGGGTGAACCAAAGGAGTCCAGCAAGTTACTTTTCAGGTGTTCCCATTTTTCAAATGGATGGACACAGTGAGAAATATGCTGTGGTGCCAGAAAATAGAAGTTTTCTTCAAGCCAGACAAGCTAATGACTGCTACTGACTGCTAATGTATTTCAATATAGCCAATGGACCATGCCGCTCTTTAAGAATCTCTGACAGAAGCAGTATATTTAGGTAAAACAATGTTTGTTTTGAGCTTGTCAGACAACAGGGAAGGTGAATATGCTGCAAGAGTGGTGTAAGTTTCTGCAGATGCTTTTTTTTTGACACAGTAAAAACTTGGCTCCACATCTGCGGTTCCTCGAGGAAAAGAAACCACAAAAATGCTGTAGCCACTACTGTAAAAACTGGAACTTTGATCTAAGAAAATGTTTAATGAGCTTTTTGGTTTGAGTGCAGCCTACATAAAAACATCATGGAAACGAGTTACATCCACTTCAGCATGACGTTAGACTTGATTTAACAGAGTAGAAGCAAATAAAAAAAGATGGAAATGCATCAGTTGTAGTAGTTTGAGTTTTCATCTCCAAGCCTGGGTGAGTGTTTGATGAGCCAAGGTTGAAAACTATGGAGCTGGAACTACTGGTACATGTAAAGATTTCAAGTGAAGATTTCAGTTATGGCACCTATTGGGGTTATTCTTAGATATTATTCACATGTGAACTAAATCCTTGCTGCTGCTGGATCTGCTCTCAGATGTATGTCGCTTTGGATAAAAGGAAAATAAATAAAATACACAAAATAAATAAATACACATATAAGCAGGGGTTAGTGGGTAATACTCTAGGAAAAACTTTGAATTTTCAGAATTTCTGCACTTAAAAATCACAAATTTATTAGAAAAACATGCAGTAAGTTTGCAAAGTCGGATATTTGCAAGAAAGATTTAGGAAGAATTCCACTTTTTCAGTCAAGATGCCTCTGTTTGCCATGTATTATTTCTGCAGCGATGACCTAATGTGATTATATTTGGGAAAATTCTTGTGATATTAGCTCAGGATTACAATAATATAATAAATATCCCTCTAATTTGGATGAGGTGATAGCTTTTGATGCAATGATATCACTGTTTCACCTCCTATATTAATATAACAGTCCTAATGGTTCATCACATGTAGCAGCTGATGCAGGGACTATTTTTTAAAAGAGAAATAATGTTCAGAGTTTCCCTGCCAGATTGACAAACAGAGCATTCTTCAAAAGGGTTTCCATAACAGAGATAAGGAGGAAAAATGTGTGATTCAGCTCCAAGAAAACTCATTTCTATCGCCTTAACTGTCTCATCTCCACCAAGACTCATATTTACTGCAACTCCGCTTTGCATTTCCTGGCGCCCAAGCGGGGGCAAATATTGCAACAAGGCTACGGGGCTGCACAGAGGCTGAGTGTACACAGCTGTATCTGGAAATGCAGCAAAGCTTCCACCTTCAGCATCATTTTCTGTGCCATGGTAAATGGAGGATAATGGCTGCCGTTACCGGAGCTCTTCATCCACTGTGTTGACACAGTTCACACAACTCACTGGAAAAAGTTTGGCCAAGAGTTACCGCACGAAACTGTTGCAGAAGAAAGACGTCAAGGTGTAATATTAACCTTTGTATGTTCAGGGACAGATCTGCCCCTCTCTCTTGTCGGTTTCACTACTTTTGTACCTATTTTCTAAGAGTAAAAGTGATGAATTAACCCAACAGACAACAAAACACAACAGTATCGCTACATAATGAAACTGATGGGATCATTTTTGCTGCACTATTTCCCCTTAACACCTCTCAAATGACCAAAAGATGTAAAAATATATAGTTATATAGGCTCAGGAGAAGCAGCACGGCTTTACGATGCAGCCAGAAAATGAAACAATCCAAGAAGTCCAAGGGTTCTGTTAATGTAATAGCCTGCTCTAAGGCTTTAGTTGTTTATGGTCAAAGATTCACATCGAGAAAGACCTGTACACTGGTTCTACCACCTGTGCTGTGATTTCAAATGTGGGCGCTTCGTGTTTGTTGAAGCTCTCTTGCCCACACGTGCTGAAAATTACAGCCCAAAAAGTTCCCGATGAAGCCATCCGCTGTTTAAGATGTCAGTGAATCAAGACAGGGTAGGAAAAAAATCAGCGATTCAGAGTTTCAACACAAGACTGGAAGCAAAAGATGAGACAAAGAAGATCTATTTTAGCGCTTTTGTTCTAGTCTTTAAGAGAAACCTAATCCCAGAGGTTTCAGACGGAAAAGAGTTTGAAAGACTGAAGTTGGGATGAGCCGCGATGAAAACCGATGTTGCCCCGAGGAGCAAAAACGCAGCTTGAGCGGTGATGAAGATGATAAAAACTTGTGAAATATTTACATCTAGTGTAGTTTATTGACCATTAAACGCCTACAATCACACACATCAGGTCATTACAACTCTTGGTTTCTGCTGATTTCTTCACTCTGAGATGATGATGTATGATGTTCTCTCCACTCTACAGTCCCATCATCGAGCCAGATATGAAAATGTGATGTTTGAAATGCAGTTTTGAGGTGATCCAGCTTCAAAAACACATGAATAAGGGTTTGAATTTCTTTGCACAAGCAGCTCAAATGGATTGCATATCAATGGTGCTGCCTGTTTTACCTCAGAGCTGGATCCTCTATTTAAAACACAGCAAATCTGTGGACTCTACACTGAGAAATGTGCATCATGGATTTATTCTAGCAGGAGGAAGAGGTCGACGTAATGTCGAAGCAAATCCCCCATTAATTTTTATTTGATTATTTTATACATTCTAATGAGATGATGCTCAGGAGACACATTTTCATTCCGGATCATGCGGTGCTGCCGCCGCTGAGCCTCGTGAATTGGACTGCAGAGCGCTGTTAAAATTCAGGGCAAGTATTCTGGAGAAGACAGCACTTGGTCTTTTTTTTTTTTTTTTTTTGTCTCCAAGAGTAGCCCAAGTAGCAGAGCCGACAGGAAGAACACATTCACCGGCGTCAGGTAGAAAAACTTCCGCTCCAAAAAAGAAAGAAAGAAAGAAAGCACCAAAACTTACCACCCCCATGTCCAGCTGCTCGGTAGTGGGAGAAGGAGCCGCTCCGGTCTGAGGTAAAAAACACAGCATGGGCACCAGAAGGAGCAGCAGCAGCATCTCAGGAGAAATATTCCTCATCCACTTGTGGGGAGACATGATGATGCCCTAAGCGGTGACAGGCTGATCCTGCAGGGCTCCAGACACCGACCCCGACAGCCGCATCCACGGGGTAGATCACACGCCGACACTCGTGGGGGGGAAGAATTCAAGTCTACCTCACTGTTGAGCGCAAACACATAAAACACATTCAAACCGGCGACACACTTCAGACCATTGGAGCAGTTTCTGGTCCCCGTTGGAATAAATGTTTGAAAATAATAAAAAATTAAGGAAGAACTGCCCCAGTAGCTGCCACCTGAGGGGTCGCAGGAGGCGGACGGCTGCGTGTTTTTCCGCGTCTTTATGTCAGAAGTCCATCAGAGACGGTAAAGATCCGGAACACGGAGGCTCCTCGCTCTGTCGGCAGCGTCTGGAGCTTCTGGAGCAGCTGCCAGCTGCGCGCGCTGGTGTCGCGAGCAAAGCGGTAGTTCGGCCTCAAGTCACGCGCAGTTAGCCGGTCAGCTTCCGGTAACGGTCCAGAAATAAAATCCTCCTAAAATGACGTTTGTTTTTATTTCTGTAGAAGTTATAAAATGTGGTTGACTTGAGGAGACACCTGCAAAAGTGGCGCAGATCAGCTTTAAAAATGTGTCATTCCAGAACTGGAGGACATTTTACGTCAAATTTCAAATAATCCACGTACGAAATACCAAAACATGCAGTTGTTGTGTAATTTTACTAAAATTAGGAGAAAAGAATGTTTGAAAATATTTTTAAATACCAAAAAGTCTGGAGTTCCCCCTAAAATCACATTTTTCTCTTGTCCCACCCTCCTGATGATCCAAACTGAATCTAAAATAAAACAGTTACAATGAAATTTAAATCTCTTTTTTTGTATTATTTTTTCATTGATGTTTCTTGTAATTGTAGGAATATTTTTTTAATCAACATAATATTTTAAATAATAAATATTATGCATGAAATGTTTGTCCCACAGCATGCACCCAACCTATTTGATGACGTTTTGTCTTTTATGTCTCATTTCTATCATTTTCTGACTCGTTTCTGTCATTTTGCATCTTATCTTTGTCGTTTTGTGTCTTGTTTTTGTCATTTTCTGTCTTGTTTATTGTTGTTTTCTGTCTTATTTCTGTCATTTTGCATCTTGTTTTTGTTGCTTTGTGTCTTGTTTTTGTTATTTTCTGTCTTCTTTCTATCAATTTCTGTCTCGTTTATGTTTTGTGTTTTGTTTTTGTAACTTTCTGTCTTGTTTCTATCATTTTCTGTCTCATTTGTCACTTTGTGTCTTGTTTTTGTCATTTTGTGTTCTTTTTTGTTATATTTTGTCTTGCTTCTATCATTTTCTGTCTCATGTCGGTCATTTTGCATCTTGTTTTTGTTGCTTTGTGTCTTGTTTTTGTTATTTTCTGTCTTCTTTCTATCAATTTCTGTCTCGTTTATGTTTTGTGTTTTGTTTTTGTAACTTTCTGTCTTGTTTCTATCATTTTCTGTCTCATTTGTCACTTTGTGTCTTGTTTTTGTCATTTTGTGTTCTTTTTTGTTATTTTGTCTTGCTTCTATCATTTTCTGTCTCATGTCGGTCATTTTGTGTCTTGTTTTTGTCATTTTCTGTCTTGTTTTTGTTATTTTCTGATTTTCATCTTAGTGTACAGGGCTCTGTAGCGCCTACCAGAGGGCAGGAGGGAAAACAGTTTAGTGACGATGTTCCCTGCCCTCTTCCTGGTTCTAGTGGAGTACAGTTCCTGGATGGAGGTCAAGGGGCTCCAATGATGTTCTCTGCAGTCCGTACTGTGCATTTGCTCTGTTTGTATCTTTGTAAGCTAATGACCGTTGTATTGCTGAATGAGAGTTGTGGCTTCGGTGTCCCCACAAGGAAGTTTAAACGGATAATTAACTGAAAAAGAACTAGCAGGGTTACTGTATGATAGATATCCACAGGGGTGTATAGGATGCAAGCAGTCGCGTTGCTTCCCGGCACTGGATGCTCGATAGGTGTGCAGCTAGGCAGATAATTGGAAGACGCTCTTCAATGGGAATCCGACCCAGGCTTCACCCTCCTACAGCACTGACTGGAATGGACACGTACCATCACTGCACCATCCACATTCTTTGAAAACCTTTCATTCTCATTTTGGTAGGCTGCTGCTTGAGCTTGCTTCCTGTAGTGAAGGGGATTTTGAAAGTGGTAACACATACATAGTAGAAGAGGAGGAAAAAGCTGCATGAAATGTGATTTAATTGGTGAGTCAGACTAAGTCACACTGGGTTCCAAAGTCATAGTGATTAAAGAAACGACACAGTGTCCTGGCATTAAAATGATTAGTCTCATAAAAAGCAAATTACATTATATCTTAAAAAAAAACAAAAAACAACAATATTCACCATTTGATTAGAATTTATATGGTAATGGGATGCAACTGCGTATCAAAATAAGTAAGAATCAGCTCCTTTTGCCTTTAAAAAATTTGTTTTTGTTCGTGTTCCACTTTGCTAATTGTGCATTGTTAAAATGAGTCACTGCTCTTAGCCATTTTAAGAGGAAAAAATCTTAACGAACATCACAAATTACATAATGTTGTCAAAGAAATAATTTTTAAAAATTCAATAATCATATATAATAATCAGATCAAACAACCCCAATCAATGTCACGATAGCTCTAAGTCCACCAAATAGTCTTAAATTTAATTAACTGATAATCAGCATAAAGAGTGTAAGCAGTAGATATAAGATGCAGTATATACACATTATAAACAGAGGGGTGTGTAATCTGTACAGATGGATTACTGTTTCAGATATGACACATACATTTGTACAGACTAATTTTAATCAGTTTGATCAACTATAAACTAAAACTATAAAATGTATTTCTTAAATTCCATCAGTCCAACTCCTATTCTCCCTCGTTTTATTTTGTGCTTCTATTTTGAAAATCCATTCTCAAACTTCCTTTGGGCAACTGCTGCGTTTTCCTCTGACTTTATTGAAACAGCTGTGAGAATCTGAATTGGGCTTGAGGAGCCTTTCATTTCATCTCTTTCATCAGAGACATAACAGCCAGTGTCCTAAAGAAGATCACGTTGTTATGGGACAGTAATGTGATGCAATACGATGCCAGAAAACTGATGACACATCACTGAGCTACTGCTGACTAATAATGTTGGTGTCATGATAAAAATGATGCTTCTACTGACTGGAAGTAGTTTCACTCAGAACTGTAGTTTTAGAAGAAGAATTGCATGCTCAAAGTTGGATAAAACTGTAAATAAAGTCTAACAGGCCATTACATTTATTTTCTTCCTCACTTTTAGGCGTATGTTAGCAGATAGCAGTACATCACGGAGGCAGAATGATAAGTGAGATCCTTCAAATGGAGAAACCAGGTTGAAGGTCCCGATGTGGCAATTATCCGCCCTCATGCAGTGTCCTCGGGCCACACATTGAATCCTTATTAGCTCTAGCGATGCCGACCTCGAGCTGACCCTACACCACGGGGTCGGCTACGTAGAAAGCACATTTTCCAGTAATAGTAAACAGTAGAACATTGTTGTGCTCATTGTGTTCACCTTTAGCTGCTTCTTCACCATCAAGGTGAATTATCCATTTAAAACTTGAATCATAATGCGGCTGCACGCTCACACCTCTGTGGCCACCCACACGCAGGCATCTTAGCTATTCTGTGTCTACTTTGATAGACAGTCTCCTTAACCTAACCACTCTGTCACTAATGATTCACAGCTCCGCTTTATTGTACCACGGCATCATGACTCGACTGCAAAGAAATGCATAATGAGCGCCTGGGCATGAGCACCCACACACACAAATTAGGCTTACCCAGTTGATCTGCTGCAGTAGCCATTACATCTCCATTTCAAAACCATTTTCTATGCAATATTTATCATTGTTTTCCACCAGCGAGTCCAGGAAACTGGTGCTCTTCTTTCTTAAAGCCCAGGAGCCCTAGAATGTGCAGGGAAACACTTAGGGATGAACTAACGCCCAATTAAATACATGTATCAGTACAAACTTGCTCCTTGAAGTGATGAAAGTGCACGTCTGAAATGCAAAGAATCTGTTGCCGTCATTGCACTCATATTCTGAGCATATTTCAGAAAGCGGAACAGGAAAGCATCAAATTTATTGAACCTATGAAGAAATAATCTGCATAAAAATGTCACAGTGGAGAAAACACTGGCAGTTAGTGCATAATACAAGTCAGTATGGGCACTTTATGCTTCCTCTAAAGAAAGATAAATTCACTTTTTAATATATTTATATAATTATGAACATTAACTGGCTAGTCCAAAAACATTTTACTATTAATCACCAACTCAGTCAGTCCACTGACACATGCATCCTTCCTTTTCTTATTCAGATCCATTAAAGCAGCCATTCGTCACTGGTTTAAAGCAGAAATACATGACAAATGTGCTTTTTGCCAGCAGCTTTAAGTGCTGAAGGCCTGAGACTTTTCAACTTTACTGCTTCCAGTCACACGCGTCTTCAAGCGCAACATTAAGATAATTGTCGCATCTGAATATTGTGTCTTACAGCTTGTCTGCTGGTGAAAAGAGGAAGCCTCAGTAATTCAGTTTTATACTAACAGAAGTTTAACATATCCATTTGCTTGTCTCATTCTGCTGTGCACATTTTAACTTAAGTGTTTCACCATCTTCAGGCTGTTTCCAAGAGAAATTTAATTCATTTTCTTTTGGTCAGATTGTATAATTAAAGGAAAACCCACTGACCGGTGTGGACGTGGGATGAACTGAGGTTGTTTGCTGCTGTTGTTGTTGTGAGCGCTTCAATATTTGTTGCACTTTGTGCCAAGTTGGCTGCAAAGACGGTTCTTGTACTGATAAGAGTTCAACTTCAGAAGATAAATAAATGTTGTCAAATCATTTCCCGTGCCCTTGAATCCTGTCATGTACTTGAGGAGTGATGAGCATGTTTTGTGTGACTTATTAAGATGTTGTTTGACTCTGGAGGAGTGTTTGATTGTCATTATTCATACCTAATGTATTTTGTATTCACACCTTTGGCTCCACTTAATGGATTCTCCCATTAGCCAAGTTAATACAGAGGTGTTAAAAACCCAACATAACATTCATTAATCTGTGTGTCTTACCTACTTTGTGCTATATTTCAGCTGTGATATAATCCTTTAAATTAAGTTTTTCAGCAATTTTGTGAATAATAATTTATATAATCCAAAATATCGGCCATATAAAAGTTGAATTCCGAAACTCTACTGCAAAAAATCAACACAAAGATGCCAGAGCACCCGATATCATGACTATGACGACACTCTGACCTTGTTGTGTGTTAACATCTACAAATGAATGAAAATGTCCTCGACTAACCACTTATCACCCTCCATAATTCATTATTTATGATGAATTGCTAAAACTACACACTATAAAATGTTGTGTGCTTCTTTTCAGGATGTTCTTTTTTTCTTTCAAACAGTAATCGCTGTAAGCGGTGCTTCAAATGCTATTAATTATGATAATTATTATCAGCAAGGGCATCAAAAATATTCAGTAAACAAACAGCAAAAGGCAGCATTAATTAGGTCAAAGGCATGTTTATGAAAGAAGATCATGCAGCGTCATCATGACAAAAAAATGTGTCACATTAGTCACTGAGTAAGGAACGGAAACCAGCTTCCTATTTATGAATATGAATGATGTGTTTATTAGAATGCACTACCTGCTGAATGTACGAGGACATGTACTATCTGAACACTAATCAGAGCTTTATCTGTTGCTGTTAATTAGTAAAGCATGTGAACAGAATAACCCGTAAGGATGTATATCACATTTGATTAATGTCTGCATAAACGAGTGAAAAACATTACAGCTGCATGCAAGAATATTTAGTCATTTGTCAGTGTTTGGGAACTTTCAGTTGTTGAATCTCCTGAATCAACCATGACAAAGTCTTACAGTAACTTTCATGACATCCGAGGCCTCTCTTTTTGGGTGATTATGCAGCTGTTCAAACAGTTGCACTGAGGTTTTTTATCTCAACATTGTGTCAAAAGCATATTTTTTCATAAATGTGTCTTTTCTTCAAGCCTTTATATTAACATATAGACACATCGATGATTTGATCAATAAGCTGCAAGTTTCTTATCAAACCTTACAATAGAATTAAAGCTGCAAAGAGCATTGATCGGGTCCTCACATCCTTCCTGGTCAGCAAATCTAAGCATGTCCACTGGGTGGCGCTGCGGCTGAAAGTGTATTTTGTCCTCACACATGTAAAGTTTAAGGCAGACTGGAGCATGTACAGGCTAGATATGCAGCATTTCCTGTGTTATGATGAAATGTTGAAATTCCGAGGGCTGCCATGGCCATGCCCTCAGACTTTTGAGAAGCATTTTGATAACTTTTGATCACCCATGCCTGGTGTACATCCTCACCAAATTTCAGCTCTGTTGGGGTTACCCTGTTTGAGTTTATAGCCTTTGAAAATGTGCAAAAGTTGGTCCAAAATCGTTCAAAAATATGACACATAATTCAAAATGGCTGACTTCCTGTTGTGTTTTGTTCATGGGTGTCAGTTACATTTTTGTGGGTCTTGACGAGTTACATATTTCATAATTCTAGGTGACACATACTAGCTGTAGTAAATGTTTGAAATTTTCCAGATGGAGCTATGGAGCCATTTTGGCACACACCAATGCAATTCCCCTAAAATATCAAATTTTTCGCCAGTCCTGATGTTTGTGCAAAGTTTCACGTGTTTTCGAGTATTTTTTGGCTGCCAAATTTTAATTACAAAAAAGGGAAAACAATTCACAATCGGACTTAAATAAGGTCTTCACACCACTCGGTGCTCGGACCCTAATAAAAGAATCATTTTCTTTGGTTTCATCCATGAACAGTCCGTAAACTTCAGACATACTAATCAGAATACAGCACAATAGAGTAGAAATGAATAAGTCTCGAGATTCTCGAATGTGTTGCAAAGGATCTGAAGAAGACGGATCATTCACCCAGTTTCCCCAGCAAGCAGCTCACCTCAGAGATCCTTGTATAAAATAACCATATCCTGAGGGTTAAAAACGCAACAAAACAACAAAAAAAATTATTTTGTCTGTTTTTTATTTGTTTGTGCAGGAGTCCAAACTTATTAAAAGGTTCCACCCACTGATCCTCAAAGTCAAAGTCATATTGTCTAAACTTTTTTTTCTTCAAAAGGCTGCATGTTTGCCACATTTTCTGAGCGAATCTTATTGCTTCATTCACATTTACTCTGGCGCTGCAGCGAAGAGAAAAAAAAACACACATTGTTCTTATACAAAAGAGTCTTTTTGAGTTGTTTTGAATACAGTTTTCTTCTGCCTCTGTCTCCAGCAGCAGCACAGCTCTATTCATCACTGCATGCATTAAGCAGAATGCAGCAGAGCATCCTGGAGAGGTCACCAGTCTGCTGTGGGTCGAGAGAAATTCAGTTTTGATAAATGCAAATCTAATTCCCATCACACTGAGGAAGTTTGAATGTAGAAACTTCCATTCCTCAAATGCATATCTGGAATGTTTGACAGTTGGTGATGAATGTTACAAGGCCAGACAGTAAATCAGTATCTATCTGGTGAGAGCTGATGCATGTGGAGGATCTGTTGAGTATTTGTAAGACTTAAAGTTGTCACAACTTGATGTCCGCAGTCAGAAAAACTGCTCCATTCAGAGAGAAAAGCTGAAATTATGCAAGGCCAGAGGTTCCACTTCAGCCTGCAGAGTGCTGCAGTCCTCTCATCATTATAAGGGCCTGATTTTAAAAGCTCCTCTAAAGCCACATACCACCATGAGGTTGTTTTACATGTGTAACGGCGATGGAAGAGTGTGTCCATGTGTTTGTTTGAAGATGTGAGCTGCTCTGACCTTACTGTACGCACATTAATTTCTGCCCAACCATTACCCTAATGCTAAATCATCATTTTTTTATTCTCAACACCACCATAAAACCTTTCAGTTTGGGTGTTTATTATGTCCCCTGCAAGTTTCAAGGTATCCACTTAAGCCCTTTCCTTGTGGGATCAATTAAGTTTATGTTATATTCAATAGGGGGCAATCCTGTCAGATTTCCTCTCCAGCCTTAAGACATTTTTACTGATACATGCTCCAGCTCTGAAGTAAATTAAAGGAATAGTTGAACATTTTGCGACTTACTGTTGTTCAGCATTAGATGAGAGAATCGATACGATGCTCAAAACTTTCCATATAAAGCTGGAGCCAGGGGACAGTTAGCATAGCTTAGCATAAAGCCTAAAACACAGAAGAACAGCTAACACGTTTTGTCCAGAGCAAACTACTCTAGGATTACAAATTAACATGTTTCATGTTCTTTGTTTTTTACTTTACTTCCATGAGGTAGCTGTGCAACTAGTGACTAGACACCCTGATGGAAATAAAAACAAGACTCATCAAAGGGCATCAGCTCAGGACTGCCATCGATGGCCATCTAGCAAATAAGAGAATACTGGACCCGGCAGACTGCGTAGAGGAAACCACCAGACTGGTTCAACAGGCAGGTAGGTGGTCCCAGCAAAGCGTCGTGGAACAGTGAGACATAGGACAACGCTAACCATCCGCTGCATCCTAACCTATATCCAGTTGTCTTGACCACGTCTTGCCACTGGATCCAGATAGGCGATAGGACGAGAGAATGGGGATGACGATTTGCACAACTCTCCCTCACTTTAATGCAAGTCAAGTGCAAGTCATGACTTCAAACCCCATATCCCAGACATGGAGGTCCTGGAACAGGCCGGCGTTCCCAGTGTCTACACCCTCCTCAGATGGGCAGGCCATGTTGTAAGAATGTCTGACAGCCGACTGCTGTATTGCGAACTGTCCCAGGTCAAGCACACAGTCGGGGAACAAAAGAAGCAATTCAAGAACTGCTTCAAAGTGTCCCTCAAAGACCTGGACATCGACCCCAATACATGAGAATCACTTGCCTGGGACTGTCCAACTTGGCGAAGCAAAGTCATGACAGGGGCCCATGCAGCAGAGAGCAGATGGACTGCAGAGGCCAGAGAAAGCTTTACCTCCATAGCAGCACCCACTCACACATGTCCTACATGTGGACGAGCCTTCTGGGCCCAGATTGGCTTGTCCAGCCATCTTCGGACCCATAATCACTGATCTTCATACGGACGTTGAAATCGTGGCCTTCTTCAATCACAAAGGGTGAACATCATATGTAAGCACAGCTATTGATTTAGAAGCTGAACTACAACGAAGAACTGATAGAATTTTTGCAATCTAACATTTGTGGATTTACAAAAACCAGATTTACCAGATCTACAGAAGTAAATAAGGGAGGGGTGTTTGTAAAGGAGAAATAAGGCTTGCATTTACAGAGCACGTCTGCTAAAGATGGTGTCTGTTACTGTCAATGTTACATCGGCCCGAGTGGCAAAAAGAGACCCACACCTGCTGCTGTCTTGTTGCAACTAATAGAAAACGTGCTCTGTGTTAAGAACCTGTTCGTCTCATTGGTAGGACCCTAGCGTGAGCCACCAGTGAGAGCCATCAATGATTTAGATCAACAGCACTCTTCTCACTCCTTAACAGGATCCGCAGGTGTGCCGGCGCCATCATTCATCACTGAAATATTATCAATTCTCCTCCAGATTCCTGCAGTAGCACTATAAGCAATCCCCCTCTGCTCTGTTTCTGCTTCCCTAACAATGCGTAACATCTTTTTATCCATCATGTCAGCTGCCTGGTGAAGGATTGTTCTGAGAGAAGTATAATTAATGAGCTGTAATTAAAATTAGTCCCTGTGATAATTGTGGTTAGATTCTAGTCTGAGTCCACAGAACACTGGACACCTATGAGCAGTTTCTTTCTTTGTCTTTCTCAAACATTAGGGGAGAAAGAGAAATGCCGTCTGACACTGGCGGGAACTGAGAACATCAGAATTACACACTATGCATCTCACATTGCTCAGACAACCTACCTCTGTTTCCAGGCAGGAAGTGAAGCAAATTTTTGATTTCAAGTAACCATATTTGTGCGAATTTTGTATTCAACCAGACCATGCATGTACAACACAAAATGGACACACCAGCTCTTTCTGTGGGAGTGTGACTGAACTTTCAGCACAACTTTCAAATCTTTTGTTATTGTCTTTGCCTCCTATCTCTCCCGCTCTCATCGCAATCCTTATCAAGCAGATACATAATGCTCATATGTGCATTTTTTTGTATCATAATTAAAGTTTAGGAACAAACCATGCCACACCCTAAATCAAGCTGGCTATTATCTAACCCTTTTATTTCTTTCTCTGTTCTCTCCTTTGTTTATTTGTCCCCAGACAGACCAATCACACCTTACTTATTGGTTTATTTACCTGATGTGCATCATGGACTTATGAGCTGCCAGCCCTTCAGACTCCCAGATGAGCTCCGTGATCCACATACCTCAGCGAAATATTGTCCATTACGCCACATCCAGCTGTTCCAACAAAATACACTTTAATGTCCTCATCCAAATAGAGGCCACAGTCTTCATTGCCATTCCTCAGGAAGAACGTCAGTACCTGTCCATCATCCTCAGACTCAGCCTTGTAGTTCAGTGGAGCTGTCTTTTATGCTGATCACATCCTCTTTGCCTCCCAAATCACCTCCCCTCCGACCTCAAATCAGCCCTAAAGAACCGTGCAAGTCCTGTTTCCTCATACATGGTTTCACGAGCAGTTTCCACTCAGGCATCGAGGTCATCTGGAATTCATCCTTCACTTGCAGTAATCTTCTGTCAGCCCTCGTCAAGCCAGACAAACTTCTAGCCACCATGGTAGGCTTCATGATAAGACAACTACTACCGAAACTCGGGCAAGACTCATCATCATATTTCTCCTCATGACTCTACAACAACCCCTAATAACAACTTCATCCCCAGTTGTAATTTCATGCTGACATGGACGCTGTAGTAGTGGATGCCAGGAAGTTCATTTCTACATATAGTATGGGAACAACTTGGAAAGCGATATTGATCTTTTCTGCACTTGTTGCTATTTTTCTGTCACTGTTTTCATGAATGCAGGTAGGGAGCAGCGTAGCAAGATTGCTTCCTTATTTCCAATACCACCTCAGATGACAGCTGGTGTAAACAAATGTGAGTTATGGGCGGCTACTGGGGTCTGGAACCACGGCCAGGAAACAGAGAGAGGCACTGACCAAAGGAAGTAAGTTTGGGTTGTAAGTTGTGGTAAATGTTTGGAATACTTTCTGATTGTATATTGAGAAGATGTGTTGATATTTGACAAACAATTGTTTTTAGTTAGTTTGTTTTTTTGTTTGGGTCTGGTCTTTGTCGCTTTATGCCTAGTGTTTGTTGTTTTGTGCCTTACTTTGGTTGTTTTGTCCTCCATCCTTTCAATTGCCTTGTATTTTGTCTATTTTTTTTGTTTGTTTGTTGCTTGTGTCATTCCGTCTCATTTTTAGTCATTTGGTGTCTCTTTTTTTTGCATGTGCGTGTCTTCATTTTGTTGTTTTGTGTCTCATTCCTGTCTTGTTTTTTGTCATGTTGTGTCTCATCTGCGTGAATTTGTCCAATTTTTTGTTGTTTTGTTCCTATTTGTGGCATTTTGTGTCTTGATTTTGTCATTGTGTGTTTCATTTTTGTCATTTTGTCTCATTTGTGTTGTTTTGTGTCTCATTTATGTTGTTTCTTGTATCTTTGAGACAGTTTTGTCTCCTTTCTGTCATTTGGTGTCAGGGTTATGTCTCACTTGAGGCATCTCGTTTGTGCGTTTTTGTGTCTTCAGTGTCATTGCATGTCTCATTTTTCTTTTGTGTCTCATTTGTATCGATGTGTTAAACATTTTCTTCCTTCACATCTTCCTTTACAGTAACCTGCTGTTATTGTTGTTGTTTTTGGCTTCAAAACAGCAAAAAAATTTACCGTTTGGAAAAAGCTGTACATTACTGTTAGAATTTGGTTGTATTTTTCTGGTAATTTATTGGTATTTATCAAGTGTACCCTCTTATTCTTTGATGAAAAGCTGCTATAGGTTTAAAAGTGATGATCAGCGTTAGTGTGTCCAGGTAAATACGGGGATTAACTTAGCTGCAGTAGAGGACCCTGTTAATATTTTTCCTTCTAAGCCCTAAGTGGTCAAATCAAGAGCTCTGCAGAGTAACTCCAGTTCTGTGAAAACAATTGGTCATTTCAAACCAACCTCTGAGCTGCTCCACCAGTTTCAGGAATTTATATGTAAGTAGAGGGACTAACAACCAGTGGTTGAGCGTGTGCATGCAAATTTTCACTGTGCAGAGATGGAAGTTAAGTGGTCCTTAGAGGCGTGTAAGAGCGTATTCATGGAACAAATGTTAGAGTGTGCACCTACATATTCTTGCTTTCATGACGTGCATATTGATCAGAGAACACATTTCCATTTGTTGTTAGTGGCAATAGTATGATTATACGCTTGATTAAATCTGCTGCTGCGGCCTGGATGCAGCTCATGCAGGGTAATGATATCTGACATCCCGACTGAAAGGGGATAGAAACAGATATATGTCCAAAGTTTAACATCGACCATTTCCTTTAGGAATAGGACACTTAAATGAGACGGGTTAAGATCCAGAAGCTGTAGACCTACATCTTTCATTTTTAGTGTTAATGAGATTCTAGTGTGTTCCTGTGGGCCATCATTGCCAGATGATGAATGACAGACATTTTCAACCCAACACATGCAGACAGTTAGTAGTTGGAGGATAGTTTTCTCCAGGTTAGGTAGCTCAAAGATGGGGGTTTCTGGGGAATTCTGACATTAATGCAATGCATGCTGGAAGGTCCATGCAATGTAATTAAACTAACCATGTTCCTAAGCAACTTAATCTTATCAGTTGAGTAAGAAAAAGCTGTTTGACATGTAGCCAGCTGGCATTGTGACTTTACAGTCTGAATGTGATAATTAACTAATTTAATAATGAAACAGAAAAACTTACAAGAACTTATAACAGCTTGTGAGTAGAGATTTTGTACACTGTCGATGGCTAGAAACTTGCAAGGCTTTGTTGCTACTGTGGGTTCTTCTGTGTGTTTCAGATATATTTTAAAACTTCCAAAACACTGAGTTGTTCATTGCTAGTCTCAAAAACCTCTATGTGTGTTGTGCTGTCTGATCTTTTTAGATTCTTATCTGATTTGTTTAATATTTCTGGCGAACTGATGAGGCAGTGGATGTCTAACTCTAATATATGCTAATGGTGATATACCTTTAAATTGTGTCACAAAACATCAGCTCGACTGCAAAGAACTCTGAAACCATCTTGAACTTTGATTTTGAAGCACCTCAAAAGCTTGTTTGAAGGAAGCTAGAGCAGAATCCATGATTATAGTTGCAGCTCTAAACTGTGTATGAGCTTATACTGCAGCAAGTAATATTTCTAGAATTTCTGTGCATATGTTTAGATATTAGGTGGTCTATTAGGCTTCATTTATTCAATGTTAATAAGTGTCAACGCCACGAAGACTAGTTAGCGTTGCTTGCTCTCCGTCGGGTCCACGGAGCTGTGACTCTGACAAATAACAAATAGCTGCACCATAGGGGATGCAGCAAACCAATGAATCATGGAAGCAACAGTCTACTTACCCTTCCCTCCTTCTTTTTCTCCTTTCATCTGCTCTTCACACATGCCGCTATTCCATCGCCCATGTCATTCCCATAATTTGTATTTGTCAGTGCTCGCTGTCTGCCTTTGAAGGCCTGCTGTGTCTCGCCTGCAAAACAATAAAAAACATCAGCAACTAGTGTTTAGCAAGTAGAGCAGTTCAAAGAAAAGATCAATCCTGCCTCATTTCCATAGTCTCTGTTTGTGAGGCGCCGCCTCAGTGCTACAAGGTTACATGCTATTCCACAACTGAAGGAGTTCTGCTGCCCAGAAACTTAGCTAAAGAGGAATAATAGTTGGGGATTTCTGTCTGTGGCATTTGTAATCTTTAACATACAGAAGAAAATGAAGAGAAAATAAAATAAAACCCTGTATTTTTGACTCGTCTATTGGTATTGTAAGCACAGGACTAAATACATGATCTCCCAAAAGGCTCCTTATAATGTATTCTGGTAGTTCAGTACATGACTCGCTATACAAAGTGCTCTCTCACTTGTATAGAACAGACAGAATTAGGCCATGAAAACACCCTAAGGAGTCCAATTAAAGGCTCTAATATTAGCAAGTAGCAGTAAAAACAGTGGGGTTAAAAGCTATTTAGTTATCCAGCTTAATTACCAGCCTGCAGCTTTCTGTGAGTCCTACAAAGCCTAGTTTTCCACAGTAGTGTGCTAAAAGGCCTGAGGTTCTATCAGGTGCATTGTCTCTTATCCGGGCAAAGAGTGCAGCAGTGCAGATTTGGTAAAATACTCCAGTTTCAATCCTGCAAATAGTTTATTCATTTCATTACAATTATTGTTTTCCGAGAGACCAAGGGAGTGAATGCAACAGAATGAGAAAAAGAGCGAGATGCTAAATAGAAAGAGAGAGTCGGAAGGCAGTGATATAGAGATGCTTTAGAGATTAGGAGAGAGGCGTTAAAGCATTTCTCATTACTTACTTAGAGGACTTTACAATGCCAAATGTTTGGGCTCTGACAGCTTTGCAGGCCCTGTTAAAGGCTTGACACTGCTGATAAGGGAAAAGACAGCAGGAAGTTCAGATTGGACTACATCAGCTGCTAGTGTCTTGCCAATGTGTGTGTCCTTATCCAGATCTGGCCACTGTAAGAGCTGGAGGCATGGCATCATTTAAGGACAACAGAACTGCAATTAAATAGAATGAAATCCCTCAAGAAGGATTGCTGAAGAAGGTCTTTTCATGGAAGCTTTATGACAGTGCCTGTGACATGTAGTTTTATGAAATAAACTCAATAATTACAGTTAGGACTCTTGAGTTACTTGGACTTTACTGTCGCTTGAGGGTGAAATTTCTTTTTCACAGTACTGTACACCCTTCATCTGACAAAAATTGTAAAATACAACTCAAAACAAGATCATTTCAAGTTTGTTTGACTTACCAAGATATTTAAGATGCATTGTCTTAAAACAAGTCACTCCATCTGCTGAAATGTCTCTTGTTAAGTGAATTTATCTTAAATCGAGTGGGATGAGACATTTTGACTAAAAATAAGACAAATAGACTTGGTAAGATTAGAGTTTTTGCTGTGTAACACAACAGGCAAGGCAAGGCGGTGCAGTGCAGCTGGAAGGTACAAGGTTTCTGCAGGTCTTCTGGGGGTCTTCTGTGTGGAGTTAGTGCTCCGGTTTCCACTGTTATGGCCCCAGAGCCAAACCAGGTCCAGTATCCGTGGGTTTTATAAGCCAGCCTGCTGAGCCAGATCTGTCTCACACCCAGCCACCCTTGCCTCATGTTCTTTGTGTCAGTTGGGTTTATTTTACATTCACAACATGCACCACACACCCTCACACACCACTGATGCTGACTACCGCATCTCATTGTTATTTCTTTTTCTTAACTGCTTTTGTTTCAGTAAAACCTCTCTGTGCATCTTCCTCCCACAGTCCAAATGCATGCATGGAGACTAGTTGTGATTGTAAACTGGCTGTAGGTGTGAGCGTTGACTGGCAACCTGTCCAAGCTGTACCCTGCTTTTTGTCCTGTATCAACTGAGATGAGCACCAGCCCTCCTCAGGTTGATACAGCACACTACACCAGTGAGAAGGTGTTTGGTTTCCTGTGCGATTGTATTTGCAACGTGTGTGATGGCTTTACAATTGAGCTCTAAGAGGTGGGGCGTTACCAGCTATTAATAGCCGCAATTAGCGTTGATAGTCGCCATTATCTTGGCAGAATTGTTGGTTGTGTGTGTAACTTTAGTGTGATGAAGAAACAGGTGAAACAGTAAAGTGGGTTGAGCGATACTTTGGTAAACGGTAGGAGGAGATGTGAACGACATGGAGTCCTCCTTAGAGTTTATAGGTGGTTGATCGTCTTTAATTACTCCTTTCTTAACCTTCCTTTGTATGCCGGTTCAGTGTGAGTCCAATGTGTTTGAAGCTGTCAACCAATGCATCTGTTGTGTAATTGATTAGCATGGGGTCACAAGGTACCAGTTACTATTTCTTTTGTTTCCCTGACAGTGAGTTAAAGGTAGTTACACTCACACCGTTGGGTAAAGTGTGCAACACTGTTGTGATGATTTTATTAAAATGCAGACAATTAATGAGCCAATATGCTTCTAATCAGTTTATATATTCCATGTTTGTCTTATGTGTGGGGGGAAGTAATGGCATTAAAACATTCAGTGGAATCCAAACGTGTTTATCTCTTCTAAGTTCTTGGAAACATGAACGCTGAACAATGAAACCTTGATGAATATTAAATCTGCTGTAACCTGCTCCCACCTGAATATTAGTTAATTACGAATAAATTGAAAAACAGACTGTGACTCACAATGTAGTAATCACAAGTAAAATTTGCATGACAACATCTCTTGGGTCTTGGCATCAATAGTAAGAAATAAAAGGAAGGCCCAAGACATTGGATGAAATCAAGCTTACAAATTTGCAGATATACTGTACGTATGCCACAGCTGAGCTCAGATTAAATGTAAATTACATGCAAATCACATTCAAGGGACTGATTCAGAAAGATGTTACACTTATTAGGCTTTAATACATATCCCCTGCACTAGGTAGGATAACTTAGAAAAGCCTAAATGTTTAAGACATGCATTCAAAGAGGTTCAGCAATTAACATCATGTCATGACAGCATTTATTTGACACTTTCTGTCCCTCCTCAGTCCAAAGATTCTGCATTACTTGAGAGCTCGTGGAGCCTGTGCAAACCGCTGCAGCATCTTGAAATGATATACATTTTACAACATCATTTTCCCGAAAGCATTCAAAGGGAACGTTGTGGTCGTGAATAGATAAACCTCAGTGTGTCCCTGGTTTGCGTCTCCGGGGACGGACAGCTAAAGCGCCCTCCAAGGTGCCTCAGCAGCAGAGCAAACATGATAAAATGCCAAACAAAATTCTGTACTGGTTGTCTTAGTTCAGGATAAATTAGGAGGGAGTGTGCTATAAAGCGCCTCTGTATGTGATAATCTGGAAGAAGCTAACCTCATGCATGTCCTTTCCTTGTCAGAAAACATGATGGTGCCTGTAAAGTAGCCGCAACTATAAATGAGAAAAACATGATAAAATGCTGTTAAGTGACTGTATGGGAGAAAAACATGGTGAAGTACCACTCTAGTAGAACATGAAACACTGTGCATCATCAGATCTAATGGAGTGAGCTGGCCACTATGGTGTCCTTTAAGTAGGCCAACCATTGGGAAAACCAAGCATTTTCAAAAACAGTAGTTAATGCAGCTGATGCTGTTCTATTCCATTGATTTTGGAGCAGTCAAACACACTGGTTTGCTCATTGACAAGATTGTTCTGTGTTCTTTAGGACCTTAGAGTAAGTTGAATATAAGGCTGCAGAAGCCAGAAAAGAGAGGACAGAGATATTGGTATGTTTTTGTGAGCCGTTAGCAGTTAAAGGGATGCCCACTAGAACTTAAACTTCTGACCAGGCAGGTTATAAAGTTTATAGAAATGCTCCTGTTATTAAAGTGCGATGAAAGCTGGAAAAGCAGAAGACAGAGGTGTTGTTTTCCTTATATTCTGATAAAAATGTTTGTCTCTATTGGAGTTCTTTCCCAAGTTACAAAGCATGTGTTATTGTTTGCTGCTGATGGAGCCAGTTGAAGGCATCAGAACCCTTTATTTAATTTATTTTTTTGCCACTGTGCTTTAGGCAGTGGAAGTCCACCACTGATAAACACAGTCCATGGTGCTGAGGGAAATCATGGCATTTAAAATAATCCTCGGCAGGTATTGAGGAGTCCAGTAATGAACTTCTATTGTTTATGCCTAATTCTGCACCTGCAAAATTGAAATTTCACTGGTAAGCTGCCAAGACTGGGGTGGATGTTCCTCTGCTGCTATGGAATATCCACTACAAATTTCATTGTGTTGATTGTGTTGTACATGCTGAGTAGTGCACAGCACACTGTGTTGGATGGAATGGGTTGTAATGCTAATTTTGTCAATGAAAACTATGATGAAAAATAATTTTTTTTTATTTTTATGACTAAAATGAAACCAAGAAAAATTATATTTCAAAACGAAAAAGGACAACTATTTTACATTTGTTTTTTGAAGCTTAATAATCATTTAAGGATGGACAAATGGAAAAATAAGTTACTCGCTGTTTTAATACAAAGTCTGATGACCTTCAAGTATAAAAAAAGGTTAATCTGTTTGACCTGTCATTCTGCCATTAATGAGATGCATCTTTGATTGAGTTACTGTACCTTTCTGGTAATAATGTTTTCTTCCATCACTGGATGAAACAGATTTATGAACTCATCTCAAGATTACACTGGTGATTAGAGCAGCGACAAATCAACCGAGACAAACTGTGAAAAGGTGACGTGGCTGTAAAGTCAAGATTAAATAGCTTTTGTGTTCCTGTCAGAAGGAATGAGTAAGTTCTGGGATTAATGACAGCGCCTCATTTTAAACGTCCTCTAGGTGTTTGATAAAGAGATATCAGCCTATTGTACTTCTGATCTCCGTTAGCATCCCCTCAGGGTGGATTGTAGTAATTCATGTGATCTTTTATATTGTCATCTAGCACATTGTGGCCAAATCTGCAAATCTAACAACACCTTCTGTGCAGTCATATGAAGCAAATGCTAGCATGTGAATATGTTATTATAGATAGCGAGGATAGTAAAAAATACCTACTTTACATCAGTGCTGTCATTATGTGCATGCTAGCATGTCAAAGTTAGCATTTAGGAAACAGAAAACAGCTTTTTCTGAGATGCAGGAACCATCAAACCCCACACTGGCGTCTAAGGCATGCTTCTGCTGTGATCACATCATTCATGTTCCACCTGCCTTTGCATCTTCTATGTCCCAAATGCCAAATCACACCATATGTCATCTCAGGGACATAGCAGTGTCAAGACCTTACAATATTATAGTCAGAGACCAACAATTTCCCCTTGAGTAAATGAGGAAAACTCTCATTTAACAGGAAGAAATCTCCAGCAGAACCAGGTTCAGAGAGGGCAGCTGTCTGCCTCGACTAGTTGGGTGAGGGAAATGAAGCGAAAAAAACACGAGAGAAACAAAAACAACAAACAATATAACAAGACAATATAACAAAAATAGACAAATTGAAGCTACTAACCACAGATCAGGGACACTCAGCTTAAGATCCAGAAATACTTGCATGGACAGGAAACGAGATGACTAGCTGTGGGAGAGAGAAGACATGAAGTCAATGACATGCAGTGGTGGTTCATAAATGCATGAAAGACAGACTGCATGAAAGATTGTTAACTTTCTGCTTCAACTTTAAACTAAATTTCATATTGATTATCTTTTACTTTGTTCCTGGTTGGAATGTCCATCAATGTCAACATGAAGTTCACTTTTAGTTCTGTTGATTTATTTTTATTTTACTAACACCCATTTGTTTTTAACCCCCTCACATGTTGTGTTGTTGTAAACTTACTCTTTCAAATAAATTCTCATCTAACCCTCTGGAAACCAGCGTTTGCACTGTTTTTGTGTTGCTCCTCGCCTACTGACAGCTGTAGACTAAAGGCTATACTCTGACGTTTTTAGAGCGACATGCTATACTATGACGTTTGTTGGGCGACACACTATACTATAGGCTTTTTAACTGACATATTACTGTGACGTTTTTTTGTTTTAGTTTTTTTTGGTTTTTTAGCAACATATAAGAATTCGAACAGTTTTAAAAGTTACTATACTTTTACTTGTGCAATGAAATTATTATTCTATGACATTTTTTAGATGACATATTATACTCTGATGTTTTCTTGAATTACATACTATTTTGACAATATACTGCACTATGACATTTTTGGAACCACATATCATACATGACAATTTTATCAAACATCCTATCATTTTGCACTTTTTGAACCACATAATAATCTATGTTTTGTTTTTTTTTCTTGCCAACATGCTATACTATGAACTACAGGCCATACTATGTTATTCTTGAGTAAAGCATACTATACTTTGACATTTTCTGAACTACATCCTATACTATGGCGTTATACACAGAGTGCTTTGGTTACATGTTGATTTATAATCTAGATTTTTTTCTGTTTTGTTTTTTGACAGGATTACCACAGACCTGACTGTGAACACCGTCGACACCCACCTCAGGGAGACGCTGCCTAAGATCTCAAGGCTGCTTGGTCGTGGTCTTTCTGGCATGTACTCTTCCAAGATGAGCCGGGAAGTTTAACACTGATGGAATGACACCAGGTCTAAGCCGACAAACTTCCAATTCCTCCTCAACCCATAGTCTCTGGGAAACCTACATGGAGTAAGAAAAGTAGACAGAGAAGTAATTAAGTCTGTACACAACATATTAGAAAGAAATCATGCTAATAAATTAAGTACAAAGAACCGAATTTGCCAATATACTGGAGATCAGAGCTATTTAATTTGATAAGTATGACCTTGTTTAGTAACATTTCAATTATTTGAGAGCAGTCCTAAAGAACTGCCTGTAATCCCAATCGTAAAATGGGTTTGGAGGAAGAACATAGATGGTAATCTGGATATATATGAGTTCGGCTTTATAACTACTATTGGTAGTATTGGTGGTAGTAATAGCAATGTGACTACTACTAGTAGTAGTGGTATTACACTCACTACTGCTGCTGATATTGGCACTGCTACTACAACTTGTAATACTATTACAAATGCTGATACTACTTCTACGACTCTAACAGCTGTTTATACTACTACTGCTGCTTGTACTTTTAGTATTACTACTACTGCTTGTACAACTATACTACTGCTGCTCGTACTTTTAGTATTACTACTACTGCTTGTACAACTATACTACAGCTACTATTAATCGTCTGGTATTTGCTTGTCAAGCTGCTAGCTCGCCTTGTGTTTTGCTAGTGGCTAACTAGTTAGCTCTCATAGACTGGAAGCTCTCAACAAGATTTCATAATGAAAAAAGAGCCAAAAACTATTCTTACCTATGAAAAGTCATTCCAAGTTTCCTTGTCTCAATCGTACGACGCAGTGTGTAACTGTATGCAGCACAGTGAGCCGGCATACTTGTTTCCGTTTTCACGCCGTCTACATCAACGGAATGCACTGAAACTTTTCCCCCACTAGCTTAGCCTCGCTGTAGCCGCAGCTAAAAGGGGCGTGTCCTATCTACTCATTCATATCTATGAGAACAACGGTGGCTGCACATAAGGACGCCTGACGTTGATTAGCTGCGTAAATACCATTATATACAGTCTATGGTGAATACGTATGTGAATCGCATCATTGGCTGCAGCAGCCAGTCACCGGTCACACATTGAAAAATAGCACAGAATGAATTGTTACGTGTTTATTTTATTTATAATTTAGGTTTGATTTTTTTTTTTTTTTTGTGCGCAGCACAGATTTTCTGTGCACGGAGACCGTGTCAGCAGTGCGCAATTGCGCACGCGCGCAGTTTAGAGGGAACAGTGGTGCTCAGTGCACCCTGGGATGTCATCCAACAGTCTGTGTGTATTACAGCAACACTAAGACATGGTTTAGGGCCACCTGAGTCAGCTCTGACTAAAAACTTTATCAAAAAGGAAAGTTTGAAGCCTAATCTTAAAAGCAGAGAGGCTGTCTGTCTCATAAACCTAAACTGGGGGCTGATTCCTAAGCAGATGAACCTGTGTCTGCACACTAAGAGAGAAGAGCTCTGTTGAGATAATATGGTTCCATGAGGTCTTTAAGATATGACAGAGCTCAGCCATTCAGGGCTTTGTATGTCAGCACAAGGATTTTATATTCTACTCTGGATTCCACAGAAAGCCAGTGAAGAGATGCAGATATGGGAAGCATATGATCACTTTTGCTCATAACTGTTTGTGTTTGTATTTTTGCTGCAGCATTTTGGATGCTTTGCAGGGAGTTACTGGGATGTATATGTATGTACTATATGATAAGGAATTACAACTGCCCAGCCAAGACGTAACAAATGCATGGACTATTTTTTTCAGTATCACTCTGAGACCAAATGTCCATCATAGAGACTTGGTTTATGTGTTATTCTGGTTAAAAATAACTCCAAGGTTCTTCACAGCAGTGCTGGAGGTCAAGGCAATGCAACCAACAATATGGTCAAATACAATAACCTAAGTTTTGTCTGAGTTTAGAGGTAGAAAATTACAAGTCAACCAGGACTTTAAGACACAAGTTCATCTGGCTTCATAGCTAATTATACCTGGCTGTCAGCTGCACTGCAATGGAAATGTATGCAGTGTTTGCCAGTAATATTGCCAAAGGGGCGCATTTAGTTGGTGAAAGGTATCAACCCTAGTACTGAACCCTGTGGAACTCCATCACTAAGTTCTGTGAACATAGAAGAATAACAGAAGAAGAATAACATGAACACAAACTGGAACCAGATAAATATGACTTGAACTAGCCCACTGTAGCTCCTTTAATCCCAACAACATGCTATGTTTTGCACTAAAATGTTCTGACTGCTGGTGTCAAATGCATCACTGAGGTCCAGCAGGGCAAGTAAAGACACAAGTGTGTTGTTTGAGGCTACAAGAAAATTATTGCTGATATTCACTGGTGTTCAGTCTAAATCCTGACTGAAACCATCTCTGCAAATCTTCACATATTTGAATTCAACAACTTTTTCAAGGACATTAGAAATACCGTGGTGGTTGGATACAGGTCTATAGAGGGTGTACATTCCTCCCTTTTACATCAATATATTGACATCCTCACTAGGAGGTTGAACATCCAGGATTCATGCCAAGGTAACATTACTGATGTATGTTGTAGCCTCAGCTGGGTTTCTCTAATCCCAGTTTTATTTTCTTGCTTCCGTGTTACAAACAGGCCCTCAAACATTATAAGCCACGGTCCCAAAGTCCCACACCATTAGTGAGTGGATTGGAGGCACGATTGCAGGGCTAGAGGGAGGGCTAGCCTGCACAGCCTGTTATATTTCTGACAGAGATTTAAATGAGAGGGTCTCTGTCGGCGCAGACTGCATTAAGTTCTGCATCACAGCCACAATCCCTCTTCAGACATTCAAAAATATGCAAACTCCAAACCTCTGTATATCCCTCGACGTCATGCACAGTTTAAGCCCTCGAACTGAAGGACTGGACTTCCGTCACACTCATTAGCTGTACAGTGAAATATCATCATTTAGGTGAAGCCCAGACACAAAGACAAACTCTTGAATAGGACATGAACACCAAACTAACACTTAATAACGTAGAGAAACTTATTAGGTGCCACTTTTTCACTGTTGCTGAAGCCCTGAACCCATTACAACTCCTTTAACTGTGCAACTGAGTGTGAAGAGAACCTAATTCCTTCACCCATTGTATTCAAAAGTAGCATTGTAGTCAAAAAAGGTTGTATTTTTGCACATTGTGATCGATTCCTGACAAGATATTCTATTGGAGTTCCTTTCTAGTTAGTTTAGCTTCAGTGTTCAGTTTTGAAAATGAGACATGCTTGCTTTTGAATAAAAAACAAGCTGAAAATGATTCCACACGATTCTATTCTTTACAGATCTGTCTGTCAGCGGTGGGGTTCAGAAAGGTTGTTACAAAATTCATTATTCAGTCTGTCAATCTGGAATTTTAGAACCAAAGTCATGTTTTAACCTTGTTCCTGATTATCTATTTATAAGAAAATGTTACACGTTTGAAAAAAAAAAAAAAAAAAAAAGCCTACTTATCGGAGACCCAAAGCGCTCGCCCAACTCTTATTGACAAGATCGGCAATTCAGAGATCTGTGTGTTTGACGTTACACATTCATCCCCATGCGCACACAAATGACCCGTCTTAACCTTTCCCCTGATTACTTATTCATATGAGCACAGTTCAGATAAATGTGCCCTGCTCTGGGCTTTCTAAAATATTCCATTTCCTCTTTTGATTCCCCCTTTAAATTAACATTAATGGAATCATCAGAGTGCAAGTAAACAGAGTGCAGTGTTTCTGTGCTGCTTGAGTGCACACGGCTCTGTTCCCCATCTTTTGGCTGTTTATCCATCATCTTAGTGTCCAGGGTGTTTTTAAGCTTTTAACAACTAACTTTATTGAACTTTATGATTTTTTTTCTTCCTTTTTTTTGACACAAGAAGCACTGACTGGCCATCCACTCAGCTTCTCATTTTGAAATTCCATTTGGCTTGATAAATAAGTAATGTCATTCTTTACCCCATCCTCACCTCCCCCTCCTAGTCCGGCTTATAAATTCTGCTTGCTTATGTGTTTGCGTGCGTGTTCAGTGGTTGTGAGTGTTTGTTTTAGGCTGCTCAGGGGAATAAATGAAGAGCAAAGAAGTAATATTTTTGGCTGCTTCAGTCTATTGCAGCGAGAGAGAGAGAGAGAGAGAGATCCTGGAGCCTAGAAAGGCTGCTTTGTGGATTCAGATGTTCAGCAGCATCAACCGCATCCACAGCAGCTTATAAAAGTGTTCAGATCCTTTTAGTTGCTCATTGTTCCTCGTTGCCTTTGTCAGAGTGGTTATGGAAGTAAATGCTTTATCAGTCTCACTCAAGGACGCTCAGAGACTTGTCACTAAGCTTTTCCAGCGTTGTAGTTTTAGTGCCGAAAGGAGCTCAACTATGTGGTTTCAACAGCATAGATCTGCCCTTCTGCTCCAGCGTTCAAGGAACTCTGGATTCTGCACACTTCTTCCGCCATAGAGATTGTGCAGCTCACCGACACACAATCCTTGACAAATGCACAGCTTGGCACTCAAGCCAGAAATCATTTCCCTCCTTTTCCAAGTCCTAAAGTGCCGTACAAATCCCAGTTGTGCTGTCGTATGCCATCAAGTGTTGAAAATCCCGCCACTCTAACACCATCTCTCATTCGGTGCAGCGCTTCAGAGGACGACAATCGCAGTAAAGAGTAGCCAGTAGAGTCCTGGCTTCTTGTCTGACCAACACTTGTTGTCTTGTCTGAGCCTGGGGGGGTGAGGGGGGGTGTTGAACCCAGAGTGCAGGCAGAGAGAGATCAAATCACAATTTTAATATATAGATAACCAAGGATGCAAACAGAAATGAATAGTCAACCCAAACCAAACTCCAGTTTAAACTGAGGGATTTTTACTAAACCATGCAGAAACTTAAAGCTCTCTACAATAATAACAAAAGCAGCTAAAACTATGCTTGGACAAAAACCGCTACACTCACAAGTTCAAAACTACCAGGATCGAGAAGGAGAGAGGCAGGTAGAAGAGAGGAAAAGTAAGACAGAGCAAGAAGGAGAAAAGGAGGGAGAGGGAGAGAAAAAGAAAGCAGAGGGGAGAGAAGGAGAGGACAGGATGCTAGGCAGGAACCATTACACAAGAGGGCAAGAAACAGGCGACAAAATAGGATGAACTGACAGAAGGAAAGATGAGAATATTAATATACTGAAAAGTAAATGGAGGAGACAAGACATGGGCGAAACTGACGAAGGTAATCCTCAGGAGGGAAACGGACAAAGAACAGAAGTAAAAAATGATACATGAGACACAAACAGCGAGACACAAGACACACAGATGAATGGGGATGAAGCACTAAAACAGAACAAAACTGGCAACCAAAACCCAAGACCATGACATCCAAGTTCATATCCTCTGTTGGACTGTTCTATTTTTTGAGCCACACTGTATTTTGTGAGTGAATTCTCATTTTTAGTCCATATTTGATGAAGTTTAAGCACCAAATCTACTTGGGTAGCATTAGGAAGAGACAGTGGTTTGGGTTAAAACACACGTTTTTACAACAAAAAGCACAAATTACAAGGGAACTTATCATTAGCTGAAAAAGCCAGCAGAGATGATTTGGTGATACACTCCCAGCATCTATTTCTGACATACATAGATTTTTGTAGGTCTATTATTGGAACCTGTATGTTGAAAAATGATGCAACAAAAGACCAAATGCATTTCAATGTGACACTAAGAGTTCCTGACAAAGCGGCGTGATTGAGCTCAAAATTCCTTCTCTTTAAAACAAACTTTAGCTCTTAAATTTGTGTGAACAAAGACTTTATTTGGGAACATTATTCTTTTAAAATTATGTATAGTCAAATCAATAAACTGCTTTAGTATATTAGGTGTACAGTGGTGGGGAATAAATTGCTCCTGTTAAATCTGAAAAAGAAATTTGTAAAGAGTCTGAAAAGAAAGTCAAATTAAACAGCCAATTCTTTGTTGAAAACACAATTCAAAGAGCTGCCTTTTTAAGAGACTCCCTCTATTACCTTACTTGAGATGGAGAGCATGGTGGCCCCACAATAGCATTTGGTGCTTTTGGAAAAGATAAATGTACCCTTCAGAAGGGTCAGACCTTCAAAATGTCACTTCTTAGATTTACTAAGGCATAACCCACTGGCAATCTTTAAGCAGCTTCTCTGAGAAGTTGTTGTCCCTCATAAATCTAGAAAATGTCCTCTGTGCTTTCTTTGAGACACAAATGAGTGGGGAGAGACTATCTTTAGCAAGGCAAAGGTTTTTTGTTTTTTTTGGTGAGATACGGCTGACTTTGTAGCGGCACCTCTAAAGCAGAGCTGCCTTAATGTCACACATTATTTACAGGATGTGAGCGTTTAAAAAAGACACACAGTATTTCCTCCTTAAGATGATTATTCAGCTCACTCCTTGGACCGCCACATGTGGAGAATTCAGAATGATTTTATAGAACAGCAGCAGATGGTAATCAACAACACGTTTTACAGGAACCTGCTGCTGTGAATTAGCAATGATTTCATTTTCCTGCATCCAGCTCAAGAATTTGCTTCATTTTCTTCCTAAACACATGTAATGATGGTGGAAAATTGAATAGATTTACAGCTAAATGCCTTCGAGCAGGGGTGTCCAACATGCGGCCCGTGGGCCAAACGCGGTCCTCCAGAGGGTCCAGTCCGGCCCTCAAAGTGTAAAATTCCAGAAAAGACATTAACTGCAGATTGTAAATTAGTAAATTTATACATTTAAAATGAATTCTGGACCATGACAAGTTGTTTGGATCACAAAGTAAAATATTGGACTGCTCATTTTTCTTTTGTGTCTAATTTTTGTAGTATTTTGTCACGTTTTTGTTGTTTTGTTTCTCGTTTTTGTCATTTTGTGTTTCTTTTTTGTCTCACTTGTGTTCTTTGACTTATTTTTGTCATTTTGTGTTTTGCTGTTTTGTGTATCGTTTTTGTTGTTTTATGTTTTTTTGTCTCGCTTGTGTTGTCTATTTTTTTGTCGTTTTGGAGTTTGTTTTTTTTTTTTAAAAAAAATTGTCTCGTTTGTGTCATTTGTGTAATTTTTTTGCCTTGTTTTTGTCCATTTTTTGTCTAATTTTTTGTCTCTTTTGTCTTGTTTTGTGTCATTTGTCTCCTATTTGTCATTTTGTTTCTTGTTTTTGTCATATTGTGTCTCATTTTTGTAATATATTTTGTCTTGTTTTTGTTGGTTTTTTTTTGTCTTTTTTTGTCTGACTTCTGTCATTTTGATCATAAAGTAAAATACTATATCATTCAGTTCCAGATACCTGTGACATTTTACAATTATAATGTGTAAATGATAAACTGAGGCGTAATATTGTTGAAATTTAACTTATTTCCCCTAAGAAACTTCAGGTTGGTCATGATTTTTTGTAAAAAGATAATTCATTAAATGTGAACATTTTCAGAATGTACTTTTTTTTTGCACTAAACAAAGGGAAATACTTGGAATTATCTATTCATATTTCAAATTTTCCAAAAAATGAAATGTGAAAATTGAATTCCTGTAACGACACAAAATGATTTCTTCTCTACCAACAGCATGAATACAGCTGAAATCATTCCAAGGCTCTGACTAAAGCAGTTCATTATGAGTAGTTTGACTGCTTTTCAAATGCATTTCACCTCTAATTCTGACAACTTGGCTACTTTTGCATTCGTTATAACCTTTTTCAGACCACAATGAGGACACAGTTTTGTTTACTGTACGCTGAATGAAAGGGCAGCGAGAGTAAATTGGGGACGCCGTTTGTGCCCCCAATTACACTTCCTCCAATCAACCGCTTCAGCCCAAAATTGGTCCTTAATGTTACACAAAAAGCTGCACACACATCCACCTCCACAGGGTGAAACCTCAGCAGCTCTCCTGCCTGTCCCGGTGACACCCCATTTAACTGTTCCATTAAACACAGAGGGCCTACAAAATGTAGTGATTTATTTATTGCCAAGCACCACCGAGGCACACTTAAAATCCTGCTATACAGGCCTGTTTTGTGGCTCGAAATAAACGTTCATTTGTACATCACGGGGCGGCTGGTAGTATTTCATTCATTCATCATTATCCGCAGTCAATCCTAATCATATAAACTATCTGGATGCATGAATGTAAGAAAGGATTAATTACAGGATGAAGGAGGATCCATAGTCATTCCCATTTTTCAATTTAACTGGATTATCATCATCTTCTTTAGCTCCATGAAATTGCCTAAGCTGCCCAGAGTCTGATACATATTTGCCCATAGACACTTGTGCCCTTCAGTGAGCAATAGAGGAGAGAGCAGAGAAGAGCCATTATCGTCCACAAGAAGATCCCACATCCATATCCTCCTCCTTCCTCCTGTCTGGCTTTCTAATGTTTCTCCACCACCTACCTGTTTTCACTCTCTTTTTGTCTTCTTCCTCCCATGAGCCTGTCCTCCTATCTTGCGATTTCATTTCATCTCTCTTTGTTTTTCCCTTTTTCCAATTCCCTCCTCCACCCGGGGCTCTTTACTGTCCCACACAGCTGTCTATCAATCTCACTGCCCATCTCATTTTCCCTCTCCCTTCCTTCTGCTGTCATGGTTTCCAGCCCCTCTCGGTTCATCCGTCCTTCTAGTCTTTTAAATTAATCTGGTTAATGGAGTCCAGCTTTAGTGCAGCTGAGCCGACCAAGTGCCGCGTAAACGTGTAAGTACCGATCTGCAAACCAAAACACCGGCACATGTGCATTGACGGGCGTACATGCGTGCTCGCCGTAAGCGGCTTTGCAAATTAAAAGGTTCCGGTGTACAAGCGAACTCCCACAATCCCGTTCAAACACTTGTAGGTGACCAGGCACGCTAATTTAACAAAATTTATCTCTTTGATGAATAGTTCCTCTGATGACCCCGCCGGCGTCCCAGAGGAAAGGAGCTCTTTGATTTATGTGTTCAGTGATTTGATTGGGTAACCCTTTCATAGCACTTCATTAATTAGCAGCTGGATGCAAGTAAATGGCAGGGCGGAGCACGCGAGAAAGACCGGTGGGGGGTGGGGGCTTTTCCCTTAATTACCTCAGTAGCTCCAGTAGCGACGAGGGGGGATCAAAGAGCATGTATAATAAAGTCCATAACTGACACTACCTGAGCAGCAAGTGGAGAATTTCTCAATGAAGTGTCTTTTTTTAGCTGGTATCTCTCTACAGAGGCTCTTGAACCTTAATTTGGTTTACAAGTGTGTCCTAGAGTCTATTAGCAAAGGTGCAGGAAAGTCCATGCCCAGTCCAGACGCTACTCATCTACAGCAACATCTTCCCAATTCTCCTTGGAAACCTTGAGGCGTACCTAGACAATATGTTGTTTGGACCCCAAAACATCCTTAATTGAACTCTCTTCACTTTGCTTAGATAAGAGGTGAACAGTTCAAGAACCAAAAACAGAAGTCCAGTCGTCTTTTACTGAAGTACGACGGATTACTCAAAGATTTTTATTGTCATTTTCACTGTGCATTTTCATACACAAGAGAACGAAATTTCGTTTCTCGATCAGTGACTGCAGCGCAGTAGAAACATCAATAAATAGTATACATCAACATCATAATACACTGATAGCAATAAAATCAGATAAAAAAATAAACAATCCAATCTCTCAAACAATCCAGTCTCTCTGAAGAGCATTAAGTCTCTTGACTTGACGGGTGACTAGCAGTCAAGAGTGAGTGTGGGTGAGGATGTGGGGATAGTCCATTAATAAGCCTCACAGCCTGGGGAAAGAAGCTACTCAGCTTCCTGCTAAGCATAAGGATAAGTCGACTCTTGCTTACTGACCCTTTCTGTGTGAGAGTTCAGCTGATCTTCTTCACTGAAGTCCACCAACTTGTTTTTCAGATCAGTGACCCTCCGACCACAACTCCAAGCAACCACCTCCATAATGAAAGTTTTAAGCATGTTCCTGTTGCATCCTACATCCCTAACCTCTGAAAGAACACCTGTCAAATTCTAGACATAGGAATTAAACACTTAATAGAGAACAGACTTCTCAAGATGTTTCGAATCCAACATGAATGTCCTCCACCCGATCTACCTCACCACCATCAGCTACTGTCACTTCTAGTTCTCTTTTTAACTGAGCGCTCAAAACCTAATAGAGATCAGACTTTAATACCACAAACCAATCTTTAACAAAGTACAGTTATGAATCACCTCATCCTCGAACATTGTGTTATTGCCATTCAGTCACTGGTATGGTAGTTAAATGACTCAGATTCAGATCTTGAAATCACTTCCTGTTAATCATTGCCTTCCAGGTCTCTCCAACACCACCCACATGAGCTTTGAATGTCATAACCACCTCTCAAACTAACTTTTTGGAAATATTTCCCGCTCCCACAGAAGGATGAGGAAGGGAATGCATGAATATTATATTCAAAGACCCTCCCAGGAAGGTGGTCCTGCTTAATGTGTGCACAAAATAAATGTGGCACGTGAAAACATGTTAAACCTGCAAACCTTTATCCAACTCTACAACAAACGAGCTGAGCTGTTATCACTATTTTATTTAAATCCATTATAAAGCCAGCCTGACTTGGGTGATAATGTCTAACCTGAGCTGAAATGTTTTTACTTTTTATTTATACTTGGGCATTAAGCAGACTTAGTTAGCAATAGTCATCTTAAATGTCAAATATATTCAGTTGTCCAAATGTATTTATGATGACGGAGACACCAAACATCCTGAGGTAAACTAAAGAAAGTGAAGCTTCCAGTTAGCCACAATGATTAAACGAATAAATTCAAAGTTGCAGGTAACATCTGTCAGCAGCATAATGTACCTGAATGCCCTTTGTTTAATGTGTTGTAGTCAAGCTGACATGCAGACTTGATGCCACCTGAAGGCATAAAGACTCTTTGTTACATTTCAGCAGTGCAGCTTAAACACCAATGCCCACTGGACTGGTTTTTATACTGTTGGTTAATGTCAGCTAATTCTGTTGAAACAACATTAAATATGCAAATGAGACATTTGAAAAGTTGGAACTTTTTCTGCTGAACAGCGAAAGGCCTCCATGAAAGCTGTTTTACCTTCAGACCAACAAAAGAACTGCTTCGTTTGTCTTCCTAGGACAGACCCTCAGGAAACCGGACCGCAGATGTGGAAAAGAAAACTATCTTGGAAAAAAAAAAAAGAGCATCACGCTAAGCTGTCACACTAATACTATCAGACGGCTGCAGAAGCTTTGACCCGGGGTTTTTACCGCAGTCTGCCTTGATTTGTGGAGCATCAAAGCCAGATCTTCTCTGTAGGAGCAGGAAACGTAGTGGAGTGAATTTCCACAAGCATCAGAGTTTATGCGTGAGCCTCAACTCCCATCTTTAACCCACGTCAACACCCTAATCGATGATGACGTGTATCTACCAGAACCTGGAGCTGTGTTCCAACTCTGTGATGAATTCTAAACTAATGTACTTTTTTTTAGTGGCTACACCTGACAAAACAAGACAGTGAGCTTTCATTGTGGAGTTGTTGTGTCTTCAGTTTTTGGGCCCAGCACAGGGTTGTGGAACAAAGTTTTCATCGAGTTTGTGTAACATGAATACATTGACATGATCAAGACTCTGAAATCGAATCACTGTTTGCCACAAATCTGTAGCTTAACTTAAAAAAAATCGATATTTTACGACCCATTTCTGTGTAAAAGTGCTTCACCTTAAGGAAAAATATAAATACAAGACTGGTCTATTTTTACGTTTGCAGCATGGATCCCCACTATTTACTGAGTCACAGGTATTATTGTATCTGCATACAATATGTGTGCAGTCTTGATGTTTGAGTCCTAAATGTTAATTAAGTGGCCTGAGACCCCGTTATGTTCTGCAAACTGGACTCGTCTGCATCGCCTAAGACGGGGATGTCAAACTCATCTTAGTTCAGGTTCCACATTCAGTCCAATCTGATCTCAAGGGGGCCGAACCAGTAAAATCACAGCATTGCAACCTATAAATGACGACAATTCCACATGTTGCCGCATGTTGGACACCTCTGACTAAAGACTTACCCCAATTAAAGTGCAGATTCCCAGTCCTGAAAATACAGTTTTGTTGAGACAGAAGTAGTCTGACAAAGACCTTGTGAAGAAGGTGCTTTTTATTTGATAAAGATTTATTTCAGGAGTTTTACTTGTTTTCACACTTTCACTTTCTTTACTTTTAGGCACTTAATACGTCATGTAGTTGATGAATGTCACAGTTATCTCACATCCATCTTGACAATGTCTCGACTCTGCCTTGGTTTGTTTACAACACAACCACAAACCTGGTCTAAATGTATTTTATGTAACATCTGCTCACCTCCTAATTGAATTTTCTGAAATTAGGTTCCCAGTCAGAATGTAAGAAATTAAATTTATACTTACAAATGTTGCACATGGATCATTTGTTTGCTCATAAGATGCCTTTCAAATTAAAATGTTTTCATGCTGGAGAAGTTGTGCATATTGAAAGATTGCTCCAGCATATGACAAAGAACAAGGCAGCGCAAACGGCTACATCTGTTTATACCTGTCCCGCTTTATCTGCGTTACGTGGTGCCTCTCTGGCATCCATACAGCCTTCCTCACAGCACAAATCAGATCACAACTGAACTTGTCTCATCAGTCCCGGTACGATCTCCGTCTAATGAGCCTGGAAACAGCTGCTAACACATGGTTTTCTGAATAATAGATGCGTTGGGCTGGCGACTCCGCCTCTAGTCAAACATGGCTGGCTTCGGGTGGAACGAATGTGAGCTACAATAGCAGCTTACGGGTAAATCTGCTGAGAACTGACGCGCGGATCTATCGAAGAATCCGGCGGTGATAACATATTAAGGTGATGTTTGGTCCGAGCGGTGATGCTGCAGATGCCATGAAATCCCACGCAGAGAGCAGGCCGGTGTGCATGTGTTCACTCACAACCTTTGATCCCTCTAAGCCCTTAATCCTGAGATGAGTTGCAGTTTGCTTTGCGGGCCGTGCTTCTCCTAGCATGTGTCATTTCGTGTCTGAGTGCCTGTGTAGCCTATTACTGTGACATTATGTGAAAATAAGAAAGCTCATGATTGCATCTGCGCCTTCCTCTTGGAGGGATCAGTTGCCCGCCAGCTCTATGAGGAATACATCATCCTTTATCCAATTCCCCGGTGCTGGCTCTGCTGGCAGCACACTGAGACACTCCATATTCCACTGATCTAGTCCCTGTGATTAAGTACCTTTTTGTACCCTCGCTCTGTACAGGAGCTCCGATTCCAGCTGAGGGCGACAATGGAAATGCCTCACCAGCGAAGCGTTATTAAATGAAGCGATGTCAATTATGTACCTGTGGTGCAAAACACATTTCTTTGTGGTAATTGACCCGTGTGTGGAAATTTGGTGTTCCTCTGCTGCACATATTCATGTTGTTTTGGCAAAACAAAGGAGCTCCAACAGTTGGCTGTCATGTTCATGTTTCATTTTTCAACACAGGTTTGAACGTGTGGTAAAACTAAACAATATCACACTGATTTGGCTTTGGAAATTGTAATTTTACGTATTTGTTTATTTATTTCCCTGGCAATTAATGTCCTTATGAGCGGTACAAGGCTGGAAAAATGACAACACATAATTAAACTCTAAGAAAAGCAGGATTTCTTCAGATTTTTTAAATAGTGTTTGTATAAAGACGCCTGTGTAAAAAGTGTAAATATATGTGAGAAGGAATATCACACAGCAACAAGACTGAATACTTAAAAACCCAAATCACCGCAAAGTATTCATCGTGTTTTCTGCTCTATTGCCTCTGGGGTTAAAAGTACAGCTTCAGTTTATTATAACGTGGGTTTAATTCTCACAGGTCAGGCAATCAGTTCTGTGGGTCAAAATAACATGTAGTCACTAGGGTGACCGCTGAGATCTTTGAACGCTGTCTGCAACGTCTCTGAAAAAACAGGTCCAACAGGGCAACAAACAGACACAGGCAGACAATCAGACGGAATGTAAATCAGACGGCAGCGTAGCAAGATGTTTCTAAAGCAAAAACCAAAAGTAAGTTGAAGTTGAACCAAGAAATTGTCTATAAACTGGTACTGATGTTCACAAGAGATGGTCCAACTTCTGCTGTTTACCTGCTGCCTTATCAGACCATTTCTTTATGAAGAGATGCTGACATGAGGAGTTTTCTCAAATCTGTCACTTCTTCTTCCCTACAATGAAACTCAAATCACCGTTTGGACACAGTTTAGGTCAAGGGTGTCAAACTCATTTCAGTTCAGGAGCCACATTCAGTCCAGTTTGATCTCAAGTGGGCCGGACCAGTAAAACAAAACACTATGAACAAACTGAAATTTTAAGAAAAAGAAATTCAATTTCAACAACAAAAAAACAAGTTGTATTGAGCGTTTGGACACTTAACAGATCTTTCTGGCAAGGACTTTTACACGGCCTTAAAGGGGTGTTTACGTCTGTCTTCCATATCTGTTTCCAATCATGGCATGCAGCATACATGTGAATCTATTAGTGGGAATCCATCTCCACTTACACCAACTCTGACATCGGTCACAGCACATTAACCCTCGTGTTGTCCTGCGGGTTTAAAGTTTGAAAATGTGGGAAAAAAATAAAAATTTCACAGTGAAACTTCTGATGTCCACATTTTCAACATTTTCGGGAAATCTTTGAACGTTTTTTGGTGGAAAAAAAAAAGTTAAAAAATATCTTTCTTCCTGAAGGTGTTGCAAATTTTCAGAAATTTGGGGAATTTTTTTGCTGAATTTTTTTCAGACAAGGACACAATATTTTTTGATGCCCATAAATGAGGACAACAGGAGGGTTAACATGGAAAAAGGAGCTCTTTCTATCAACCCAGGAGCCTCAATAAACCCCCAAAACTGCAACCAAACTCCACACTCTGCTGCTCTCTTACCACCTGACCAAATCATCAACAGGCAGCACCTCAGAATCAACACCCAGCAGCACAAACTCCCACATCCCCATATGAAGCAGCAGCCATACCGTCATTCCAACGTGTTATTAGTCAACTCAATCATCTGTAACTCAATGCCAGCCTCACCAGGGTTCCGGTTAAATAGAGTATGTGTTTCACTTCGATTGGAGTAAACATAGAACGCTCATTCACCTATTTCATTTTCTAAAATGTATCGATCCCCTGATCCCCACGAGTCCGTGTGAGCGATCCATCAGAAGTCGTTGAGGTTATTCACTCGAAATTACAATTGATCTTTTAAAAGTTGCCCGCAGGACACCGGGCAGTAAAGGACATCTTTCCCAGCTCAAGGAGAGCTGCTTAAGTGAGTATTATAAGCAGGACTCATGCTCTGTCAAGTGAGCATCTCCTCAATTAGAGTTAAGCTTCCACATCAATGGAATGGGGCTGGAGGCTTTGACTGCTCTTCTCCCGTCTCTCTCGGTTCTTGTGGGATGTTCATGTGGCAGCAAATGTCTCGAGGAGCAGATAAGAGCCATTGTAGTGGAGGCTATTCATTGGTCTTATTCCTCAGCTAGGACATTCCAAGGGCTATCTTTATATACAGATGCACTTATCTGTCTGCATTAAAAGCAAGGTATTCATCTTCGCCTTAGGCTTCACACTTAACATTCTGAAGCAACTCTTTAACAGACACCAGATCCTTCAATTGGGGTGTGTTTCTTCGACCAATTTGTCTCCTGTTTTCAGAAAAAAAAAAAAAACCCTCTCTGAATTATGAAAATAGCACCGTTAAACCAGCGCGTCGAATTGATGCAGATTGATGTACACAAAGACTTGTGATTCCTTCATTATCTTTTGATTACATTTCCATTTAGAATTAAAAATGATTATTTCCTCTCGCCTGCCAGCAACCACAACAGAAGCCAGATCTTGGTTAGTTCCCTCAAGCCAGGCAACATAATGCAGCCCGTTCCACGGATCTCTGGTGGGAAAACATGCACTCTCTGTTTTTGTATGAAGCCTTTTTTTGCATTGAGCTGAGGAGATTCACAGAGAAACAGAATACATGTTTATTTTTGACTTTTTCAGAGCAGAACGGCACGTCTGTGTCGCACGGCTTAGATCCAGACTAAAATATCTCATTAACCGCTGGATGGATTAGCATGATAATTTGGTTCAGACATTCGTAGTGCCCAGAGGATGAGTCCTTATGACTTTTTTTAAATGGTATTTGCCTCTAATTAATTAGAGTAAGTTTTTTTAATTGTGTCCCACCACTAATTCAAAATAATAACTGCAAATGTCATCATGTTAACAAAGTTGGCAGAAGTCATAAATAATATACCTGCTAAATCTCAGTTTGTTAGCACTGTTAGCAGGAATGTGTTAGTTTGCACCACTGTGCTGAAGTACAACCTCACAGGCCCACTAGCATTGCTGAGGGTGATGGGGATATATACTCAATCAATTACCAACAGGAGTCTGGAGTGTAGAAGTCAGCGACTGGAACGCTCAAACAAATCAGAGGTGCAGACCAGCATTGGAGTCTTAAGGCTCCATCAGGATTCCCTCAAGTCCCTGAAGACAGAACGAGAGCAAAACTGGAGAAAATGGATGAAAAAAAAAAAGATAAAAGGGGGATGAGTGACAGCAGCATTAAGGAGGAGAGAGCTTAGACTGGAGACATAATAAAGAGTTGAAAATGGGAGATTAAAATGTAAAATAAAAACATCATTTTAGTTTTTTTAAAGAAAAAAATCTAAATAGTTCACTGTGAAAATCTGTGATGACCAGTTGTAAGAGGATAATCCCCCTTTATCCTGTCAGATTAGGACAAATATTGACTTGATAAGATGCCTCGAATGTATTATGCATTAATTTCTGCGTTTCCAATATCTCAACTCCCTTTCCAGTCTCGCTGTTGCAGTCACACCACATTAAAGAGGCTGCTCATCATCGCTTGTGCTCAGAGATTGTAAAGGAAGCTTTTCACAAATATCCACTAAGGTAAAGAGAACAGAAATAGTCGTATGGGAAAAAAAGCATTTTAAATCAGGCACCCTACACTGCACCACAAATGTTATTCATCTTATTCTATAACATACTTGGTCTTGACCTCAGCTCGCTTTATGAGGAATGTTACTCTTTATAAAACATCTCATTCAAGCTGCACACTCCCTCCAACATAAAACACAAATCAAGAATAATATTCTCCATGGCAGTATTTGTATTCCAGTAATAGTTTGAAAAATGTAAATCATGCCTCAGCCTAATTTCCACTTTCTGCTCTTGTCTCAGGCTGAACTCTACAGCTGAATGAAAATCTGTCATCATGTCTCATAACTTTAGTCACTATTACCAAGCTGACAACTCCCTGCTCTCCTTTTCATTTCCGTCCACTGACTCTGACAGTGCACATCTCCAACTGCTAGACTTTAAGACTGTTAATACTGTGTACTTCTCTCAGCTGTTTTAGGACATGACTTCACTTTAAAATCAGTCAACTATTCTCACCGATTTATGTCCTGCGCTGAAAGCCTCAGGGAGTGATACATTAATGTATTGCAGCCCTTTCAAGAGATCTACCAACAATAGGAAAAATACTTTGAAATCTCCAGCTGAATGTCTGCTTACCCCATATTCCATCCCAAGATGTCGGAACATTAATTCAGCCCCAGATTTCAGCTACAGTCTGATCCGTTACTGCGTGTTTGCACTTTTTGCCACAGATGAAATGAGATCCTGCCCACCAGGGATGCTGTCCTCGTCTTTCTTAAGTCATCATGCTGTTATCTCCCATTTGTTTTGTTACTCCCTCCCTGCTGACTTCTTGAACTCCATTCACTTCCTCCCATTCCTCAACAACACTGCAGCACTCGTGTTCTTACACCCTCCCGTGTTAATACTACATTTCCACTGGCTGCTCCTTTTAAGTTTAGAGCTTTGGTGCTGGCACACATTCCCAAACCTCCAGCTGATGGTTTTAAACGCTGGGATTCTCCTAATATCAACCACTTGTCTTTCTCTTTCCCCCGCAATGAACCTCTCATTCATCTCTGGCTGTTCCGCCTCCTGGCTCTCCAGTAGAGAAGTTACCTTTTCACTCTATTCTCAGCAGCAGTTTTCAAAAAGTTCCACACCGACTGTCTACTAAATCAAATAAGTGTTTTTTGAAAATCAAATTGTGGTAAAAGTTCCCTCCATTTAAAGTGGCGCTACCTGGGAGAATCATGTGGAAGGTAAATGAATTATAAGTTATGAGGTTGCTGTGAGTATGTTATATGTAACGAGATATTCTTTGGACCCGGAGGCAGATTCTGACACAGCTGCAGCAGTTCAACATGTGGTTTTATTGATGACAGTGGATTGGTGACGAGGGAGGAGGAGGAGGAGGCTTGAGCTTAATGGTGGTGTGGTAACTGGGGAAGAAACATGGCCGAGGAGGGGCATCCAGACAGAAGGAACTGAGCTTAATGACTGACCAGAGAGAGAGATCCATGGCTGGAGACGGTTGACTGGCTAACAGTGGATTAAGGTGATTGGATGAGAACGAAGCTAGAAAGCAGGTAAGCTTACCGAGTGAGGGAGTTAACTTGAGGGATCCATTCAACCATTTCATTCCACTTATCTGGGATTGGGTTGTGGTGACTGCAAGGAAAGGCAGGGCCTTCCAGACATCTCTCTCCACTTCAGTTCCTTCTGGTGAATCCGGAGGCGTTCCCAGACCAGATGAGATTCGAGTTCTGTGTCTACCCCAGGGATCGTTTCCCACTTGGACATGCCCGGAAAACCTCAAAGTTAAGGCGCCAAGGAGACATTTTAATCACATATCTAAACTGCCTGAGCTGACTTCAGTGACTACCCTGAATTTCCTCTGGAGCGTCCCTCCCTATCTGTAAAATAGCCAGCAACTCAACAGACGGAACGGATTTCAGATGATTTTTTTGGTCACTACCCAGATCTCATGAAATAAACCTCATAGATTGAGAGGTTCACCTTCCGGTTCAAATCTTTTTTCACCACAGTGATTCGGTGCAACGACTGTTGTGGACTGTAATGACCTGAGGCAAAGTTAGACTTTAGGTTTTCAAAGCGAGACAAAGCAAGTAGATTGGACTAAGCTAAATGACTGACTAGAGAGGGAGAAATGTAGGAGGTGAGGTAGTTAGATGGCTGACTAGCTAACAGTGAATCGAGGTGACCGTGTGGAGAGCAAAGCTGGAAGGCAGGTAAGGAGAGTTAGGAAGGTGATCTGAGGCAACTATTCATCCATTTGCTTATCTGGGCTTGGGTTGCAGTGGCAACAGACTAAGCAGGAAAATCCAGGCATCCCTCTCTCCTTAAGTTCCTTCTGGGGATCCCAAGGTATTCCTGGGCCAGATGAGATATGTAATCCCACCAGAGCATTCTGTGTTTATCCAGGGGATCTGTTTTCAGTTGGACGTGGAGGAAAATCTCCAAAAGGTGAAAATCAGATGTCTGAACCACCTCAGCTGACTTTGATGTGAATAGGCAACAACTACTTAGAGCTCTGAAACTCTAAGTTCCTCATCCTATCTCTAAAGCTGAACCCATCTACCCAACAAAGGAAACTGATTACGGCCACTTGTGTCCATAATCTCATTCTTTAGTTCACTACCCAGATCTCCTGATTAAGATCGCATACATCGAGACCTTCACCGTCCAACTCAACTTTCTTTTCACCATGGTGATCCGGTAAAACGCCTGTCATGGACCACAGTTACCTGAGGCACTTGGATGCAAAAATGTAGACAGGCTTTCAAAGCAGTACCAAGATTCAAGGTTGGCCGCAGCATTATGAACACATGAGCAGACTGAATGAATTGGCAAAGAGTAGAGGGAATAGTTGGGTCAATCACTGGTGTGCAAGGCGGTTGGCAGCCAGAGGGGAACAGATAGCCACGCCCAGACAAACTCATACTTCAATACAAAGAGGACAAACAGGAGACACAAGGAAAGAGGGGGGGAAAGGAAACAGCAAAGACACAAGGAAAGGGCAGAGAAGAGTAGCTGGACCGTGACAGTGTCGGCTGCTGCACAACAATTACTCTCTGAAATGCCCACCTGCCTGTAAAAGATTCAGATAAACTAACAAAAAAAAGAAAGAAAAATAGGAGCAATCGAATCATTTAGGAGGGCATTTGTGCTAAAATGTCATTCAAGCCATTAGTAAGCTGGGAACTAAATAATTAGAGGAATGTTTTGGCAGGATATAGATAGATAGATAGATAGATAGATAGATAGATAGATAGATAGATAGATAGATAGATAGATAGATAGATAGATAGATAGATAGATAGATAGATAGATAGATAGATAGATAGATAGATAGATAGATAGATAGATAGATAGATAGATCTGTCATTCACCGTATCCTTGAAATGGCTTTAGAATAGCACAAACATAAAAGTTCATCCGAGATTAAAGTTTTATGATTCTTTGTCTGGGTTCATCTGGTGGATCCGAATGACTGCTCAGGCTCGATCAGGCTGGCAAAATAAAACACCCCAGGGATGGTAGAAAGGGATCAGCCAAGAGTAACAGGACAGCGGGTCATTACACAGAACAATTGTCTTGTGGGTTGTGGAGCTACTGCAGAGGTAAAAGTGTGAGAGTGTAGCAGGGTCACTCTTTAGCAAAACTGTGTGTGTCACAGTAGTGTATTTGTACATGGTTCTTTTCATTGCCCACACTAATTGAATTCTCCATCTTCTACATTCTTCTTCTTCCTCTGTGCCGAAAATTCAAAATAAAATACTACTAATGCTTAAGCATTAACTTTTCCATTCGTGAATCGGCCACCGTAAGCAGATATTATGAGCAGTCTGTTCTGGTTTATGGGAATCAACACACTGGATGCTGTATAAACACTTGTCTGGACGTGAACAACGCAAACTTACAGCACTTGCACAATGAAAATCATCTCTCAGCCTCTGCACACAGTTCTGATGAGCTGGAGGAAGATATTCAGTCAGAGACTCAGAATGACTAAGAGCTCCACTGAAGGTCACAGAAGGACCTTTGCTTTTGTAGATATATAGTTTTTCTCTTTTCTGTACATTTCTACAACTTCTACACAACTTCTTTAAACTATTGTGAAATGACTCACCTCCGTCTACTGTTAAACTACTATTACTGTGCTGTTTACCCACGGAACACGTTTTACTCAGTTCAGTTCTATTCAGCTCAGTTTTACTTATATTTTCTCATTTCCTGATCATGTACTGAACAAATGTAACAATGCAATTTACCTAAAGTCATCAATAAAGTTTTCTGATTCTTATTTTGATTCTATCCGACACACAAAAATCTCAATCCACTGGTTTGAAATGAACAACAAAAACTCAGCCAGGATGTAACAGTACTTAGCACGAGTGCTACGTGTATATATTGTTTGAATATGTTGTAAATACATTCAACATGAGTTGAAGAAGTCTAAAAAACATTGAGTTCTACTGTAACATCCTGAGGCGTCTGAGGAGGATCATTAGACATAAAATGATCTAATCTATGGTGCTATAGCAATTAAGCGTTCCACCATGACAAGACTCCAACTCACAGGACGTCAAAAACAATTGTTGCTCTCCCATCCACCTTCCTCACTAAACCCGGATCCCTACTGTTTCTTCTTCTTCCCCAACACGGCCTTCAAGTCAAAGAATTGACATTTTGACACAGTGAAGGAAGTCTGGGGCAGAAGCAGTGGGAGGGGTGTATTGATACTTGAGGTGACCATGTTGAAGGGCCACATTAAAATTAGTTGTCTCTATAGTTTTTGATTTTTGTTGGTGCAAACTCAACTATACCTTGTATACATGAGTGCAAGTTCTTGGGGATAAGGATGGTTTTCTACTTGTGTCAGACATTTCTATAAAATGTAAATGACTATTGATATACCTCCTGTGTTTGTGTACCTGTACTCTAATCGTATTAGCAGTTAACCTTTCACTTGTATCAGCTGTAGTGCTGTAAGTAATTAGTTTATAAGCTCAGAAGAAGCTGCACAATCTTCAGACAGCTTTATAAAAACACATCAAGTCAATCATCAAAAAGCCAAAATTAATTCAGAATCACAATGTTTTATCAACTCTTAGCACTTTGCTAACATTCTGACTAACAGAGGCAAAGTACAGAAGCTAAAACAAGTCATAACAACGATACATTACACCATCATGTGGATTCCATTAAGGCAGGAAAGCCATCGTGGGCGTTTCCTTTACCAGTATAGACTCAATCTATTTAAGAAAGGCTGATTTCAAAACATTACGTAATGATTTAAAGTGTTTCTAAATGATATTTGTGACATGTTTATTCCCATCAGATCACCACTGAGCCCATGCAAATGCAAAAACAATGAATAATATCACAGGCTTCTCCAAGACACCACTGACCTCATTCGAACTCAGGAAACATGCTCTGGAAACTTCATCATCCCCGTCTGACCCACTGACCCCCAGACAGTCTCTGCAGCGAGCTTGTGGCCTTCAGAATGTTTAACAAGGAACATGAGCTGCTTCCTTTGGTCTGGCTCTCTAATTAGGCTCTGACATGACTGTTAAACTCTCAGTGGTCCAACCGCAGCTGGCTGCAGAAAAGGTTTCTTTTTTTTTTTTTTTCAAACTTCGTCCCTGACGCTGCAGCGGTGGGGATTTGTCAGGAGGAGCTGTGATAATACTTTAACAGTTTGACAAAAGGGTGTGTTTATACAATAACAATATAAAAGGAAGTGCAGCAGGGGAACTGGTCAATGCAGCTGCCATCAGACTGAAAAGAAAAAACCCTTCCTCTCTGTTGGAAAACACTGAGGGCTCGGTGTCACAGCTCTGTTATTGCTCTGTCGCTACGTAGGTGGTGAAGGTTATGCTGCTGTAGACAAGCAGATGGCCACTCGGTCAAAAGTCAGATCAAATACATGCTGCTACTATTAGGAGGAAGCCATCATGCCTGCCAGTCAGAGTGAAGCTCAGACGACCTCACTCTTTGTTGAATGTGGAGAGGTTGGTGTGTAATATCAGGGCAGGCAGGAGACCACCGCTGCTCTGCTGTGGAAAAAAGAAGCTGGACATCGAGAGGGTGAAACTGGGCCACAAGGAAAAGAAAGGGTAGTAGACAGCTAATAAAAAGCCAATGGGATGATACAATATTCAGGATCAGAGGTCGACAGAAGACGTGGATATATGACACCCATAGGCTCCTTAGTGTTCCTGGTGGAGTAATAATGCTTTTAATGAAGAGGCTTCCTCACCCACTCCAACAGGTTTGAGCTGAGTAGCACTCTGCAGAGGGAAGCAACCACTCTCCTTTTATTAGGAGATATTAGATGTGACTGGACTGTTCTGCCGACTGGAAGCTCATTATCAAAAAAACTGCATTACTTCAGCAAGCTGTCCTGAACCACGTCTATTCAGGGAGAGAAATAGAAAAAGGAATATAAAAAAGTCTTTGATAAAATTTAAAGAAAAAAGAAGGGTGGATTTGCATGTGCGCTCCAAGAAAGGTAGTTAGGATGCACAGAGAGACCACTGAGCACATCAGTGAATAGGAGTACAGCCTTTAGAGTGAATGCAAATCAGCCAAGACCAAAGGATAGGATGTGCACTGTGGGAATGGGCCGCTAACCCAAATGGATATTCTCACACTAGTGCCTCACATGCCAGCAGACGTGCACGGACAATGCCAAAACAGTCGCATCTAAAGCCGTCAGAGGGGAAAGACAATGCAAACTCCCGGGTTTCGGGCTCGGTGGCCCACGGTCAGGCATTCAGCCACACTCATTAGAGGTCTTTTCCAATTACAGTGGGACTGTCTGCACATCCAGCGTCACGGTTATTCAGGGGCTATTGTTTGGAGAGCTCTGCCCGTGTTCCAGAGATTGGAGCCTGAGAAGATGGATATGGAGGAGTTTATGCTTTAGGGGAACAATGGCTGCTCTAACCTGAGTGGGGTCTGGAGGAACAGGGCTGGCTGTCTGTGAGAACAAGCCAGGAATCTGTAATAAACACCAGGAGAGGGTAGAAATGCACGGGCTAAAGACAGGAACACTAGCTGCTGCTGCTGCTGATGTCCTCACACTCAGGATAACCCCAAGCGTCCCGTTCCCCCGTGTCCTCCTACAGCTGATTGGCATTTCTGTGTGGGAAGAGCAAGAGGGGGATGCACAAAGACAACAAAAAGCCTCTTCTCAGTCTCCAACCCCTTTGGAATTGTTTAGACAAATGCTTACAGATAAACACACAGCAGCCAAACGTGGATCACATTTGGATGAACTGGACTCCTCCAGAATACAAACACAATGGAGACACAGACAAGTGGGGGGAAAAGGTGAAGTTAAAAAAAAACCCAAGATAAAACAGCACCACAGAGATAAACAGTAAGAAACACAAAATAGAAGACAAAAGGCACTGCACAAGATAACATTCATTCATAATGAGAGAAAGGAATATGCCAGTTTGAAGGAGTGCAACTAATGGCAGCCCAAGTTCTACACTTGTGTAGCTGGTAAGTGGTTTTAAAAGCACCAGGGAAGATGTCTCCCAGCTGTGTGGCTTCACTAAGAGGAGTGAAACAATTGAAGCATGCACTTGAAGGCACTCAGACTTTTTCAGCTGGCTGTAAAATAGATGCTGAGGAGAAAGAAGATGGAGAGAAAAGACAAAGCCCAAGCATTGTCCACAGCTGTGCTTGCATTAAATAAGTGTATCGGGGTATAGAGTAGGGTTTGTCTAAAACATTTTATGATGTCTCAGCGGGATCAGTGTTATGGTATTGTTTTTCTCCATAAACATTTGATGCACAACCGCTAGAAGCTCAACAGTATGTAATACACACATTCAACATGATTCCAGATGAGGCAAAAATAACAATTTTAAGAATTCTAAGCATGGATACACTGTAGAAAAAAAATCATGTTAAGATATCCTGGGAAAATATTAGAACAGGCACCTTATTTCTAACTGAGTACACATCGGTTTCAGTAAATTTACACAGAACTCTAGAGGTAGTTCTTCAAGCACCTCAGTCAACATCTTTACAACATCAGTGTATTCGCTGAGATGTCTTAGTAGTAATTTGGGAAATCGTGGAAGAGACAGGAAAGAGGTGTTCTGGATAGAAGATGTGAAGATGCCAAACACTGGCAAGGATGAGAGCAAAGGGGGTGGACTGGTGTGGAATATATATACTCACAGCTCCACACATCCCCGTAGTATAAACCTGCAGAGACAGACAAAACAAGTCGTTACACCTGCACAACAAAATCTCTTTTATCTTCCAAAATCATCCATAGGCTTGTTCCAAATGTAACTGTAAGCAGATTTTATGATTGACTTAAGGCGTAGGTAATTAGAACTTTTTGTTAGGACAGGAATAGATCACCTCCCGGGTTAAAAGATATCCATGTACCCACAAACCATATCTTCTGGTCTTGAAGTCAAGCTTTGTACATGCAACCATTTCTTCAAAGATTCTCCAGTCATTTTTTCACACACAGATTTTGCTCTTTGTCAGATAATGTGATTTATATGCATATGAATCTACACACTGCAGCTGGTTAGTTTAGTCTAACTAGAATCAAGGGGAAACTTCGACCCAGACTCCATTCAAACTTCACAAAACACCAATCAGTAACTCTACAAAGCTCAGTAATTAAATTATTTTGGGCTACATGTGGGTGTCCATAGAGAGTTCCATGCAAACCCTTGTATACTTGGGCAGGTGATGAAATCGATGTGATGCCAAAACCAGGTCTTGGTGTTTACTTGTAGCTTTATGGGCAGTTCCTTTCTGGACCAGTCTGGTGCTGTAAAACTGTCACTTTGTGTGTTACCACAGGTTTTTTGTTGTTGCTTTTCACGCTTTCCTCCTGCTGATCTAAACCCTCTCCTTAACCGTTGTGTTATGCCATTGAAACGACATGCGTAAAGCACAAAATGACAACTCGAAGTTCTCTTTTCCAACATCTTTTGTGGTTCCTGATGGTGGTAAGCAGTAATTGCAGGTGTATTTTTGAACCTCTTCTTCTGGAGATCCGAACAGTGGTGGCAGCTGACACCTGGGCCACACCTCCAGAACAACATCCTTCACTTCATTTGTTAGACTAATGTTTACTTGCAACTCTAGCAGAGGAAATAAAACAGTGTGCCGCTTCACACACAGCTGAGTTATACAGCAAGTCTCCCCTCTCTGGTAGAAAGAAAACTGCTGGGTGATGAACACATGTTGCACAGCTTGTGATTTAGCATAGGAATGTCACCACAGACACCCAGTTTGTAACACTATAAATGCAAGGAACTTCATACCGTTTCATTTGTGGGTCACGGATCCAGTCACCATTGTGTTACCTCATTTGGCAATAGACAGTGAGTCAACAGGCACCGAATCAAATGAAAATCCTTGAGACTGCCACTTAAAAATGCAAAATGTGCCTGAAGTAGAGTCTTATTTGTACACATTTCCATGACATCTCATTGGCTGAGCACAGTGACTCCTCTGCTGGTTGCCTGGCAACTCCAAGAAGACACAAAAGGCTCATAAAATGTTCCAAAATGTTGATCTATTCTATTTGAAATCGCCTGAAAGCACAAGAAGTCAGTGCATTCCAGTCTGTTGATGAGGACAATCTCATTGCATCAGTAAAGAGGCATTTAATTCAACTTTGTAAATGTAAAACCCAAACAAAAAAATAACAGAACAGTAAAATAAATACTGATTTGTGAAGCTTTAATAAAATTCTTTCAAGTCACAGAGTTTATTCTGGTAATTTCAAGCTCTAATGTGTTATTGTTATCCCTTTTCTGTATAAATGGCCTTTCTCCCGACAGCACTGGCTTGTGGTCAGCAGTGATGGAGCTAATCCTTCACTCGGTGGAGCCACTTCATTTCATTCTCTTCAAAGATTCATTCTGCTAATCATTCAGTCGTTCCCTCTAACTGCCGGCTACTTTCTCACCACGACTTCAGGCCGTTCTGCTGTTTCCGGCCTCTGTTTACTTCGCTTATCAGTCATCAGTACCGTCAGAGAAACCTCTCATCATTCACCACAGCTCCCTGATTTAGGCCCTGATTATATCCCATAATGTCACAAAGTTTGTATACTTTCACACAACAGATCTCTTTTCACACAGACAAGCCTCCCTTTCCCACCCTTAATTAAATCCTTTATATTCTTCCCATACAGAAAGACAAAGTCCATTCATTCATTATGCAACATTTACTACTGTATTAAAGTAAACTGGCTAAATCCACACATCAGAACATTAAACTTGTAGTGAGAAACTGAAAATCAGACTGTGGTTCTTCAGTGGGAACATCCATCCATCTATGTTCTTCAGTTTATCCCAACAGGTTGTACTAAGCAGGACATTCCAGACATCCATCTCGGCAATACTTTCTAGCTCTTCCTGAGGATTTTAAAGTGATCCCAAACCAGATGAGATGTGCAATCCTTTCAGTCACTTCTGGGTCTCCTCCCAAGTGAACTTTCCTCGAAAATCTCCAAGGGAACGTGATCAGAAAGCTTCTTAATCAGATGCCTGAAACACCTCAGCAGACTCTGCTAACCCCATCCCACATCCTTCTGGAAGTCTGAGCCCCCCTTCGAATCTCAAAGGCTGAGCCCAGAGATAAACTTGTTTATCAGCAGTTTCATGGTTTTGCTCTCTACCCACGAAGCTCTTTTCACCACGAGGGTCGAGCATCCACATTACTGCTGACACTGCACTGATCCATTTGTCCATGTCATGTTCCATGTTGTTGTCACACATGAATAAGATTCCAAGAAAGTGCAACTCATCGATCTTAAGAAAGTCCACTGTTGCACATAAAGAGCACTTTCTGCAGGAATAGGCACTAAGGTCGGAGGCTCTGCAGGTTGGGTGGCAGGAAAGAGGGCACCTATGTGTCATAGTCCCTTTTCCAGCCCTTTAAGTAGTACACAATGGTCTAGCTGCACCACACTACAATTCAGCTGTAGGGGAAAAAACACTTGAGCTTGTTTGTCTTTCCTTAAAGCAATCACAGTAGCCGTGGCCAGGACTAAACGAAGGACTGGTGTTCCCTCAAAATACTGGCAGGTGGAAGTGTTTTGATGGAACATTTGCGCTCATGGAGATGAACATTGATTAAAATGGATCATCTACAGGAAAAAGCGAGCGGGGTTGCCTTACTGTACGATCTGAATCCTTTACAAGACTTTAAATTTGTCTGTGGTAGGTTGCTACTTTGATGTGTGGCAAAGAAAACTGTAATACGCAGATCATCCTAGGACCTTTAGTAGAAAGGAACTGGACTTCAGTTTTAGGTTCTTGAAGACATTTCACTTCTCATCCAATAGGCTTCTTCAGTTCTGACTGAGTTCTTAGGATTACAATGACCTGACTGAGAGTTTATGCAGACCACATGCAGTTAACAAAATAGAAGGAAACTGAAGCTGTCCAACAATGGTACATCCAAGAAGTCAGACTGAGGTGTGCTGACCCCTAAGATCATGGACTAGCTCTAAAAACGTGGAACTTCAGTGGGAACATTTGTTACCTAATTGAAGTTTTTTCCATAGAGTCTTCCATAGTCTTCCTTTAGGATTAACTTTCATATAGATTTAGCTCGGTCAGCGCTTCCATGCTGCTCTCAGCTTTTAACTTCCTGCTCGATGACGAATCCTAGTCTTGGTTCATCCATCTCAAGAATCTTGGTCAGTCAACAACCATCCTCCACTTTATTCCTCTTCTTTTCTTTTTTTCTTTGTCTTTACTAAACACACAAGAAAATCAATGTCAACACACAATGCTATGCATGCTCAGGTGAAATTTGGTTTGGGTAAGAGATTCCACTGGGACCATCTCTGGGGTAAAGACGGAGCTCGGGTCGGGTCGGGTCAGCGAGGGCTGATTACATTATGAACATGACAGGCACATAGAAAGGCCGGCCAAAATTTTATGGATTTTTTGATGCCCCAGCAGCCCACCAGGATTTGTCACGGTCTGGCCAGCACAAAACTGCTCTCCACATCGCAATCAGCAGCCTTTTCTAAAATCAAGGCTAAAGTTGACATGAGAATGTGGCTCACTCTCTCCCTCACTGTATATATATATATATATATATATATATATATATATATATATATATATATATATATATATATATATATATATATATATATATATATATATATATATATATTATATATATATATATAAAGAATGTAACATGATGATAAAGCCTTTAATGTAGCAGAATGGATGGTTTGGTCTTGTTTTTTTTTTTTAAATCTGTTTTGGAGACTGTTGGGCATCAAAAGAGTTTTTAGAGATGCATTTAAAGTGTTTTAAATCAGTGTTTAGATGAACTACAATGCCTGACACCATGTCTCCATTGTCTATTTGTATAAAACAGGAATTTTTAAGCTGCATTTTCTAAGAATATCAAATGTGCTTACATTTTGCCATTATTGTGCTACTTTTATACGCCTTTGCAATATACAAAAAGTTCTATAATTTAATGACAAAAGACAGTTTGATCATAACTTGCACTCCAACAACACTAAAAGGCATTTTTAAAGCCTATTTTAATGATCTCATGATGCCGTGCTTGAAGTTTGAACTACTTTATAAGGTTCTGGAAACATCACGGCTTGCTTTAATATTGCTTTGTTTGTTGTCATGGCTACAACAGTAACCCTGCGGTTGAAAAAGACAATAAAAACTGCTTTGAATTCCTGTGGGAGATGTTTGTTGAATATAATAATGTCATACAAGCTCCTCCTGGAATTAGTCACAGAACAACTGCTAATAGAAATTGCTTGGCATGAAAAAAAAATTGAAAAAAGGTTTGGAAACAAAGAACTGATGCTGTTGCTTTCATTGATCTATACAGCAAATCTTGCTTGTATTTTACCACATTTTTCATATAATGGCATCTCTTTTTCCCTCCATATCTTCCATGTGGGAGATCATCACAATACTAAAATACAGCCTTTTTTACACTCAAACCAAGGACTCAGCCCAGAACACTGAGAATGGACACAGTTATCAGTAATGACACCAAACAGACTCTGCCAGTGTAACCTTGGTTTGGGCCTTTCAGTGTGAGCACAGTACTTTCACCAAACAATCTGAAATTGCTAGTGTTGATGGAAAACCTTTGATAACAGTGTTTTAAACTCCATCCACGTTAGTGGATTGTATGCACACGGCTCAAATCAGAGCGCAGTTCAAAAAGGAAAATGGGAGTTTGTTTGGTGGAAAGCTTATTGTCAATCTCAGAAAATTGCTCAGACAGAATTAGATGACATTTTATGAAGAAACTAAATCCATACTGTACTCATAGCAAGTCGCAGCGAGAAAATAAGAAACTGGCCAATGTCAGACCTCATTTATTGTGCTGTTGTGAGCTTCCAAATAACAGACCGGTTCATATTCACTGACAGCTTTCCACAGCAGCAGCAGCAGCAGCAGCTCTCAGCGGTGAAGACTAGATTAGAATGTGCTTTGCTTTCTTCTTCTCCCTACAAGACTGATTACCAATCACCAGGGTAAACACCAATACTCTGCTGCACCTCTGTGTCTTTTCCTGTCAGCGGTGGATGAAACTGAAATTCTCTGAGATATTTCTACTAGTTTTAGTTTTCTGTTGCAGACGGAGACTGAGTGTTGGTCAGCAGTGGGAAATCACCTGCTTTGTGTCTTAGAAATGTCTCACGTTGGGAAGTCGAGACGGTAAATCAGGAGACTGCATTTGTCTGAAAAGGAAACTCCTTTGCAGACTTAAATTAAAGCACCAAAGGTCACACACCGACTGAACAAAATTAATCCTTGGTTTCTGGCTTGCTGTCAATAAAATGTGTTCAAAGACCAAGAAAAGGCTCCAGTGCTCCTCCTGCTCACCAACTCCCAACACCGTCTCACCTTTTCTGAAACTAGGACCTCTGCCAAATCCACTGAAATGTAAATATGGTCCAGAAAACAAAAAGCAGCTGACAGACAAGGTCCTTTCAAAATTCTGTTCACGGGGGGAAGTCCTATTTTTCACTTTCTGATTCACACTATGACACAAAGTAGAACACTGGCTAAAAAAGTGATGCTGTCAGCTTTGGGATTAAATGGATGCTTTATGTTTTTTGTTAACTAAAGCCGGAATTCTGATTTCTATTGACTTATAACGACAAAAAGAAGAAGATTCTCTGCAGCTCTCACAGCATCAGCAATCAATTTGGCATTTTTCTCAAACAGCTCAGCAAAAATTGACCTTAAAACAGTTTTCGGCATCATCTCACCTTTTAAACTTTCTGGGAGGTTTGTGAATCTCGTCACTGAGTCGTTCTTCTGAAGCCTTTCCACAGATATTCAACAGGTCGCGTTGGCTGCAGGGACACAGCTGGTGGAATCTGTAATGACAGGGAGCAGCTACCATCACAAAGAATCCAGCACCTGTGTAGCAGCAGGAGCTAAATGTGAAGTTAAAGACGAGGTTTTAAGTCAGAGATGCACTGAAGGTTATTTATCTGAGAGACCGATACAGTTAGCGTTCACATGCATCTGGAATTTGTTGCTGGATAGAAAATGGAAACCTGCAGCTGGCGATGCAGAGAAGGTCAGCCGGAAAAAAACTAAAAAGGCAAAGTGTGCTAAAATCCAACAGATTTGGTGAAGGAGCAGAAATATTTAAGAAGGGTATTTTTATAGGCTTTTATGTGATGTCGTCCAATTCTATTTTTATTTTTATTTTTATTTTCTTTTTTATTATTACTATTTTTATTGTCAAATTGTTTTTTCACTTTATTTATTTCACTGTTCATTTACTTATTCATTACTATGTTTTTACTGATTTATGTCTCTATTTTACTTATTTACCAATACTGCAAATTATGATTTTTAGCCTGGAGTCTGTGGTTTTACCCTGTACTTTTGTTTTATTCCACTTGTTCTTTCCCTTATTTGGAAGCAACATTTTATTATTTTATCTGGTGGTGTTGTACTAATTTATCTTGAGAATCTTTTACCATGCTTGGACTGACCAGTTGTAACCGTGTGATTGTGAAGTGAATCGCTGCACAATATACTGGTCATCACATCAGGTTGGACTGCTTCATTTAGGTTCTTTATTGCTGAAATCCACTCATTATAATGAATAGCATGTATGCTGCGATACTTTAAATGATTCAGACAATGAAAGCAGCTTTTAAGTCGCACCAGGCATCTGGAGATGAGCACATGAATCCAGATGTGTTCCAGCTCCTGGGTCTAATCCTCCCTGTTGTGTTTTCATGTATATCCTGTGCATTATGTGCTGCCGAGGCGTCGCCCATCACACCTTCCCACCCGACGTGCCGGGGGTCCTGATGGCAGTGACTCCTAGTCCGGCTCTCCATCCCACTGGCTGTAATTCAGGGACTGAAGGGACACGAAAAGCTGCTCATCTTGACAAATGAGGCGGCTGTGATTTAAAGCGAGCAGCTCCCCGACGTGCCTCTCATTATAGTTAGAATCTAATTGATGATAGAGCCTCTCTGATAACCTTGTCCAACTAGTGTGGAGGTTGTCGCTCGACTACCTGAGGAGTGGGAAGGACTGAGACGCTCACACTGATCCGCAGACACAGCATTGATTTGTGTTTGTGATATTAGGAGGCTGTTCTGACTGTTTTCTGTAAGTAAGGTCAAGTAGTGGAGTTTTACTTTCATTTTCAGTTACTGACGGGAAATGAGTTTAAGCGGCTGCCATAAAAATCCTCTTACTTTTTAAATATGTCTTTGATTAACAGCATCTGAAAACCGCTTTCCACTTGTAGTTCACCTTACTTAGTTGTGTATTCGTCAAATGTCAAGGATCCTAATTAATAAATAACTTTTACAACAAAACACTTTGCTGAATTTACCTTCATTTACCCAAAGGAGCCAAATTAAGAGGAAAACCTTGGAAAATTAGTATCTAACATCATGTAAATTAAGAGACTGTATGTATGTGTTTAGAATTGATGATTAATTGATCGACAATCCGGATGTGTCAGTTCAAGGTCAGGCTACAATCAACGATCTCAACTTGTGAGTCAACCTAAAAGCAGGAAATGGAGCTCCATCCGCCAGCGAAGACGAAAGAAAAACAGCTGCTAAACAGGCCTGTGTGTGTCGACAACTATTGTTTCAAAGATCAACAATGAACTTTCGATTTCAATCTACAGAAGCAATTGGTGGACCCTCAAAAAACATAATTTCTGCTTCACTCCAGAAAGTAATTTCCACTGGGGACGGTGTCGACACAGAGGATCATGGCGGGATATGTTTTCCTCTACTATTTTCCCCCCAAACCTTCAGTGTGTGACTCACTGAAGAACTGAACCAACACAACTGTTCCTACGGATCAGGAGGATAGAAAATCATACTTTGAGGCAAAGCAAAACCTTAATGCTCGGTAATGCAAAATATATTGAGTGGTGGTTTAAGTAGAAAGAGCAGCAGGTATTTTCCAGGGCTGAGAAAGGTTCTTTCTGACTTGGGTTTTTTTTTTTTCAAATAATATTTATAGTCATTTTATACTGTAGTATTTTTTCCCCTAAAAATATGTTCATCTAATGTTGATCCCCAACAGATATCAGAGTTAGTTTACTAGAAATATACTGTTTAGAGTGTACAATGTAAAAATACAGTTTTACTTGTAATTTTTCTTGGTAATTTTTTTTTTATTGAATTGCAGATAATAACTACCAAAGTCACAGAAAAAAGAATTGTTTTACATGTTAAGCTTAAAAAAAATTGGCCAAAACTGAAAGGTTAAAAAAACAACAGATTTTTTTTTTTACAATATGTGACCATAAAATTACTGTTTTAATGGACTTACAGCAGCTACAAATCCCATTGTTTTACAGATATTTGCTGTTATCTGAAATGAAAATTATGTATATTAAGGACTGAGGACGGTAAAACAATTTTGAACTGTGAACTTCCAAGTTTGCAGAGTTTTGTTAAATTTGAAATCTAGTCTCTAACATCTAGTAGCCAAAGCCGACCTGTGGACCGTATGTTTGACATCCCTGAATTAAGGAATGGCCAAACTGTGGCCAAATGGGTTGTTGCATCTGGAACGTATTCATCACTGCAGTAATTATCCAACAGAAGGCTCTGACCTATTTGCTTTGTTAAATCCAGGTGGCAACTTTTTGTTTTTTTGGACATGCAGTGTACAATTGTGACTATGAGTTACAGTAAATCTATGGATATTATTCACCTACTGACCTGCTGACCACATTGGACAAACTCTGCACATCCAGTAACACCATTCTAATCAGGTAGCAGAATGCAGCCAGCTCCAGTCTGCATGGAGCTCTAATGATAGCCGTCATCACTGCGGACAATAGCTGCACAAATGTAGGATTAGATCACAGCATCCAGGACAAGACTCAGGTTCTAGCAGCTACTGCACTCGCAATGAACTGTCAGCGAAGACGGTCCTCCAAATCACCTATTCAGAGATGAGAATAGTTTTTGACTGACATTCTTGACACACAGCCCTTTTTTTCTACTTTGTAGTTTTCTGTCTCTTCCCTCGTTTTCCTTCTGTCTGAAAAAATAGATCTGTTGACTTTCAGATCCCAGGGGCTATTATTCTGCTGTTGTTGCGGGGAGACGTGGATGTGATGTGACTAAATATAACGACAGGTGTGTTTGTCAGCGTTGTACTGACAGTGTTCGTACATAATCTGCACAAACGTTTGCAGCTCTGCACATGTTTGACTGAACGACTGCCGACAAATGTCTTGTAATTTCACACAAAGTGGCCAAACAACAACTGCAAATCCTGCATATGTGAAGATTATTTTACAAAGACCACACTGAATAGAATATTCTTCCTTTACAATAACATTCACAGAAATAAGAACAGGCTGTAGATGTGGTCCAGACTGAAGACACAGGGCGGGTAATGGGCCTTTTCCTTTTGGGTCCCAAAGCTAAACGAAACTCTGGCAGCATTGGGCCAGAAAATGTGGCTGGGGAGAGCAGAATGTAATCCCTATCTATCACAACAATCCATCGTTTACTCCTGAGCACTTCTCCTTTGATAGCATCCACAGAGGTGTAGAAGTGGCGCCATCGAAGTGTTGATTTCAGCCCATTTATCTCAGTACCTTGGTTTTCGACTCTCTCGGTGGGAGTGCAGAGGACGATTATCCTGCTGTGCAGTTTGCGACATTTGCATTTATGCTCCGCTGCGAGGAGTCGTCGTAAATCCTACACATTATCATGTTCATTTTTGCAAGTAACCTGATTCAAAACAACCTGAAGACTGAAATTAAAATGCATTGCCTTCAATTTGTTGCAAGTAAGACTCACAAATTAGTCTGTTTGACAAGCAAACGAACCCAAATATAAAGCCTTCACAGTTGAAAAGACCGCTAGCAGGTTTGCTGAACATCAAAATCAAATCAGGAAAAATCTGATTTGTGACAAGCAGCAGGCAGGAATGGCCAAAATGATAAGGAACAAACACAATACAGACACTCAAGGTGATACAGACGACTGGCCTCTACAGGGAGGTTGATGAGGGAATAAGGGGCGGCTGATTGGACAGGTGCCTGAGCTAGCCCAGAACCCCGTCTCAATCCACAGATAAACACTGGAGCAGCACTTCCAAGATGCAGCTTGTTTGCAGCTACGCATTCTTGTTTCAGTTTGGCTATGTGATCTTTCTGTGTCCGTCCCTTCGTTCGGCACATAAACGAAACCTTGTCCATGGTTGGAAAATGAATCAGAGAATGACGAAGGAAGAAAATTACAGCCACAGAGAGAATGTAGAAAAGAGACGGGAGGTGAGGAGAGAAAGAAGTAAATCAGAGCTGGAAAAAAAAAGCACAAAATAGAAAAAGCCAAGATGTTTTCTGCACGAATAACAATGGTAAACATGTATCTAGTGTGACACAGAAGTGGAATTTTCATGCCAAATTGGCACTACTGAGACATCAGCTTGGCCACTCCATTCATCTTTAAACACTCAATTCAGTTCTATTCAATTTGATTTATAAAGCATCAATTCAAAGCATACAGCCATGGAAAAAATGATTAGTCCAGCCTTGTTTTCTTCAATTTCTTGTTCATTTTAATGCCTGGTACCACTAAAGGTACATTTGTTTGGACAAATATAGTGATAACAGCAAAAATAGCTAATAAGCGCATATTTCAGAATGCAGTTTAGTTGGACCTGAAGCTGGCATTCTGCTTTTAGGAACCAAAGCTAAACCTGAGCATGTTGACAGTGACGTGTTCTGTTGGCATAAGATGTATAAAAGTCTTTAAGATTTGATGGAATTTGATCATTAAGAATCTTGTATGTTGGAATGATTTTAAATCCGATTCCGGATTTTACAGGGAGTCATTGCAGAGAAGGTAATATCGAAGACGTTTCCTCCCTTTCTGAGTTACTGTAAAACATCTAGATTCGTGTAAAGCCTTGAACAACCTTGAGCTGAAAAGGGTTAACCATCCACAACTTAGGAAGTAAAACTGAGCATTAAAAAGCTTCCAGACTTTATTGTCTTCAAAGACCAAAAAGTTAAACCAGCAGAATTTGGACAAACCCGACCCTGACTCCATGCAGCAGGTCATTTTAAAGACAATGACGCTCTTAGCTCAACCTAGTGTGGAGGAATACCCAGGCTACCTAGCTGGAGGCATGAAGAGCAGAAAGGACAGTAATCACATTAAGTGGATCAGACGGGGGCCACCGAGCAGATCGTCTGCCCTGTTCGGAGTAAGTGGGACAGACTTTAAGACTCCAGCAGCAGCTACATGAGCTGGAGACTGAGGGCACCTTTGTCCACGACTAAGATATAGTGCTCTAATTAAAGGGGAGAGAGGAGGAACTGAAAATAAGTCTCTCATTTTCACAGAAGATAGAGTCAGACAGAGTTTATGTATGTACACAGACAGACAGACAGACAGACGTAGGAACACAGAGGAAATCTCTACATCTGTCTCATCCTCCACTCTGTTTACCACCGGGACTCCTGCCAGTCTGCTCTCTTTCTTCTCGCCACATGTCTTAATTAGACCACGGTGTCTCTGTCTGGGTCTGTGGCCAAGGTGCCCCGAGTCCTCCCTCCTGAAGCTGGCCACATCTGTCAGAGCCACAGCAGACCCTCCACTGGAGCCGACAACTACCATCACACTTAAAGCCCAGCTGTATTTAGATCAGCAACTCTTTTTATCCGACAAAGTTAGTGAGGGCGGGTGTTCTACCTCGCTGACATGTGGAAAGGCGTGGCCGTCAACGCGATGAAGCAAGACACCTAAGAAGAAGAAGAACAAGAATAGTGGCCGGCCTGACAGAAACAACACGTTGGATGACAGCAGATGTAGTCGAAACATGTCATCAAGGTAAAACAATCACCCTTACTTTGTTGGATAGAAAGAATTGCTAATCTAATATAAGAAAACGACTACTATAAGGAGCTGTATTTCTTCAAATTCAAACATCAATGAAAAAAAAAATCATATGCTACATGAACATCATGTCAAATCCCATCACGGTTAGCCCGAGGACTGAATCATCTTAATGTTTGGCCGTAAAATTAAGATTACAGCCGTGAATTTCAATCGGGACCTTTCCTTTTTCACTCCCCCGCCCCTCCCATCTATTCCCATGTCTCGCTGAATTACGATGCATTCAGGTCGCGTAGAACAAACAAATCACTCCCCTGCCCTGGTGTTTCACTCTAACTGCTCGCCGGAGTCACTCCGCCGTGCACGCTCTCCCCATTCCACCTCCACGTCTCGCTCACCCCATCGCTCTCTGCCAGTATGAGTTAATGAAATTGCAAATGCCAGGCAGCAATTTAGTCTGGAATCAATCAATGCAGATGTGATGAGCTTGATTTGATTACATATAAAATTGTGATATAGTGTTTGGCTTGGGCCTCGTGGTTATTATGGTCACCATTGACAGCGGTAGGAGCGGGAAAGATGGAGCAGCTATTCATGTGACTTATTGAGTAATTTGGTTTCCTTTGATGGGCTATTGGCACTAATGTGTCAGGGTAATAAGTGCACACTCTTTCCACCATTGTGAGTCTAAAGGCTTTTGAAAATCTGTTATTGTCTTCTAAATATGCCAGTTACAGTTCATCATGTGCAGCAACTGTTGTTTTGGAATGGTCTCAGTTTTCTGTGATTGTTGTACATCTGTCAAAAGTCTCAAAATGGGCCTCTGGCAGTAGAAGGGACGGCGCTTTGTTGTGTCTCTGAGTTTTCATTTTTTTGTTTTGCAGGTGTCAGATTGCTGTAATCTGTTCACTTCTTTGTCATGCAGTGTTGCCAGTGCCTCTCGATACATAAAAAACAGTGAACCAGGATGAACACCTGTTATTTTCTATGGTAAAATGGATTATTATTGTGCTTAAATTAAGGACACTTACCAAGAAGAGAGCCTTTCTTCTACATGGTGTTTAAAAAAAAAAAGTCATCTGTATATAATGAGAAAGTTTATCCTTATGAGGAGATTCTCAAACATCCATGTCTTAATTAATAATTCATCATTCAAAGAGTAATTAACCCTCGTGTCGTCCTGCATCCTGCACATGTAGGCAACAGAGTCTTCCAGTCAGTCTCCAGTGGACTAGAAGACCAGTATTACAGCAACAACTACGCATCTGTGTTTGTCTGCATCTGTTCGATTGTGCATCCGCATGGGAGTATATTCAAAGCTTGCATTGATAAATCCATTGCAGCAGACAGATTTATAATTGCACCTTTTTGTCTCAGTCCCAGCATTCTGTCCGCTTTCCTCTTAGATTTATAATATTCTTGAAAATGCAAAGCATAAATATTCAATTCTGTGCCATATTATAGCCTATATGCTCCATGTTCTTGATGCTGAGTCCATTGTGTGTTCTTCAAAGACTGTAGATGATGAAATATGTGGATTTATACAGCCCTGCTTGTAGTATCTGGGTCAATATATAATTGAGGGACTTTATAAATAACTTTCAATTTCAATTTAACTTGTTTTGCACAGACAGTGTTTCCATCTGAAAGCCTTGTTGCATCTGAGAATGCATCCAATGGAGCATCACAGTAAAATCAGTCATGATGTATTAATTCCACCACAGGAGATCTGTGATGTTACCTAGAATTAGTTAAATAGTCCACATATATCAGTATCGGAAATTGACAGTTGGACAATATTGGTTATTGGGAAAAAAGCCAATGTCAGACATCCCTACAATAAATACAGGTTAAATTTTGCTTCTTATATTAAATAAATCAAGTAGTGATTCTAAAATTCTGGAACCATCTTGTGAAACACTCTTGACTTTCTTTCTGGACAGGCAGAAATCACCAACAGCTAACTGTGTGCACATTTAAAACAGAAAAACTGACAGACATAAAACGTGTGCAAACTCTTAAATTCCTCCTCTTCGTCACAAGCGTTTCTTATTCCCCTCATTTATTCCCGTCAGCTGCAGAATATTCACTGCTCGCTTAACTAGAGGGGCTGAAAATGACACTAAAGAGTAGAGTGGAGGTCAGGATGACCTTCGTTCCTTCATTACAGCGACTTTCCTTGTTTTTTTACAGCCTTTTGCTGGCATCACAGTTAACTCTACAAGCATGTTTTAACCTCTCAGGCCATTAGTCTTGATTTACGGCGACGGTTACAGAATAAGCGCCGCTGCTTCGTTTGCCAAATATGATGTTAAACGTATAAAATGAGCATTAGATATGATGCGGCAGAACGCTCCTACAGTATCAGCGACTTCTTTCACGTCTCCTTTTGACATGTGGAATATGGACCAAAAGAGCTGAATGCTACACAAACTTCATACGAGCTAAGAAGGACCATAAGACTATCTGCTGTGGTAATAAAGGGATACAGGCTCATCCCTCGCATAAATCTTCTTCACTAGACACTGTTGGACTCGTACTTATCTATTCCTCAGTGGTAGCGCACAATTACCCGTTGAAAAATGCTGCATAAGGCATCAGTCGCCTTCCTTATCAAAGTCAGTGCAGCTGTACAGACAGATAAAGGGCAAAAATAATAAAATAAATGTCTTTTCACACACGCCGGATTGGCCAGATGAACTACTCGCTGAATTTTTGACCTATGTGTCGTACAGTATCAAGGCAAGACATTTGCAGATAGGGAAAAAGAAATGCGGTTTATTTTGTTTATCAGCCGACAGAGTTATTACTGAGGTTTCACACGGCAAAAGACGCATCCATTTCTACAATATTGTTTAAATACGAGCTGAATAAGGTCAACACCAATCAAATGGAAGATGTTTGTGGACGATCTGTGCCTCGGTGTTGTTTCTCCAGGCTACAGTTCACACTGGATTTAAACTCGTCACCTGGAGGACTAATTTCAGATAGTGTGTCTGAGCTTAGCATATAAATTAATCAAATAATTGCAGCGCAGATTCCGTCCTCCTTTTTGATATTCACACGGCTGTTTTTCATTTCTGTAAAGTGCTAGAGATTACAGCTGATGTCTTTTCATCTGTACATTATTCCAGGAATAATAAGAAACTTTATCTCTGATAGTGCAAAGACATGCTCAAGAAGAAAGCCCAAGTTAAGCAAAGGTGGTTCTTCACAGTCATGCAGTAGGAGAACCTTAACCCTGCTGGTCAAAATTAACCCGTTTTAAAGTCTGAAAATGTGGGAAAAAAAACATTTTCACAGTGAAACTTCTGATGTCCACATTTTCAACATTTTTGGGAAATTTTTGAACATTTTTTGGTGTAAAAAAATAAATGTTAAAAATGTTCTTAAGAAAATATTAGAAGTTTTACTGATATATATGTAATCACTTTAGATATTTTTAGGATTTTTTTGGAAGATTTTTCCTAATTTTTAAAAAAATATTTACAAGAATTGTCTTTCCACATTTGTGTGTTTTTTTCTTCTTCAATAAAACACTTAAGGGAAACTTTTAAGGAATTATTGGAATTTTCTTCCTGAAGATTTTGCAAATTTTCAGAAATTTGGGGAATTTCTTTGCTGCATTTTCAGATTTTTTTCAGACAAGGAAACGATATTTTTTGGTGCCTGTAAATGAGACAACAGGAGGGTTAAAGTCTCTCTGTAGTCACTGATTTCATTCATTTCTGTTTATGGAAGTATTTAGAGAATTATTTCCAGAAAAATAATTTCAGAAAATGGAAGAGAAACTTCAAACAGCGTCGTGTTTTAACTCAAACCACACTATTTACCTAAACCTAACCATGTTAGATTGACTAAACTTAAGGAAGCTTCTAACTTATAGCTATTATTGAGAAACTGTCAACCAATATGTGGTAGTTTCCTCAATCTAACCCCATAATTTTTGTGCCTAAACCAAACCAAACAGCGAGTAAATACCAAAAGTGAACAAAACCAATGTGTCAGAATAACATGAGTGAAGGTCCTGTTGTTGATCAATGCCTCCACACTCCCCTTGTACCTCCTGTACCTCATGTTTTTTTGTTTTATTTAAAAAAAGGTGTATTATTGTAAATGAAAAAACCTGAGAACCACTATTCTATAAAATGAATAAAAAATATAATGCAATGCAATGCAAATATCAGCCTCTAAAATGCAAAGAAAAATAACATGTCACTGTATCATCAAACTACAAGTATTTCCCTGAGAAACTGCTGAGGTAAAATACTTTGTTATTCAAAGCTCACCACCAAAGATAGACACATGAAAGGGTCGTTTATAAACACTACAAACAACATGGCCCTTAAAAATTACATCATGGGAAGTGAGTTTAAAGTAGAGTTTGGTTGCATTTTAGAAGCATGAGAGACTGCAACATTTAGTGACCTAAAGGTGCACGATGGGGTCACATTATAATGCCCCCTCTGCTAAAAACCCTCTCCTCTGGTGCCGAAGATGCAGGGACTATCGGCACCTTCACTGCCAATTTGTGCAGCTGAGGAAACCCGTCTGTTTTTTGCCCAAAAGACAAGTGCATTATCAGTGTCAGAGTCTTGGATGGCTTCAAAGTATTTTCCAATCTGTGTCACAGTACCTGAATCCTGGGTCCAGTTGTGTTTCCTGTGAGTCTTGTAGCAGGACAGAAGGTGTGGGCGTTTGGCTGGTGGTGAATCACTGGGTGGATGAACATTCATGGCTCCTGATGCTGTTTGCATCTTCTTCACTGTTCATCATGTTCTCCACTTCTGTGGTCAAAGTGTCTGAAAAACTTAAACAAAGTAGGTTAAATATAAAGACCATGTCAGATTCAGGTGATCATCAACTTTAGAATGTCTTTATGACAAAAAATGAATACAGTCAAAACACCATGAATTTCACTTTAAGACTATTTTAGGGTTTTTAAATGGAAAGATATTTTTCAACAGTATAAAAACATATACTAACCTGTCAGTGACTTGTTCAGTTCATCTCGTCTTCTTCACTGATGTTGCGTCTCCTCCAACGGTAACGTCTAGATCCACCCAACTTAGTCCAAACTGTGGATCCATCATGGTAGCCAAAAAGTACACTTTATGGTCAAAAGGTGCCTCTCTTTCACTTCCTTTAGCCATGTTTGTTTTTGTACAGATTCCAGAGAATCTTTTCATCAGAGGTTGCTGGAGGGCTTTGACTAAAGGCCGGCACTGCATTCAGGTTTCCTCCATCTTGAGAAGGTGTGTATTTAAATCCAAAACAGTTGGAACCACCATGCTTATCGTAACAGATTTCTCTCCCTCAGTTAGATCTGTTGCCTTGGAGAATGGTGCAGGAACTGTGCAGAGCTCCTTCAGCTGGTTCCACTCATGGGGACTAAATGTCACATCCTCATACAGTCCAGCAGGTAGGATTCAAGTGCACAGCAGTCTTTTGATTTGCAGATCATAACCCTAACCCCCACAGGCTGGTAGTTAGTAGCCACGATGAGGGCATCACTTCATCCGCCTCTCTTCTTACCCTGATGCCCCCATCACTCTGGAACAGGGTAAATCTGGACTCATCAGACCACATTTGTTCCTGGAAGATGATGGTTCTCCACTATCCTTCAGGTTTTAATATACCGTTGGATGGTTCTTAACCTGATTTTAGTAGTTTCATCTCCTTAGTTGTTTTCTTTGCTTGATGCAGGGCAATAATTTGACCCTTCTGAGACAGATTAACATCCTTTCCATGACAACAGGATATGTCTTCCAACATGAGAAGCTCCTCACTGCATCAGCTAGGGTTCAATAAGTTGCTGCAGCTGAAACATATTCATCACTGCAGTAATTATTCAATGGAAGGCTCTTAACTATTTGCTTAGTTAGATCCAAGCAGCAACTTTTTTTGTCCAAAAAAAAGTATAGAAGCTCCATGTTACAAATGAGCAGGATTGGTTCCTTATTATGCTTATAATATCTGAAACTTCCAAAGTCTCAATTTGTGTTTTTGAGAACTCATGATGTGTCATGAGCATATAAAAAAACTACATGTTAACAAAGAAAAAACTTCATTATCGTCGGAGGGAATCTATTCGATGTGATAAAAACCAGAGCCAGGTTCCATCAAATCACACATATCAAGAAGAAACTGGTTCTGCACTGGCCTCTCCCAAAACTACGCTGCAAACGAAGCTGCTGCACAACAACCGGCGATGTAAAAGCATCTGACAACTCCTTCAAGACACTTTTTAAAAATTAATTGATGAACTTGGTATAAATCCATCTTCTTTGTAGTAGTTAAAAACAGCCTCCTCCTACGGCATGACTCATTCATTCATTCAATGTTTATTTATACTGCAGAGTTCACTGAGGGGCGCCCCGCTTTTATGAGTCAAATTACAAAAGAAAGAAGAGAGATGAACAACAAAAAGATGTGCTAACAGAGGAGCAGAGAAAAGGCGTTCCACAGTTGCTTGAATAAAAGCATTAGTGCTGAGGGCGAGATAGAATCATTTAAAATGTCAATTATAAACATAGTATTACGAGGAACCTTTCAAACAAGCCATAAATACGATTTGTCTGGTGCACTTCAATTAAGAACACTTTGTTTAACCTTCGTGTCGTCCTGCGGGTCAAAATTGACACGTTTTAAAGTTTGAAAATGTGGAAAACAAAAAAATTTTTCGCAGTGAAACTTCTGATGTCCACATTGTCAACATTTTTGGGAAATCTTTGAACATTTTTTGATGGACAAAAAGAAATGTTAAAAATGTTTTTTAAGAACATTCACATAAAAATCAACCAAAATCCAGCGAATTTCGCTGGATTTTGGTTGATTTTTATGTGAATGTTCTTAAAGCAAATATTTGAAGTTTTACTGATATATATGGAATCACTTTAGATATTTTAATTTCTTGCCAAATTTGGGGGATTTTTTTATTTTTTTTAAATTAAAACTTTTAAGGGAAACTTTTAAGGAATTATTGGAATTTTCTTCCTGAAGGTTTTGCAAATTTTACTGACTCTAAAACACAGCTCCATCGTTACCTAACAGTACGTCGTGAAATCAATAAAGAACCGTTCAGCTTGTCCTGAAGAACCTCTTGTACAAAGGAATAGTGCTGGCAGATGTGAGATTGGTGCTGGCATCAACAGTACTGCTTTGACCTTTTCTATGAGATGCTCGGCTTCATCCCTTTAAAGCGGAGAGACACAGGGAGGAAAGTAAAGTAAAGTGGTGGACTCGAGAAGTACCGGCTGAACTCGAGGCTTTGAAGTGATTTGGTTTGTTCTTACCAAACGTGTCGCTGCTGTGTGGTTTGTCTGTCTGCACTATGACACCCAGGCCTCGCTTGTTGTGTGGTGGGAGGCGTAAACATCTTTTAACCCTCAGCAGTCTCTCCAGCGTGAGTCAGGCTGTGGATATAGTGTAAGGTGTTCTAGCGAGGCTTTTAAATATCACACCAGCTTCATCAGCAGATGGATTTAATTCACTTTGTTGTGAATTTCCGGCCTTGGCTTTGCAAAACCTTTCCCCTCTTAGAGCCAATGGTGCTAAATCTAGATTTTATATGATGACAAAAATAAAAAAATCTGCTCCATAATTCAGCACATACTCTGAGTACCAATTTCCTCATGATCTATTTCTCCCTTTAAGTTTTTTGTTGCAAGCGTTTGTGCTCAATAGACTCAATTTTAATTAAATTTAGCTGATTATTGAATAATTATTTGCCCTTTTGTCTCATCTGCAGAGAAAGTAATAAGAGCTTTTTAACGTCTTTCCATATAACTGCTCTCATTTCCTTCTATTTTATTGTAGTAAATTAGGAAATGACACATTATTAAAAATGACTTTTTTCTATCAACCAGTGCAAAATTGCACTCATCACATTTACTTGAATTATTTATAAGAATATCTGCTTTAAATAAATGATCTATATGCTAAATAGTAAGTATAGTGGTGCCATTGTTTACTGTGGGAGTCTTTGTGAAGTTTGCTTGATTTTCAGCTACAAGAAAACACAATTCAAAGCAGTCCAAGTCATTTAGATAACACTTGAGCCAATTTAGAACAGTAAAACAAAAACCAATCCAACCCAATTTTACACCCCGTCAGGCACTCTTTGGACAAAAACTCAGACTGAACCGAGTGAAATCTTGTCAGCATTAGTGTTTAGGCTGAGTGCTGTAATGGGACCAAAGAGCCCGGTTGTTGGAAAACTTTTTGACGGCTTTATTTATTTGACAAAGGTGTTGTTTTTTCTTTTTTTGGGTTGGTCCTTCATCCACACACATTTAAACTGCATCAAGGTGACGGGTGGACAGGTAGAGGTGGCAGAGTTCATGCACTCAAGAGTATTAAAGTGCATTGTGTTGAGAGTGATGCTTTATGGCAGTCTGGCGATGACATGATGGCTTTTGTTTCACATGACAGCGCTGCCGAATACGTCTGGATAGATTCTCAGTCCTCCAGGTTATGTTAAGACTAAGAGCATCGACTGAGGAAGCCTCTTGGATGAGAGGTAAAATGTCCTCCAACTGCCTTCTGCTGAAACACTTCAGATTCCATCCATCCATCCATCCATCCATCCTCTTCTGCTGATCCGGGGTCGGGTTGTGGAGGCAGCAGATGAACCAGGTCATTCCAGACTTCCCTCCCCCCAGCGATGCTTTCCAGCTCTTCCTGGGGGATCCTGAGGTGTTCCCAGGCCAGATGAGATATATAATCCCTCCAGCGAGTTCTGGGTCTACCCTGGGGTCTCCTCCCAGGTGGACACGTTTGGGAAACCTCCAAAGGAAGTCTCCCCGAAGGCATCCCAATCAGATGTCCAAACCACCTCAACTGGCTCCTTTCGACGTGAAGGATCATCAGCTCTACTCTGAGCTCCCTCTGGATGTCTGAGCTTTTCATCCTATCTCTAAGACTGATCCCAGCCACCTACAGAGGAAGCTCATTTCAGCAGCTTGTAGCCGCAATCTTGTTCTTTTGGTCACTACCCAGAGCCTATGACCACAGGTGAGGGTTGGAACGTAGATGGGCGCAATTCAGATTAGCTTGCATGATTCTTGTATTCTAATCACCAACAGGAGGCAAACTTTTCTTCTTTTTTTTTCCTCTTTTGGTGAAAATAAGTGTGTTGAAACTCTAACTTGTCCAGTTGGCAAACTGCAACAGGTGAACAGTGTGGGGGGGAAATAATGATGTGAAAAACAAAAACCATCAGCAGCAAAGTGTGATTGTGTCAGCTGTGTGTTAGGAAGGAAGGAATAATCAGCATTTCCATAACCTGAGGCCACAGACTGTCAATACAAATGGACGTACCTATATAGACTGCAGATATACAATATCCCATTCACTATGGGAAGTGGTTAGATCAGATAATAAGACACGTTACTTCATATTACCAGTTTTAAGGACTTAGCTCACTTTTCCACATGAAAAAGTTTTTTTTTTCCCACCTATAGCTATGTAGAAGGACAATTAGGTGCAGTCAGACCATTCTCCAGCACTGACACAGTGTTGTAAAGGTAGGTCTGGCTATGCAAGATTGGAGCTTGGTTGAAGCCTAGATTTTGCATGCTTTGCAGTTAACATCATATTTTCTGGTTTGAAGCAGGGCCTTTCAAATACAGAAGGAAATGTGAAGATGGGGAAGTGACACTTGAAACCTGACTGGAGCTTAGATCAGGCATGTCATTCTTAAAGACATAGCTCTCTTTGAGGTCTAACATCTACGCAAATATGGAATTATTTTCAAAAAGCTCACCTATAACATGGAAAAATGGTTAAACCCAGAACCCCCTGGAATGATCACATATGTCATCTGGCCTAAGAACACCCTTGGATGCCCCAGAAGGAACTGCTGCCTCTATGACCCAGCCCCTTGTAAGTGAAAGAAAAGAGACGAATACATGGATCTTGATGCTTTTTAAATTGGGTGCACTCAGAGTTTCTGGAGTCTTCAGTGGTAATGCACTTTAAAGGTACTTCTGCATTAGCCCAGTTTTAAAGCTGTGATTGCTGCCACTTGCCTGAAGCTTGAAGCACCTCTGCACTTTCTCATAATGTTCTAATAGAGTTTTCCTGGTGTTGGAGGGCTGAACTGACTACTGCTGTAATGACAGAAAGGCTCGGACCTTTGCACCAGCAGGAGCAGTTGGGATGTTTCTGATGCTGAACATAAGGTGTGGAGGAGAGGAGCTCATTGACTTTGAGTAACTAAGATCATACTGACAGCAAAACTGAAGATTGTCAGAATAATTTACCTCACTGAGAACCATCTCACAGTCCCTGCCTCATGTCTGAGTGTTCAGACTAATTATTTTTGCTCTAAATATCCCCCCTCTGGTTAGCCTAATTTTATATCATTGCTGTGCCGATGTTGCACAGCTGTAGTTTGCAGTTAACGGCGGAGATTGATTTCATCTTGCCAAAACCAAAAACAGGGCAGTGCAAGTATATTCAAAATGCAGTAAATGTTGAATGTGAATAGAGCAGAAAGAACCATACCTGCCCCGTCGTACTGTTTCTTCATTAGTTTCTTGTTTCCTTTAGAAAGGATTTTGACATTGTATTGATTATTTTCAAGACCAAGCAAGTCCTTAAAAGGGTTATTGTCCTGAACATTTAATCCCTCGTGAGCCGTTGCTCTGCCTGAAGTTATCCAGCTGGAATTTACTAAGATTTTCTGTACCCTGATTTAACTCGGCATTGGGTCACAAGTGCCGTCTCAGCAGCAGCAGGCGCCCCGAGGATATCAGCCAATCAACTGTTTAGTTCCAAGGTTTATCAGCAATGATGCTGCGACAGTAAACTTCATACAGTCAATGGAGGTGAAGGCTTGGGGGCAGTAAACATCATTTGTGCCTTCTCATCAGTGCACCCCAAATGAAGGCTAGAGACGAGGACTGTGAGGGGAGCTGAGTGTGTTGCTGAGATCTCAACACCTGTGTGTGATAATGAATACAGAGGCAAGAAACCCTGTAGTTTTCTGCATTATTTAGCTACAAAATGTGAGCTAATCCTTTTCCAAACACAATGTGCTTAAGCTAATAACACACAATCGAATGCACTCATTCCCAGTGCTGGAGGCAAAAATTTAAAAAATCATTAAACATTTGGACTTAATAACTTTCATATCAGTAACCCCAAACATTTTAGGTAGCTGCAAATCAGACCTGCACAACGTTCAACGATTGTGGGCCATTCCTCTTTACAGAAGTGCTTCATTTCAGCCGTACACTTCACTATGATGGTGAGCTAACCAGGCTGAGAGGCCACAAAGCGGCATGATTATTCCACCACCATACTTTACTTTTGGGTAAAGGTTTCCATGTGCCTTTTTTTGACGCCATTTGTTGGTGCTACATGTTCTTTCCAAAGTAACGCCGCCTTCAGTTCACAGAACATTGCCATGATGCTCTTTGAAAACTGTTAGGTTTACAGCACTTTGAGTCTTTTTTTTAAGAGTTTCTTCCGACATATCATGCCATGGACATCATTCCTGTTCCGTGATTTGCATCTGGCTTAGGAATACAGAGAACCAAAGATGTCAACCAGCTCTGATGATTCCTTTAGGCCATTAGCAGTTGCTTTGGCAGCTGTTTCATGAGGTGGGATTAAAAAGTTCCAACATTCAAATCATATTCAGTCTTCAAAAGTCGTCGCATTACGCAGGAGTACGCTGCTCCCAGTTCTCCTGCCATGCTTGGAATGCTACATGGAAGTCCAATTCATGAACTGCTCTTCTTCCATTCTTTGATGACTGCTGGATATCCTACACCATGCCACAGTTTCAACCCATCAACTTGAATGTCCGTTTGAGGGAGTGGAGAAGCTGCAGGAAGACAAATCTGGCACATAGGGCAGGTAGGGAATGATGATTGTTTATCTGCTTAGACATTTTCAATGCGTTTTGTTAGGTGCATTGTCATGGTGGAGTACTTCATTGTCCACAGTTCAGGTTGCTCGTTTTTCAGAATCCTCGGGATGCTACAGATTGAACTTGACACTGACAGTCTGACCCTGGACGATGAATTTGCGTTGCACAACCCAGTGGGTGTCGAAGAATATGATGAATATCGTCTGATCCTTCCATTGAAGACTGTTGTTTGGTCTCCGAACTGTAGCCATAGATCGACCTCTCACCATCAGTGATGATCCTCGACATGAAGGTTGGATCATTCTGGGTCTGCTGCTGCTGATCCTTACAGACTTTGACGGAGCTTTTTTTGTAGGTCCATGGTGAAATTGCAAATGGACACCTGCAAGTGGTCACAATTTCATCTGTAACAGCTGCTGATCAGCAGCGTCACTCAGAATCCTGACTCTCACTTGTTGCATTTGCAGGACCATCCTGTACATCAAAATTTAGATGTAAGAACATCTAAACTCTGAGATCACCTTATTATTGTTTCCTGCTGAATACAAAAGCCTTCTCAGAACTACTTTTTCAAGGCAGAGCAGAGGCTTCTTTTGAAGTGCAAATTGAAAATGTTTGAGTGTTTTAAATAAGTTAAAGTAGCTCGAAGACAGACATCCAGCCTTGTTTCACTGATTGGACTCCGAACTGCTTCCATTGATGTCATTATCCTCAAGTTTCCCGACCTTCACAGAGAATGTTTGACTATCGGTGTTGTCAAGAACAATACTGACTGATTAGTTGTTTGTAATTGTAACTTAGATGAAGCTCTGGACATATTTTAAGACTAAATTATAGTGAAATGTGCATAATTCCAAAGGTTTTACATATTTTTTTTGCCACAGTAATCAAGAAAAGCATCTGTAAAAGACTGTAATCTATTTGGTAATTTGTGTGACATTAGTCTCTGTAGATGTGTTTACTTCTAGCTACCTTTATGTGCATTTTAACTTGAGATGAAAAAAAACGTGGAAAGGTACAAATTAAAAAATAAAGTTGAGGTATGTCAAGAAGTTTCCTATGTGTGACCACGGTAGAGTTCGGTGTAGCAATAAGAAGAAAATGCAACAAATGGTGAACAAAATAAACTAAGTTTTACTTCTGTTGTTGATGTATTTGGTGTTTTGGAACGATATGCATGAAAGGATGGGGCTAGCTAGAACTCAAAGTCACCGATTTTGATTGTGGTTATTCAGTGTTCAAGCTTTGACTGAGAATCTTTTATCCCCTTTTCCTCCAGGGGCCAACTGGATTCGTACCATCAACTGTTCGTCTTGATGTGTCCAAATCCTAATATTCACATTTACATTAGCAAACAGAAACCTGCCGAAATTTATGCTTTCTTTTGCTAAATTGTTGCAAAGTTGTTGTAAATTTATCCTACATTTGTTTAAAGACTACAGTTCTGTTTTTAAGGAGGGGATTCAGGGCCACAGGTTAATCTTAACCGTAACTTTATTGACAGTTTGAATTAAAAAGTTGTTCTGCCTTAAATTCATTACGGTACAAACCAAGAACAGAAATAGAAGGCCACATACTACAGCTGAGGGACAGATTTTAAAAAATAAAACTGCTTCTCAAGGAGAAGGGTGAGATGCTGGAGACAAAAGAAACCTGGGGGAGGAATTAAGAGGGAAAACAACAGTGGAGAATAGAAGAGATGAGGGAGGAGAAAATGAAATTATCAAAACACAAGCCTTCATAGAAGGAGAGAATACAGACTTCCAGCAGCTTTAGGTAATGCTGCAAAGAATGACTGTCAACACGTGGGAGAAAAGTATTTTAAAACAGGATGCAAAATAGCATGTGGATTATGTCCGTGTGTGATTCTCCCTGCAAAACAAAGACTTAATCTCCTAACAGACCTCCTGTTTTCTCAGGTCAGGTCTGAAACTTCGGCTTCACTTCAACTTCATCGAACTTTACTCTTACAACGGTGCAGAAGGCATAATGCAGCCAAACTGAATCTGCTGATGCTCAAATCAGATGAAATAATCATTTGTGGGTAAATACAGGGAGCAGAAACAGATGCAAGTCGGATAAATCTCCAGGAAATTGGAGAAAACCGCTCGCTGACTGGCAGAGGCTGGCATGGCTGGAGGGAGGTCGTGCCCTCTTTAGGAGTTGGGAGGCTGGAAGGTCTTGGAGGTGGCGAGCATGGCTCGCACTTTGGCCATCAGGTCCTAAGAGCAGAGGAGACAGAAAGAGAAAAAGTGAGATGAGTTTTAAAAGCACGGTCTGAAAGACTGCTGATATTTAGCTCGTTAGCATATTTAGATAGAATGTGCATTTTCCTTCGCTTTCCCACCAGACAATGGTGTTAAAACAGTGTTGACTGTCTTGGTCCGAACCACTTTCACTTTCCCTTTAATGTACTACAAATCTTCACTCACATTAAAAGAGATCTATGAATGTTGTATCAAAGCTGCTTGATGCTTCCCCAAGTATCTCGACATCTTGTTCACGAGTGATGGGAAAATGAAGTGAGATGGACAGGCCAGATTGTTGTGGCATCAGCAGTAGTGCAGATGTATCAAACTGAGCCACAAGGCGAAGCTCTCAATTTACCATCCATCTACGTTCCAACCCTCACCTATGGTCATGAGCTCTGGGTAGTGACCAAAAGAATGAGATCGTGGATACAAGCTGCTGAAATGAGCTTCCTCTGTAGGGTGGCTGGGCTCAGCTTTAGAGATAGAGGGAGAAGCTCAGACATCCGGAGGGAGCTCGGAGTAGAGCTGCTGATCCTTCACGTTGAAAGGAGCCAGTTGACGTGGTTTGGACATCTGATTCGGATGCCTCCGGGGAGTCTTCCTTTGGAGGTTTTCCAAACACGTCCGCCTGAGAGGAGACCCCGGGGTAGACCCAGAACCCGCTGGAGGGATTATGTATCTCGTCTGGTCTGGGAACGCCTCAGGATCCCCCAGGAAGAGCTGGAAAGCGTCGCTGGGGGGTGGAATATCTGGAATGACCTGCTTCATCTGCTGCCTCCACGACCCGACCCCAGATAAGTGGAAGAATAAGGATGGACAGATGGAGGCATGGATGAACTTGACGAGCAAGATATTTTGGTGTCCAAAATGTGGGTGTTGCAACTGCTGAGACGATAGATTTGTTATATATCTGTGGGGAAAATAATATCACTGATTGGGGTGTAACAGAAGCAAACGTTCAAATGAAAATGCTAACTGGGCTAGGTTCCATTAAACTAGACGTAGTGTGACCAGAATGTGGTGGTAAAGGCTAGGAGACTAGAAGAAGCAGGAGACAACGAAACCACTAAAAAAAAAAAAACCTTGAAAGAAGAGAAAATTCAAACTAAATTTTGGTCATCCACAAGAGAAAAATGTAGTAGAAGTCTTCAGGACTGTTTTTAAACTTCAAAGTTGTAAATATTCATGCATGTCGGCTAGTATTGTATCTATTTCTGACTGACAGCAGGGGAAACAGCTGATCAGTCATGTGAGTTAAAGGTTTGCTACACCAAATGTATTTGGGAAAGATGTCTCCATCCTCAACTGTGTATGTGAGCTTTTCCTAAAGTGTCAAAAAAAAACCCTCAAATGAGCAAAGAAAGCTAAGTTTTACAAATAAAAATGACAAATATACACGAACTTTTCCTGATGCAATAAGTCAAAATGGACATAACTTGTGTGTTAATGAAAGTCGCAATCGCAATGCCAGATTTTGCATCAACCGATGAAAAACAAATGTTTTCGCTCTGTTTTAGTTTGACTTAAGAAGATCCACTGGTTGCTCTCCAAGTTTAAATTATTCCAGACCAAGCGACTGCACTTGAAAGACGTGAAAAAATTACTTTACTATGAAATAACTGACAAAAGGAATTAGGTTGATCTGGTAACACGTTTATGTTCTCTTCACAGTGCATTACAGCTCCTTTATGAAGAATAATTCCAGCTATAATTAATCAGCAAACTACTCCCTGAGGCGTGAAGGAGTTGCTGGTAATGCTGCTCCCGTTGGGAATCAACTATGCAGCCTCTAGGCGCCTTAAGCTCACTGATTTGTTTTAGCTCTGTTTAGCTCGCGGCGTGCATGAATGAATCCCGGCCTCTAATTTATTTGAATGGCGCGAGTCCATCAGTGAAGGGCTGCCAATTAAGGGGGTTTCTGTCAAAAATTAATAAATAAACAAATAAACACAGGTCCCCAAGAAGCTGAACCAGGCTTTTTGTGGAATGCATCGCTCAACATATGGTGTATTTGAAGTAGAGAATAGCGTCTAAAGTCAGGGGAGTCAAACTCATTTTAGTTCAGGTTTCACATTCAGCCCAATTAGATCTCAAGTGAGCACTAAAATCATAACATAATAACCTATAAATAGCCACAACCCCAAATGTTTCCTTTGTTTTAGTGAAAAAATGTTCACATCTAAGGAATTATCTTTTTACAAAACATTATGAACAATTTGAAATTTCTTTAGAAAAATATATTCAATTTCAGCAACATTCAACCTCAGTTTATCATTTCCACATTACAACTTCCAGATCACAGTGTCGACAAAGGAACACAACATTTAGTCATCTGGAACTGAACCATAGAAGATTTTACTTTATGATCTAAAAAAAAGTCAGATAAAAAAAACAAAAACAAAAACAAGGCAAAATATTACAAAAGTGAGCCACAAAAAAAACAAAAGCGAGAAACAAACTGACAAAAAATGACACAAATGACACGGAAAACAAAAAAGAAACAAAAAAGTTACAAAGTGACGAAAAATGGACAAAAAAAGGGTACAAAAAATAACACAAATGACACAAACGAGACAAAAAAGAAACACAAAACGACCAAAAATTGACAAAACTGAGACAAAAACCCCCCACAAAATGACAAATATGATACACAAAACAAAGAATAAGCAAAACACAAAATGATAAAAATAAGACAAAAAACTCAAGCGAAACAAAACGGAAACACAAAATAACAAAAATGAGAAACAAAACGACAGCAACATGAGACAAACGACAAAAGTCAGACAAGACAAAAAAACAACAAAGCCAAGACAAAATATTACAAAAATGAATCGCAAAATGACAAAAAATTTGACACATGAAACAAAGCAAAAAAGAGACAAAAAAAATGATAAAAAAACAAAAGAAAAACTACAAAGTGACCCAAAATGGACAAAAAGGAGACAAAAATTACATAAATGACATAAGCAAGACGAAAAATGAAGAAATAAAAACCAGACAGACAACACAAGCTTGACAAAAAACACAATATAACAAAAATGACACACAAAACAACGAATAAAGCAAAACATGAATGAGACAAAAAACACAAGCGAGACACAAAGGAAACACAAAACGGCACAAATGAGAAACAAAACGCCAAAAACACGAGACAAACGCCAAAAATCTGACAAAAAACAACAACAACAAGACAAAATATTACAAAAGTGAGACACAAAATGACAAAAGAACAATGAGCAATCTAGTATTTTAGTTTATGACTAAAACAACTTGTCATGGTCTAGAAATGATTTTAAATTTGTAGTTTTACTAATTTACAATCTGCAGTTAATGTCTTCTCTGTAATTTTGACCCTTTGAGGACCGGATTGGATCCTCTGGAGGACCGCTTTTGGCCCGCGGGCCGCATGTTGGACACCTCTGCTCTAAGTGCTCAAAATCACACATATTACAAAAGCATCCACACCTACAGGCACCTAAACCTTAATTCCTGCTGCTCTGTAAACAGGTCGATGATAGCAAAGAAACATAATTCGTAGAAAGCTGCAGTTGCAAAAAAAAGAAGAAGGTGGGTATAGAAAGATAAGCAGAGGAACGGTCGGAGATGCAACGTAGGAGGGCTGCCAAAGTGCACTTTTTACTTTTTCATTTTTCTTCCCCCACAGCCTTCAGGTAGAAATGGAAATTCTACTGACCAGGGGGCAAACGCTTGCATTGCAGAAAAGGAAGTGTTAATTTGCATCACTTCCCACGAGTGACTCAGACACGCATGGACAAATATCCACCCCTGAGCTCTCCTGACAGATGAGACGAATTAACAGCTGTAATCACAGAGGAAGGAGCTGTCACTTCACATCACTCTAACGGCTGTTTCTCTCAAAACCCCGGTGTATCTGCACACACTCACGATGCTCACGACACACAATGTTCCAAATTATTATCAAGGGAGCTGCTAAAACTACAAGAGAATTCCTGTCAGCTGCAAGTGTCCGAGCAAAGAAGAATGCTGCAAAAATCAGGTCACATTAATCGATTTTTAAGTTACATTAACCCTTGGGTCGTCCTGCGGGTCAGAATTGACCCGGATTAAAGCTTGAAAATGTGGAAAAAAACATATTTTCACAGTGAAACTTCTGATGTCCACATTTTCGGGAAATCTTTGAACATTTTTTGTTGGAAAAAAGAAATGTTAAAAATGTTTCTTAAGAACATTCACAAAAAAATCAACCAAAATCCAGTGAATTTCGCTGGATTTTGGTTGATTTTTATGTGAACGTTCCTAAAGAAAATATTAGAAGTTTTACTGATATATATGGAATCACTTCAGATATTTTTAGGATTTTTTTGGAAGGTTTTTACTAATTTTTTGAAATTTTGGATTTTTAGTTCTTAGCTGAAGATTCTTCTGGTGTTCACAGCTTTGTTTACTGCACTCCAGAATCCCAGTTATGAGGCTTATTGTGCTTTTGATCATGCCGATGTGCTTCACAGAGAAATCCAATTATAAATAGCCCTGTATACAAGATGAACGCTAGTGTCCTGGTTATTGATTACTGTGTGCTGTTTGCACAGGAGTCTGTGATGTTTACAACTGTTAGCTTCACATTATTAGCTTAACATGCTGCCATCATGTAGAACAAGGAAGGAGAGAATGATGATGAACAGATGTGACTGGTGGGATCATCATGATGGAGATCAGAGAAGAAACCCTGAGCAGAGAGAACATTTTGGGCTGATTCTTCTGCTGGCTGCGTGAACCAGGGATAAAATACCAGCCGATTCTCTGGGCTGCTATTTTATTTTTCTCAATATTTCTATTGGCCCACTATCAATAAAATGCAGTGGTGGGCAAAAGTTTGCATGTATACTGCATTAAGTATCACACTTGAAGTGGAATTTCTTTTAGTACACAGCCATAATGCTAAACAAATCCTAAAAAATCCATTACAAACTTAACATTGATTGGTTGCATACAAATAAGAAATTTTGAGTACTGGGTCATTTTGGTAGCATTTTGTTTTGTTAGTTTTTCTTCTAAACAATAAACAAACAAACAAAAAAATTGTATTTGTTTGCGTCTGTCTAATGCAGCAACACATTTTGAAACACAACAAAGATTTTTCCACGAATATTTCCTGATAATATTTGAGATTGTGTAAAATTTTAAGGGTGTCTGAAAACTTTTTTCCAGCACTGTAAATGCATTTCTTCAGGTCTGATGCAGCCTCCTCTCTCTGTCTGTCGACACACTGTGGTTTCAGAAATTGAACAAAAAACACAAACCAGGAAATTAGTTTCTCTAACGGTGGCTAAAGCTATGCTAACAGCTAACGGCTAAGTTAGAAGACAGTCAGAGAAATAACAATAATAACGCTTTAAGATATGGACACTGGCGGACAATTACAGAGATAGAACAGAGAAAGATTAAGCAAAGAAAAACTGCAACCCCAGGAGACAAACTGATGAATCTCAGTTGATCCCACATAAACAGAGGAGAACATCCTAATTTAATGACTCAAGTTTCTATTTTACAGTCAGTTACAGTCATTCTAATTAATGAAGAGGCCTAGTAATGAAGGCCAGGTTCTCAGCTATAGCATGTTTAATATATAGTGGCTCTAGATATCAGTTATCCCAACAATCGGCATCAGCATCAGCCCTTAGAAACCATATCAACCAATCACCAGTCTGAACCATTCATGAGCACTGGTTCTGTTAGTGATGAGAGAAATCAGAAACCAGGATAAGATGTACACCTGCAAGTGTATCCAGGATTCTTGCTAGCACATCCAGGACTTGCAAAACCACGGTTACACTGATTTCTGATATCAGGATTTGGTGTTTACACGTGCTGTAACGGAGAAGTCTAAAAAGTGATGAAACGACTAGTTTTATTCCAGAGATGAGGATTCCTGCTTTCAAATTTTGCATCCACATTGGGACTGTCCAAAACGGAAACTATTTTGGGATTCAGGCAGAAATAAGATCCATCTGAAGTGCAGATTTGCCACTTGAGCCTTTGTTCTATATAATCGGTTCCATTCCAGAGGAAGCGATAGATAAAAAAAAAAAGGCATATCTATTCCATATCCTACTACTGGTGGCAAAGAAAACACAATAATGTGTGTTGGCTCTCCACCAATGGAGAGAGAGATTAAAGAAAGTGAATTTAATGGAAAAAATAACAGCAAAACTCCATTTGAAGTTAGGTTCCTTTATGAATTTATGGGCTCCTGTCATTGCTCACTTTAATTTAATTAGATTTTACATATTTAACAGGCTGGGGGAGATGTTTTTGTTTGATTTGCAAGTGGAGATGTAATGATATTTGTGTCTGGATTGTGTATTTTTACATGTTTCATAACCCCTTGGTGCTCTTTATATTTAAACTTAATTCTCTTAATTTAGATGATGCCATGAGTTTGTCGTGTTGCCGAACTGTATATTTGTTTATCATGTGTATGTTTAATTTGTTCATTTTGGAGCTGCATATAGATATGTATAAAAACATGTAGTTTAAATAAAAATGTGGTTAATTAATTAATTTTTTTTCCCCATCCACATGAAGAGGATTACCAGGAAGCAGTCGGGGCTCGTTTGATAGCAGTTTTTCTTGTGATGCTGTGACAGAACAACTAATTCTACCTGATGCTATTTTCACAAGACTTGAACATTTTTTGCATTTTTAACAAAATTCAAACATTATAGTTTGTTGTTCAGTGCACAATCTAAAGGCTGCACATCTCCAAACCCTCAGCCAGGTGTTCTGCTGTTTGCTCTTGAGTATAAACCTACTTGCACTGTGCGCAGCACGGAATCAGATTGTGGCTGCAATTATTATAGACCGGCATCTTTGATAAATCAATGCGTGTTTGTTCGGCTCCACTGTAAACAGATATATGTGCTGTTTTTCTGTTGTATTCCAGACAAAGGAGCTGCTCAGTGTGAGTTAGGACTCTGGGATCTGTCTGCTGCCCTCTGCAACCACAAATGAAGCAGGAGTGAAATCTCAAGGATTACAACTTTAACAATCTAAAGACATTGTGAGGACACAACACTCTGCAGCTGCTGTTTAACTTTTCAAACTGGCTTTTCTTGTTTGGAGTTTATTTTTGTGATAAAGCGCTCCTCCCTGTAGTCTGTCTCCTATTGCTGAGCCTTCACAAGTTCGAAGTTTGAGCTGAAACATCTTCCCAAACACACTGGCCTAAAAAAACATTTTAGTCACTGGTGTGGGAAAACTTTGGCTTCAGTAAAAAAGGATGAGTTATCATTGGGAGCCAGGCACCAATGATGGCCTGAAAACAGAAACATTACGAACCTCATGAGCAATTTGTGCAGACTAACTCTTACGGAGGACTGAAACTGTCACAATCCAGGCTCAAATTAAAGGAGTTTTTATATCAACCAGTTTGAAAGCAAGTTGTATCACACACAGCCTGGTTTCTGAAAGCAGACAGACAGCCAGGTGGAACTGTACCACTGTAATATAAAGCAGATACACATTGATACAACAGCCTGGGATAAAGTCTCCTTAAAGAGCAGCCTGCAGATTTAACTCTTCACTACATTTAGACTTTGTACTTGATTTAAATCATAGTCTGGGAGGTTAATGCATGATTTTCTGTCTTCTAAGAGACAGAAGTTCAGATAAAAAGCAGGTATTTTGGGCACTGCTCTTAAAAATGCTTTTTTTCTCCCTCTCACTCCGAGTCTGAGTTGTCTCTGTCTGACTGTGTTTTAGAAAGATTCCCTAGCATTTCCCAGCTTTTCATCATACTGAATTGTTGTGTTTGTGCACAAACTCCAGCCTGTCAGGGCATCAAGTCCACACTTTTCCTAACAACAGGGCTGCTGGGTGTGTTTTTGTGCAGAAGACATATCAACACTGCTGCAACTGTGACAAAAATGGACTTGTGTGCTTTTTAAACAAGAGAATTATGTTTCCTGAGACCAAGAGACGGAGCTCTGGATGGGATTTCTAAATCAGGACGTTACTTGGTTCCTTCTCTGCTGCTTCAGATCCACCATCAGCAGCGGATAGTTTTACCAGCACTGATGCAAGTCATGGCTCCAGATCAATCACAGATAGAGCTCAAGACCAATGAGGACAGCAAGTGTTCCTTTATGTTCGTAAAGCTCCACATTAGTCAGCTCTCTCCTACCTTTCTTTCTTTCACATGTGACACCATAAAACATGGTGAGAAACTCCAAAAGCTCATCGTCACCCATCAGTTGGGCAAATACCAACATTCCAGGCAGCAGGAAATGACCAAAACTAGTTGAGCTCAGCTTATATCCTGATAGGTGATAGCAAACTTCTATTTTCTCAGAGTTTTCCATTATTTCTTCTAATCCTCGTGTGTTCCTGCTCTCGCTACACCCAACAGGTTAATAGTGATAAAGCTGTGGTCTGTTATATCCGTACGAACACACATTGTCTAACTCTTCACTGGTAAAACTAGCATAATGATCCATATTTCTTATTTTTAAACTTGAGCTAGCTTGTCCGTTTTTTTTTAGTGACGTCACGACAAAAACTCAGTTACAAAAACAACTTTAAATGTTATCCCAATACATATATATAGTATAAATATAAACATATTTCTTCTATTTCTAGATTTTCTAATCATTTTCCTACAACTCAGTTCATTGGTGTCGCCAACCTGCAAGTTGCTCTTTAACCCTGAGATGCAAAAGTGCATCAAAAATGACCCGGTGAAGTGGTTTTCTTACAATATCTGTGTAAGGAAAGGTTTTTATCATTTCATATTCCAGCTATTCCTCAAAACACATGTTTTACACATTATTCCATTTGCATTTTTAAGCTACTTTTAATATTTTTAAAGTCATTGTAATATTTGTATTACTACTTCAAGCTCTTTATCATCATACAAGAGGTGATGCACAAACATGGAGGAACAGTTAGTGGAAAATAGTGGAAAAATGTCAACAAAATGGACGTTGACATTCTTCTATTGCTGTTCTGTGTAATATTCTTCTTTTTCAATTGTCAAAATCTGTTGTGAAGTGAAAAATAAACATATTTCAAACATGAAAACATTCTTGTGCTTACAAAAATACAATAATTCAAATGATTATTCTTAACCAAAATAAGAAAAATGGCATAAAAACACAGTGATTCTCATACGGGTCATTCTTGACCCACCTATGGAAGAGCGGAGGTCCAAACACTGGAGCATCTAAGGGTTAACTGTTGTCTCTGCGTCATCCAGTTTTTCCATTATCACAGCGTTCCAAAACAAAAACTAAAAAAAAAGTGTTTTAGATGCCCCACATCAAAATTTTCAACACTGCAACGCTAAAAAAAAGACACAGCGGAGGCCTACAAGCTATTCTAAGGATATCTGTCAAACGTACACCAGAGAGAAAAGGGACAGAAGACAGAGGAGCAAAGATAAACAGGAGGAAAACGAGAGTTGGGACGAGGCAAATAGCAACCAGGCACCCTCAGGGAAGTGGAGCCCATTAGGCAGATGAGCACGTCCTGAATTATTCAAGATGTGTTTGTAAAACATCACAGATGGGGTATAAGTAGTTAGTGGTTCTGAATCTGTGCATGTTGCAACAGCATGTTTTCACGAGCTCGCTAATGTTACTGTGTGGAGATGAAGGCGGAGAAGAGGCCGTGTGAGATAATGAGAAAGAAAAAGGAAATAAGATGTTTGTTGATGAGAGAGAAGCATCAAAAGACGGGAGATGTGTGATTTTTTGCTTTGTATCTACGGTCAGTAAACACAGAAAGCTGATTCTGAGACACACTCAGTCATAGTCAGAGTGTCTCCCACACACACATAAAACACACACCGAGACAGAGGTCCATGGCCAGGAGAGAGAATAGCTTTCAATTTAGTGAAAGTTGTACCAGTATTCACAGAATAGCTCGCGCTGCCTCTCCATTCACACTCTATTGACCTCGATTACGTTGAGTCACGCAGCCTCTTGAATTCTGGCCTCCACTGCAGCCTCTCCACAATCACAGCGACACTCGTTTTCTTGTAGGCACAACTACTCCTACATTACACGCTTTACACCTCCGGCGCTTAATCATTTAGTTACTAAACATTTACAATGTCTATCGCCACACTGAGCCATACATTTGCAGTTTAATGTGTTTAGCTGCATGCTTAGTCGTAGCAGAATCAGTAGAAGACGCTGGTAGAATAGTGTTACTTTTTTACAGACAACTGAGTAAGGAAAAGATGGTTTTTACCTTGCTGACATGTTTCAATGCTTTCTTTGTCAGAGCACCATCTGATCGATCACCTGATTAAAACAACATGTCAGATGATGCTCTGAGGAAGACTGCAGACACAGTTGAAACATGTCAGCAAGGTAAAAACCATCTTGTCCTTACTTATTTGTCGGTTTAAAAGTAACGCCATTCTAAAGTAAGAAACAACAAAATGAACATAATCCATCCTCATGAAGATATTGCATCACGTAACACAATGCAGAGATAAGCAGGAAATGAAAATACGGATGTTTGATCAAAGATGTTTGTGGTGATATGGACTGAAAATCCCAGGAAGCACCCAATCTGAGACCCTACAGCTGCAGAAATAACTTTCATCTTAGAATTGATTTCAAACAAATCAAAGTAATTGATTTTAAAAAGTCTTAGAGCAAGATTCTCCGTGTTTTCACAACAGCTGAAATGAAAGAGCATGTCACAATATTGCATGTAAGTGCTGGAGAAAAGGCCTAAAAGACAGTGATCTTGACAACTGATTGGATGAACATTGGCTCGCTGGCTTCACCTTTTTGAGGCTTTTTGCTCATCTAACAAGAGCAGCAACACAATTATTCCATAATATAAAATAATTCTTTTTCTAACAAGTCCATTGAAATCTTTGCAGTTCACGGCTTCTCTACAGTCTCACAGCATATTTTTCTAGCAGAGTTGATAGGCAAGTGTTTGACTGCTGTGCATTTCTGAAAGCAGCCTAATAGCAGACCTAAATTGGACATTGGAATTTTAAACAGGCTAGAGCAGAGAGAATGCATACCGGGGTCAAGATTTATTGACGAGGTGTGTGTGTGTGAGGTCGCATTGTGAGTAATGAGTGTGTTCCACTTATTCAGCCACAGTTGTCCTCATTCTGAGCATCCAAACAAGGCAAAACAGTGACAGCAGCCACATATAACCATAGCAGATAACACAAGTGGGTCCCAAATCACTCAAATGTCAAATGATTTCAGCTTCAGCATCACCTCTCAGTAATTAAGTTCACAAGTAGAGCATTTCGTCTTATGAACATTGCAAAGCAAAAACATTACAGAGACCAAATGGAAAATTCAGGCCATAAAATAAGAAACTAAGAAAAAGAAAAGACTCAAATCAACAAAAGTGAACATGTCAGACATCACTAAAATAAAACCCATCATGTCTAATCAGTCTGTCTGAACATGGTGATGAAATGACCTGTCGACACCAGAACTTTCCTCAGTGTTGGACCTATGTGCTGTCTCTGTCTTCATCCCTGCTCCACATGCAAAAAGAACTGCCAGAAGAACAGAAAAATCTGATTGTATGAAATCGCAAACATGGAAAATGATACAGGAAGATTGGTCAACAGTTAATGTGCCAAAACCCGTTGCAGCAGTATTTAAAGTGTATGGAATGAGACACATATTAATGACAATCCGAGCTTTGGTGGTTGTCCTCCTAAAATGACACCACAGACGTGCTACTTTCACAATTTATCTCAGACAGACAACCGCTTCAGAGTTGGCACTTGGGGTATTAATGGAAATGGGAGTTTCTGGTACAACCAAGACAGTGAGGAGGACATTTTATACTTTGAAATTCTAGAGACAGCACTTGAGATGAGGCAAAATCTTGTTCTTTGGCACTAAATTGCAGGAATAAACTTTGCTAAAGAACATGCAAAGAAGCCACATGAATACTGTGAGCACATTCTTTGGTCTGATGAAACCAAGACACACTTGTTCTGACTTAGATGAGTGGTGGCATGTTTGGTGTGAACGTCCCCAGGACAGCCACAGTGAATGCATAGTCCTGACAGTGAAGCACGGAGGTGGAAGTGAGATGATACGCGGCTGAATGAGTGCAAAAGGTGTTGAGAATACATTTCTAAGCACAATGAATGTCCATGGATATACTGATATACTGACTGACAAGATGACTCACATTCCCACTTTATAAAGATGGCAAAACTGAATACCATGACCTCAACTAAGTGTGCTGCATAACCTGAACGCAATAGAAGACCTCTGGAGTTTCTTATGAAGAAAGGTAGAGCCACACAATTATTCTAGCAATGAACAGCTGAAAAAAGTCTCTGAACAATAGCAGAGCATCTCTCCAGAAATCTAGCAAAGACATACCAAGTATTGAAAAAATTAAAGACTTGAATACGATTAAAGAAACCTGACGGACTTTTGTTGCATAGAGTTCCTACTGTGGAGAATATTTTTTGATATTGTAAAAATAAATTGTTAGTTTTTTTTTATTGTACTACTACTACAAACTTAACTGTTCACTTTAAAGGTAATACAGTTAATGGGAGGTAATAGAATTCAGAATTATATGATATTTAAGTGATATTGCACATAAGATACTGCACTACTAAACACTCTGGTTTTATTTTTGTCTGTTTCTCACTGTTTGAGCTGGATGGCTTTTCTCAAATTAAAGCAAATCCTAACGCTCCAACAGACGGTGGCATTTAGACTGTGGTGTGCTTCCACCTTTACGGCTACAAGGGCATTTCCTTTTTTTAACAAGACAAAGCCCTGGTGCACAAAGCAACGTCTACATATAAATAATGTACATTTGAAAGAATCTCACTGGCCTGCACAGAGCCCTGAACCCTGACTGGAGGCTGCTATGGCAACGCAGTCTTAGAATAAGGTATTTAACAGTCACAAAGTGAAAGAGTGCCATGTCCAAGTGTCCACATACATTTCGACTTGTACTGTACAAACCACTCACAAAATGACTGGGTTGGCTAATAGCCGGACAAATTATAAGTGGCACTGTCCTGTGTAGAAAATTACAGGATAGCTGCCCTGTTTCCAGCCTGTGTCACCTCAGCAGTCTGGCTGTGTCAGAAATAATTTCAGGTAAAATGTTGAATTACTGGCAAATTCAGCTGCAACAGTGAAACTGCTAAAGCAAGGCTCCGATGTGAAGAGTAAGTACAGTTGACAAAGAATTGGCATTTTAACTGCTGAGTGTAAATCATTTTACAGTTCAAAGTGTTCATGCTGTTTACAGGAGACCATAGCAGTGGCAACTATCCAATTAAAAGCTAAACACCACATGGTTTTATCAAATATGCAACAAGAGAAGCTCTCAGAGAGCGCAGTACTCAGGCCAAGGCTGCTCAGTCGTCGTACCATTTCCAACGGATAAGTCCCGATAAGTCCTCAGCAGTGGATTTGTAGTAGGATCACAATCATGTGATCCTACTACAAGTAGTGTTCACTTGTTGTCATGGTTACAGTGACGGCGTAAAGCTATCTAACAATGATACAGATATCTTTTACTAATCTGTGGATCCAGACTATAAGCCACATCACTGACACAATCTAATCACTTGGTCCTTGTGTCATTTCTGACCTTACCTGAAAATTTCATCCAAATCCGTTATTCCGTTTTTGAGTAACGTTGCAGACAGACAGACAGAAACACTGCAGTCCTTGGAGGAGTAATAACTGATTTATAACTGAAGCAGAAACAACATTGACATACCACAACCTTTAGTTTGTTAAGTTGTTGCTTATTTACCCGCTGAACAGATAGTGAACAGTGCATTTCTGGAGCTTTTTTTTTTTTTTTAACCAACAAGCACCTGTCTGACAGTAAAATCAATCTTTAAAGTTGTGGACTAGTCAGTTGTTTAATAAACTCACACAGAAGCTCTGACAGGCTGATATGAGTGTGTTGCCATTGCCATTTAATACAGTCGATTAAAGGTGTAGTATGCAACATTCAGAGCCGCTTCATGCCACGACAACACCAGCATCTCACACAGAAACAAACATGTGTATCGTCCACACCTGTAATATTACTTCATTTTTAACCAGCAGAAAAAGCCAACAAAAGGAGAGCAAACTAAAAAAATAATCAGGTCAAAATCATTAGCCCATGCTAGCACTGCTAAATAATGGTTGTTGTCAACTAGAGTAACATTATCCTCACTTTACCTTTTTCACCTTCATTGTGTTGGAGTTTGTATAAAGGAGAAGCAGGAGGAAACTCGCACACTGAGCTTCAACCAAACAACTGTTTGTTTTGGCATAAAGTTCACTTTTACACTCCAATACATTTTTACACAGCAGACAACGGTTTCTGCTTCTATATTAATGCTACATTTCTATACCAAACTACTGCATACTGTAACTTCAAGATGAAATTGGAGGGAAAAAAAACACACTAGAAAATGCTTAAACTGCTGCTTTTTGTTACTACAAATCATCAACTTCGTGAAATGTGGCAACTCTCCTTCTCGTCTGAATTTCTAAATACGGGAAGACAGACAGATTCAGGACTGTGCATTAGTTCTGCCTGCTTCCTCAGCAGAGAGGTGAGATCTCGTGTCTCAAAAGATTTTCTCAGCCAGGGGCAAGTTCACTAAGGCCTCCGCTTTCGCCAGCCGCTCAACTGGCATCCACCAGTGTTTAGCCTCTCGCCTGCTAAATTCCTGGCTAAGCTCCCAGAATGAGTGCAGGGGGCGGAAGTGTAATTTCAGCCAGGATGAGTTACTACGGCTGCTAGCAGGAGAACTTTGGTTTGTGTGTTAAAACAGCAGCATATGGCCTTGAGATGGTGATGCCCTGGACATCACATTTACCCCCGTAGAGGTAGACAAAATCCCAGCAACACTGTTCAGTAATGTTCTCGAATACAACCTCAGAAATTACCATCAGTTCACTGGAAGCTTCACAGGCACTTGACAAAATAACCTTATCTGGAGATGCGGTTATAAAGTCATTAAAAAAAAAAAAAAAAAAAAATAAAATAAAAAAATAAAGTCATTAAAGTGAGTAAAAATGGACGATAAGGCCCAGAGCTAAGCAGAAGTTTGAAAACCTGTTGTTTAATGACAACAGAACAAACTCGGTCTGCTGAAGACGATCATTTGATCTGGTTGAAAGCTCCAGAACATGTGAATAAGCGGATTGTTTTGTTGACTGCAGTTTCCAATATTAATAACACACACGGTCAGGCTCATATTCACACCGTTTATGCAGGTGTAATGTTTTAAATGCTGTTACGCTGATATTAAATACAGAATATAACTCCATAAAGCAACACAAGTAGTTGCAAAGTCAATAAAAAGTTCAACACGAAAGAACAAACTCGCTGTTCTACAAAGACACACACCCCAAAGCGTACGCACACATCCAAACACTTTGTGGGAGGGACTCAAAGAAAATGTTTTTTGACAGATACGCCCACACACATCCTTCAGTGGCGGCTGCATGTGGTAGAAAATGACTTCAGGTCACAGATTAGCTAAACCACAAGATGCAGATAAGAATATATATATTTACATGCAGCCGAAGCAATTCATTGAGGTCAAAGAATCACATTTACACCAGATGCAAAGATAAGACAAGCGCATCTCTGTGGTTCAAATAAACAAAGCTTAATATAATCTGATGCATCGATGTGCGGTCCTGTATATACAGGAGGATACGTCAATATCATAAAAAATGAATCCATGTAACACTTCCCTAGAGTGTTCCAGGCGAAAGCTATAAAAACGAGCTTTATTTTGGTGTGTGAAAGCGAACAGCACTTTCCGTCCTTCCTCTTTGCATGATGGAAACAAAGAACCACTCAGTACTTTCATTGGGCAGGCTGTAAAAGTTGAGCAGAGGACATATCTGGCATAAAAGCAAAGAACAATACCTGAGTTATTTTGGACTGCACAGAGGATACTATGGATGAGGAAACCGCCTTGTCTTTCTCCTGAGACCCACCCCTGAAGAGAAACGAGAGGGAGAAAGACGGAGAATAGAAAATCAATCATGTTAACAGGAGAGGATATGCAATATTCACGATATTTTCTGAAATGTTCTAAGTTGGCCAGGCGTCGAGAGGAGAAGGAGAGGGAAAGAAGAGAGTGAAAAGGCAAAAGAGGAAGGCCAAGTGAGCTGTCAAATATCCATCTACAGCCAAAACCACCAAATGCTGCTGAGTATATAATAATGAGACAAACAGCGTCAGAATCGGAGGCCTTGAATTCAACCTAATGGCTCCGTCCAAAGCTTTTAATCTCTCTACGCTCTGACATTTCATTATTTATAAAGCGTTTTTTAAAATAGAAATGTTCATGTGCATCAAGTTAATTGAACACAACAGGTAACAAGAAAGTGCAGCTACTGATGTTCTGGAGTTTTTAGACTTCGGTCCACTGGGGAAGTGGGACAATTTGGAACGTATGCGTCACTCAGATGAGGCTGCAAACGTTGACTTAAAGTTACTTTTATTCATCCAGCAAGTTCTATTATTATTATTATTATTTTTTTAAATGAATGTGGCCCCTGAACTAAAATCAGTTTGACACCCCTGTTTAAAAGTAACTTTAAGTTAAAATTTGCGAGGGGTATGAATAATTTCGGGCTTGACTGTACATCTCTTCAGCTCTTAAGGCATTTTCTCACTAGCACCTACTCGGCTTGACTTAACTCGACACGGTTTAGGTTGTTTTCCATTACAGTTGAATACCACCTCATCGTGGGTGGAGTCGTCGTAGCACGGCGGCCTGGAAGTCTCTTAAAGTCATTTGTGTGCGACACAAATACAGCAATGGAGGACATCCAGGCGATGGTATACCTGCTACTGGGTCTGTGGCTTTTTGTCAGATTCAAAGTAAAAGCAGAGAGTCAGAGAAAGCACCGTCATCGTTGTCAGTTTTTAAAAAAATGGCGGGATTGGCTTTCGTGAAGGAGCTGCTCTCGTGTGTCGTCACACCCTGTCCAATCAGTGGCCTGCTCTCTGTAGACGACACATTATCCGCTCCACTCAGCTCGCTTGGAACCCCGGCCCAGTAGGTACTAAAATAATACCAGGTACTACGTCCGAATGGAAAACCTCACAAAGTGAGTAGAGTCGAGTAGGTGCTGGTGGAAAAGCGCCATTAATATTACTGAGGTTCTCTTCTAGTGTGCAAAGTCAAACCCAAACTGACTGAAACCAGCCTCGTTCACCTCCACACACAGTTTATCGCTGAGTTTCTTACAAAGTCTGAACAGAAGTTTTAATAATAAAAAAGGTAAAGTAAAAAGAAGCCAATCTCCTCTTGGAATAACTCTGGTTATGTGGCTGCCCAAATAATTGTGTCTCTCTGAAAAGACAGATCGACTGCTGTATACAAACAACAAAAAGCAACAAGAAATCCTTCTGTGTTGGAAATAAAAGCATTCTTACCTGTAACGTGGCTGATATACTGGTTAAGTTGGAGAAAAAGTGATGCTTTTAAATACACACAATTGCATGCAATACTTAAGGAAACAGTCTGTCTGGGCGCAAAAAGGATCCTTTATGAATCTTTCTTAAACAAGCAAACATATTTACATGGCTTCCCATCATTAAAAAATGCTTCTGGAACAAATTGCAGACTTTAAAGGGTACAATGGGTTCCACAAGTGGAAAATCTGCAATAAAACTTTTGCTTACTAATTACAAAACACACAAATGGATGTGTAAAAAAGCACTGGTATGGATTTACCAATTAAAGTGAATGACTTTAAAATTTGACTTTCTGTATTTGGAAACTTTGGGAGAGTTACGAACAAACAGAGGTAGGATTTAGCATGTTGTTAAACTGTAATCTTCATCTTTTATTTATCAACATGTAAAAAGTGCCCTTGTGCCTTCTCTCGGGTTGTGTTTCTCGATTCATGAGTTATTTTTCTTACAACATAACCTCAGTAACTGACTTAGTGAATGAAAGATTAGAACTCAAGGGAGTGTTGGCTGTAAAACTAACTTCCAGACTGAAATATACCAGACTTTTTCCCAAAATGAGGTACTGCTAGGCTACTGCATTGCATGACTTTAAGAAAAGTGAGGTTTATAGTTCTGTGTCTAGCCAATACGCTTTGTCCTCTAGCATTCAGAAGTCAATGTATGCAGCTTTAGCTCTTGATAAATTAATAAACAGCAGATCAACAACTCCAAAATACCAAAAAGAAACTGTCTCCGTTGCCAATGTCAGAAATGCACTTTTGCCTGAAGACCTTGAAGCTGAAAGATGGAGGCTGTGAGTCCTGATGTCACTGTATGGGACAAACATGGTTTTATACGGGGTTCTGACTCTCAAAGGTCAATTTTTCAAACTCCACAGCAGAAACATGTTAAAGCAAACAGTGTGAAGAGTTAATCTGGGAAGAATTTAACTGGACAGGAAAGATGAGACATTTTCAAACATCCTTCATAAGCTCAACCTTTGATGAAAGAAACAACAATTTATGTTTGAGAAATTGTGGCAAAATTGGAGACAACACTCATATATTTTGGGACTGTCCAAAACTGAAACTATTTTGGGGTTCAGGCAGAAATAAGATCCATCTGCAGTGTTGATTTGTCACTTGAGCCACTGTTCTACATAATGGGCTCCATTCCAGAGGAAGCGATGAATAAAAAAAGGCATTTCTATTACATAGCCTACTACTGGTGGCAAAGAAAATGATACCTGTGTCTTGGCTCCGCCCACTACCTCCCACCCTCCACCAATGGAGAGAGATTAAAGAAAGTGGATTTAATGGAAAAAATAACAGCAAAACTCCACCTGAAATCTGGTTCATTTATGAATTTATGGGCTCCTGTCATTGTTCACTTTAATGTAATTTGATTTTACATGTTTAACAGGCTGGGGGAGATGTTTTTGTTTGAACTGAAGGAGGAGATGTAATGATATTGGTGTCTGGATTGTGTATTTTAACATGCTTCATAACCCCTATGCTGCTCTCTAATTTATCTCTAAAATTAATTCTCCTCTTTATGTGGGTTTAGATGATGCCATGAGTTTGTCGTGTTGCCTAAGCGTATATTTGTCAATCAGAAATTTAGATGTTTCTATGTATCAGTGAGTCGGTTTGTTTCATGTGAGACAGAAACTTGGGAAGAAATCAACTGGAGGAAGAGAGATTTATAAGCAAGTAGTACAAACTGCATTTATCTTCTCATTTGTCAGCTTTAAGCCCATGTCCTCTAAACAAACATTTCTCTCTCCAGCGCAGAGACTTTCAGTTACATCTGGGAATTAAATCTAAATGCTGAGCTGGATTATTGACAGGCCTGTCGACGGCTACCTTGAGTGGGCCAGGCTGGAGGCAGGGCTCGCTGATGGAGACAAAACTCTGCTGGGCGACGAACATGGAGAGACAGAGAAACCTGCAGTTTGCATCTGTCCTGAGGATGACAAGGAGCTCCTCCTCTGCTCAGCAGGGGACCTGGGAGACAAAAGCAGGAAGAGAACAGCAGCAGCTAAAAATATTTGGATTCAGGTAGTAACACCATATAACACACCAGAGATCAAAGCGGTGGAAGACTTGCTGAAATAAAAAAAGCACATCTCATGGAAATAGCTGGATTTTTTTGACATATCTGGACAAGAAAACATTTGATCCTGTTTGCTGCATTGCCTACAGATGTAGATACTTGATAAACACCACAGGTTTCGATTATGTATTCAACAAAAATATCAATCGATTTAATATTCTTCTGTGGAAAAAGTAAATCCACCCTTGACCTCAGAAGTTTATACTGACCCCTGTGGCGAAGATAACTTCTAGTGGGTGTTTTGTTCTGTTGTCCACCAGTGTCTGACATCTGCTGGCTGAATTTATGACCATTTGTTAAGGCAAAAGCCTTTCAAGATGCAAGCTGCTTGAGAGTTTTCTTGCATCCACCAGCTGTTTCAACGTATCCCCGCATGTAGATGCATGAACATTTGCCAACACCAGTATCAACAGTACTGCAGATCGTGCGATTGCGTTTTGGGGCACTTTGACGCTTCTTTTAGCGTCGAACAGTCTGCTCTTGGGCTAGAATTTGCTGGGGCAGCCACTACTGATTTTCCTTACAGTGGAATGATCTTTTATCCAAAAATAGATCTTTTAAAACCCTTTGCCAGACTCATAGGCGTGAACAGCCTTTTTGATGAAGGCCTCAGAGAGCTCTTTAGATCTTGGCATGATGACACCGCACACTTCAACAGCAAAGAGAACATCAGAGCGTAGATGTCAGCGATTTAGATAAGACAAGCTCCACCTGTCACTCCATCAGGAGCCTTAACTCATTGGCACCTTATCTCCAACCCTGATTCTAATTTTATGGATATAAAGGCGCAATGAATGATAAATGTCTGTCTTTTTATTTTATTCCAATCATGAAAACAACAACGAAACATCAGTTTTATGGAGCATTCGTTTATCTGTAGGTGCTGCTTTGAAGAGGATCATGTGCTTGTTGTTCAAATGTACTAAAAAAATAAACTCTGCTGTAAACTCATGCAAATAGAGACTTCCTATTGCAGTTTCCATTAGGATTAATGTCTTCCTAGCATGTACGGCTACCTTTAAAGGTATAGTGGCAGATATACAAACAACATTGTAAGGTTGCTAAAAAAAAATTAAGATCCCCAATGCTTTTGCAACAACAACTAAAACTGAGAAAAATCAAACATTTCACACTCAACAACCAAGCGTGGCAGCATCAGAGCCGCTCCCTGCCTCGGCAGCTGTAGCAATCAGTGTTTTCAGTGTTAAAATAAACACAGCTGTACGTGACGGTCCGTGACTCTTCCTCTCTCCACAGACCGATGACACCTGCTCTTAGATTTACCTGGATCTCGAACGCCTCCTGGGCAAAGCGGAGCCGCCGCCGCTGCTGCTGGGATGATAGCGTTCCCGGTCCCTCTCCTCACGTCTCCTTTCTGATGAGGGGCCCTTCCTGTCCCGTCTCCCCGGGGAGTGAGAGCGTGATCTGGCCAGACAAAGACAAAGGTAAGACGGGAGGAAGCCATTAACTAACAGAAGGAGCTGATGCATTTGAAATGAAGATCAAGAATAGAAAAGGGAGGAAAAGAGAGCGATAAGACAATGACAGTTAAAAAGAAAGAAAAAATAAATTAAAGAAATGAATCTTGATGACTTTCACGTAAGTGAAAACTGAGAAAAGTTGATGGTTTTCATTCTGTTATTGCAGTGAACTTTCTGAAGCTCTGAATGCAGCAATTTACATTAAAGCAGCTAAAACAGTCTAAATACGGTGCAAGTGGGCCACAGAATAAAAACAGGCCAGAATACAGTTCATTACTTTAATAAAAACTATATCACACGGACTCTCAAAATGGAAATGCTGCTTTTTCTAAACTAGCCTGAAAAGAAAACAGTATTAAATATTTATGATAGTATAAGAGAGCTGTATTCATTTTGTCCCACTGAGTAGTATGCAGAGCATGTGTGCCATTTGTAAAAATAAAAAAGACAAGGTTAGAAGAGGAAATTACACCCTTTTCCTAAAAACAAAGCCAGAAAGAAACGGCCAGATCACTGCACTGCACAAACCAGGAGAATACTAAGAACATGACCTGCTTGTGTGCATCTGTTTCCCGTTGTAAAACAATATAATACTTGATCTTGTTCACTTCAGACGTTTACTTTTGCACAAAAGGAAATCAGTTCTGCAGCATAAAAACAATAAAAACACGACGACAAAATGAAATAAAAGGAGGCGTTGAAGCTATTCCTGCGAGGCTGAATGTAGTGAAAAGAAACAGAGGTCAATAAAGAGGTGAAAGCTGCAGCTCACTTTATCACAGTAAAAACCACAAAACACAGCATTTTCAACACAGAACATGAGTTTTTCATGACGGATGTAAATAACTGTACGATGGTGAAAGCAGTCGAACAGTGGGAGAAAATGTGAAAATAAAAACTGAGCTGCTTTGAAGGATAATTTTGTGATCAGATGGTGGTGTTTTTAACTGCATGGGTGGGTCTGCAGAGTTTTACCGGGTCCTGCGGGATCTCCTGTAGGCACTGGGAAGAGAGTGTCTGGTCTTCGATCTTGAGCTTGACCTTGATCTTGACCTCCTCTTGTGTTTTTTCTTCTTTTTGTCCTTGTCTCTCCCTTTATTCCTTTCCCTATCTCTATCTCTGTCTCTGTCTCTATCTCTGTCTCTTTCTCTATGTCTTTCTCCATCTCTGTCTCTATCTCGATCTCGGTCTCGATCCCGCTCTCTGTCCGACCCTCTGGAGGTAGCGTGAGAGGAAGAGGACGATGAGGACGGGGCTTCCCTGCTGCGATAGGAGCCATGGTTCTGCACGGACAGTCTTTGATCCTGAGGATACACGAGCTGTGTTTGGGCCGCTTGAGTAGGTGCAGGATCGGATAGAACAGAAAAGGCTTCCTGCAACTGGAGACACAAGCAGATAGAGAGGAAAAAAAGATATCAGTGCTGTATTTTTACTAGACTTTCTTCTATTAATTAGTTCAAATATAGAGACAGAAAACAAAGCATTGATTTGAATAAATATTCCATGTTCTTTTTTTACATCAGGGACACTGAATGTATTCTCAGATGCTTGATTTCTCTGTACATCTTTGAACAATCAATATGGAAGCCTGTGTACTTAAAGAGATGCAGGTGAAACACAAGGTTAGCTGTGTGTTGAGATTAGAGATTTATTTATGCAATGGCCCCATGTCCACTCTCGTCAATGTTACATACTAATGCTACTCACATGGGAATGGATGAATTAGACAACAAAACATAGGTATCCATGCACATATGGACGAAGCAGTGCGCACAGAGAACACAAAGATTCTTTTTTCTTAGTAGGTGATTTTTATTCACTCACGACCTCTTTCAAATTCCTGTATTTAAAGAGGTAAAATGCTGTCAAATATTTACATACTTCAGTTAGAAACATTTAACCTGACATTTATGGATGAAACGTACAAAATAATTATCATCTCTGCTGGGTTTCTACGGTGACAGAAGGTGAAAGAGATAAGTGTACATTAGGAGATTCATTTTTAAAAAGGAACTATAAATCGTCACACACGCACTAAAAGGGGCAGCGGGATCGCTGGGGGAACGTCGATGTCTCTTACTCTCTTGGGGAATTATTACTCATATTCTCTTTAAAAAAAAAAAAAGGAAGACCAAAATCCTTACTCAGCTGATTAAAGGATGGCGCAGGTTACACAACACAGTGCAGCCCTCTGGCTACACACTGAGCTACAACTGTCAGCTGCAAAGTGTCTCTAATTACCCCAATGTGGGTCTGTCTGCTCATTTCAGATTGGCCTGCTGCTGGACTCGCACTGAAAAATGGCTTCAGTCCATCAGTGGATTAAACACGGCACTAAATCTTCCAAGGACAGATTTTATCTAGCGGGGTGAGCTCTTAGATTGCTCCTGAGGCCAGCAGGGTTACTTATGGATGCATTCCAGGGACTGGATAAAGAGAGACATCAAATGGAATGATGTATATGCTCATATTAACGTAGAAATATACACAACGAACATCGAGTCAGAAAGGAAGGGCATATGAGGTCGCATCTGTGCAATAAACTAGCCCAAACACATTGCATTGTTGTAGCTTAGCTTAGTAAAAACAGAATCCAGTCACTTGTGCGTTCCCCCATCTGATAAAATTTGTAAGAAATGGGTGGAGCATGAAAAAAGAGAGAGGGAGGCACAGGGGGAAGCAGCAGGAGAGAGGATGATGATGAAAGAAGAAGAAAGGAAGCAGCGAATGTGGCGAGGAAGCCGAGGCAGGCAAGAAACGAGAGAACGGGCTCATGACGGAAGACAAATAATGCACCTAAAAAAACAGACGGGGAAGTAAAGAAAGGAGCAATATTTATTATACTGCTCTGTTTGCACACTATCTGGTGTCTGGGTTAAGGGGAAAGATAACGGAACGATAGGAAGAAAAGTCTGGGTTTTAAAATTAGGAGTGACATATGGGAGGCTTATCCCAACACCGGCCACAGAAAACGTCTGCCCTCTTACTCCTGCTCTGGCAAGATATGGAAGTTCAGACAGAGAGAGATCTACTAATAAAAAATAGTACAGGAGAGGAGAGGAGAGGAGAGGAGAAGAGAGGAGAAGAGAGGAGAAGAGGAGAGGAGATGGGAGAAGAGAAGACAGAAGATGAGAAAAGAGAGGAGGAGAGGAAAGTAGAGGAAGGAGAGGAGATGAGGAGAGAGGAGAAGAGAGAGGAGATGAGAGAGGGGAGGAGAGGAGAATGAAGAGGAGATTAAACTCTTAGTCTTGAGAATTTTCCGTGACACTAAAAAGCAGCTCATATAAACTAATCATATAGGCAACTAGGCAGCAGACATCTCTATCTAATTAATGAGAGCATTTATTAGGAGACTGACTGTGAGAAACAGCTGAGTGTTTCTCATGCACACAATGGTCATTAATTAAGGCCTCGACTGAAGAGCAAGTTTTAAAATCCACCACTGACGGCAGCCGGAGAGAGAAGCGAGAACACTGCAACGCCTTCATATCATTAATCTCTAATTCATTTGTGGTGTCAGCAGAGCCACCGCTCTCATCCTGAGTATCGTGGGTCTTTCTGTAACTGTTCCGTCACGTTTGAACGAACCTGGAAGAAACATTTACATTAAACACGCCCCAAAGAACTTTAACGTAATGTGACGCCAGCGATGTCCATGTTTGGAAATGGTTTGAAGAATGTTTGCCAAAACTGACAGCAACCTCCTTCCCTGAATCTATGAGCCAAGATGCAAAAAGTCCCAACAAAGTGACACAATCGAAACAAGATGGGAGTCAGAAAATCAAAGGTTGACTGGGCCTGTAAGGCTTAGCCAGCAGGGTTCTGTGTACTCATGACGGTTTACACGAGCTACTACAGTGCTTCTGCTTAATCAACAGGATGAGCTGTATGGGAAACATGCAGAGCTTACTGTACGTCCACGGATCAAAGTCAGCTCATTCTGCCAACTCTACAAAGACACGCCATCAGCATTCACATCCATCTTCACCAAGATTCCCAACATACTGTGATATTCTACAGTCCCGCTTCCTGTTCTTCCAAACGTCAGCATCAACTTACAAAACGCTGCAGCAAGAATATTCACCACGGCCAGAAGCTTTAAATCTATTCTGCTCTTCCTTCACTGGCTCCAAATTCAGGTAACATTTGTTTCATCTAATGAACAAATCAATGCACAGCCTTGGACTGTTCTATTTATCGGACTTCTGCTTTGATTCTGGCCAGACCTTGCAATTAAAGGGCAAATTCTCTGGCAAACTTTAATGCAAACTCAAAAAGCTATCCACTCAAACAGTTATACGACGAGCATGGACTCCAGCGTTGACTTAACTGAAATACTTTTACCTTTTCACCTCTGAGACACGAAGTACCTTGAAGAGTGAAGTACACAATCTCTGAGTCCAACTAAACCAGGGGTGTCAAACATGCGGCCCGCGGGCCAAAACCTCCAGACGGACCAATCCAGCCCTCAAAGTGTAAAAATTACAGAGAAGACATTAACTGCAGATTGTAAATTAGCAAAACTATAAATTTTAAATAATTTCTAGACCATGACAAGCTGTTTTGATCAGAAAGTAAAATACTAGATTGCTCATTGTTCTTTTGTCTCATTTTTGCAGTTTTTTGTCTGACTTTTGCCGTTTGTCTCATGTTTGAGTTGTTTTGTTTCTCATTTTTGTCATTTTGTGTTTCCCTTTTTGTCTCGCTTGTGTTTTTTGTCTTTTTATCATTTCATGTTTTGCTTTGTTTGTAGTTTTGTGTATCGTTTTGTGAATGTTTTTTTTGTCTCACTTGTGTTGTTTGTCTACTCCTTTTGTTGTTTTGTTTCTTGCTTTTGCCACTTTTGGTCTCATTTGTGTTATCTGTCCATTTTTTGTCACCTTGTAGTTTTTTTTGTCAAATTATTTGTCTTTTGTTTTGTGTTGTATCTCATTTTTTGGCATTTTGTGTCTCATTTGTTTAATACATATTTTGCCTTTTTTGGGGTTTTTTTGTCCTTTTTTGTCTGATTTTTGTCATTTTGATCATAAAGTAAAACACTATATCGTTCACTTCCAGATAGCTGTGACTAAATGTTGTGTTCCTTTGTAGACACTCTGTGATCTGGAAGTTGTAATGTGGAAATGATAAACTGAGGCTGAATGTTGTTGAAATTTAATTTATTTTTCTTGAGACATTTCAGGTTGTTTATAATGTTTTGTAAAAAGATAATTCCTTAAATGTGAACATATTCAGAATGCACTTTTTTGCACTAAAACGGAAAAAGAATGTAGTTGTGGTTATTTCTAGGTTATTATGCTGTGATTTTACTGGTCCGGACCACTGGAGATCAATCTGGGCTGAATGTGGAACCTGAACTAAGATGAGTTTGACTCCCCTGAACTAAAGTATCCACTAAAGACCTGAGGAGAGGAGAGGACCTTCAGGATGTGTTCGCCCTGATGGCCGCTGCAGAAATGGCAGAACATCTGGAGAACAATGACAAAGCTGCAGCAGCTATGACAGGAGTCCACCCACTGCCACCTGCTCTAAACAGGCAAAAGGCCAGTTCAGCACACATCAGTCGGGCTAACATGAGGAGCTGACGTGCAACATCCATCACACCGACCAGCAATCTACACATCAAATGACCAGCAAGTCTTATTTACACTATAAAGCATCCCTGCCTGTTTTTGCTCCTGTATAATATCACAGACAAAAGGCTTCTGAAATTTGCATTATTGCAACACCCTCATGAAACTTTACAAAGGAGAATTTTAAAGCAGAGACACCCTGCATTATCTCTGGGGCACCAAAACACAGAGGAGTGAAGTCAGGAGGCAGAAGGAAAGAGGTTCTCTATAAATTAGTTTTTAGCTTTCTTTAAGAGGAGCCACACTTTGCTGGTTGAATTTCTGTCTCCACAATGTGTGCTCTGAGCATTTCACAGTGTGATTGCATTTGATAAAGTTGTTTAAGCACTGGCAAAAAAAATAAGTTTTCTCCACCCCTGACACCCAAGTGCTCAGTTATATACATAAATGCAGTGGTTTGAATTGATGTATTTTTCATACTATGTAACGTTAAAGCTAAAGAAAGCACTCTAAAGTTTCTATTCATATGTGCAAAAGTATAAAAGAACATGACTTCCGTGGAAAGTAATCAAAATCAGCCACTAAAAACTCCCTTACATAAGCAAAAATGTCGGGAATGATTCAACCTTCTACTGGTGGATCATTCTTTTTTGTTTAAAACTGTGTGCTGTGGTTCAAGGAAAAGATGCTCGGCTTCATTATCAGTGCCAACAGCTCCATGGTGATAAACCTATTCAGCATACAAATGCAACCTCTGTTTTTTTTAAAAGTCACTGCAGGAATAAAGCTGCCTACATGAAAAGCAGTCGAAGCTGGACCTGCTACTAACTTAAGCACAGACTTGGTTCAGTTCAGCTCAGGAAAATCACACAAAAAAAGACACTGAATATTCAACTTTTATGTGGCGGCATCCAGAGACTTATCTCTTATAGAGCATGCTGAAAATTGCAATAAATACAATGACATACACACACAAACTGGCATGCATCTATGGGCATCTGTGATTTAATTTATACATAATCAGTAAAGAACTATCATAGAATAAAAAAACAAAACAAAAAACAGAACATGAGCTTCCATCTGGTGCTACAAAAAGATTGAGTCTAATTAACTCTATTTATCTTATTATGGGTTCTGTGACAATTACAGTAAATTATTAATGGTACTAATCTGTTTACTAAACCTCCAATGACCAAAGGCTTCACTGCGGTTAAAAATAGAGACTAAAGAGATAAAACAGAGCCAGCAAAGGATGGCAAGATCGTGCACATTTAACAACTTCACGTATTGAGACTGAGATTTCACTTGTTATGATAAAATCTGTCACTATTCTTTCACTGTGACCGAGCCCTTAGTGGGTGTATTTTTTTTTTTTAAACCAACTAAATATTACAAAAACCCTCAATGGCAATGTCACCCCAATCAGTCGCACTGCTTATATCCAGGACAAAATGTGGCTTTAGAAGGAAAATCTCATTTCCCAAACTTTGAGAGCAAATTAAAATCCTGGTTGGTAACATGAATCTGCAAGAGGGAAGTCTATCTGTACGTCAGCAAGATGTGTTTACACTGTTCTGCTACAAAATAAAATATTCAGATTTTAGCCCTTTGCATATTGTTAACAGTGGGCCTAACAACCTTGATAAAACATGGCATTAAACATGCAGGCTGGACAGCAAGTAGCATTTTAATGAGGAAATAAACAACTGATTCTGCTTCGGATGCAATCAGTGGAAGGCATGTCTGCACGGGTTTATTTGAATACAACAAATTAACTGAAGATGCTCATGACCATATTTTTTGCTCTGAGATAATGCAGTGATATTTTCACATTCTTGTCTCACAATTTAAACACGGATATGATATTTTCCCTCCAATATCAATGTCTAACCTCATTTTTAAAAAATAAAAAGTGGCCCAGAGCAACTTTTTGGCCTCTGATTTTAGATCACATGCAGGAATTAATATCCCTTTACAAAACAATTATAATACTAAAAAATCAACGTGATTTCACCCGCATGAGGTGATGTTCCAACCTGCAGTTTTTAATTGTCTCAACACCACAAACAAAGATTAACAAGAACCTAATTTAAATGCCAATAATTGCATACATTCTCATTAGAGTCTTAACCTATTTACACTGTTTCAGCTCTTCAGATAATGCAGTCTGTGTAACTTGGCAGGTCTAACGTCTGACCTGAAGTGACACTTTAGCTGAACTAAGATTTGCATGTGATTTAAGATGGACCGCTTGGGATTCTAATTAAACATATATAGACAGAAACACCCTCCTCAGCCATTCACCTACCTCCAGTTGTGCACATGAGTCGAGCTCGGCTCTCTTGGCCTCGGGCTCTCCAGAGAACGGTCCTCGGAGGGTCTGTAGGAAGAGCGCTGCCTTCCTCTTCCTCTCCGCCTGAAGCTGTTTTTCCTTGGACTCCTTAGATGCCTGGGCCAGCTTCTCCCTGGCTGCAGCAGCTAGACGGTCCTCCAGTTTCTGCTTGGCTGAGGGCACAGAGATGAGAGGGTAAACACAGTCATTGTCCCTTTCATTGTATTCACCACAGCTCGATATACCTCCACTAAAGAGAGGAGAGACTCCCTCTGACTGAAAACACAGAAAAAGAAAGCTTGTTCCAGGCCACAAGTAAATTGAAAAGAAAAGGAGACAAGAGGAGGTGGAAAGATACAGATGGAGACGTGAAAACAGAAACAGGAGAGTGTGAAATAAATCAGACAAAATGAAAAGTGAAATCACGAGCAAGTAGGACGAGATGATATGAGCCATTTTCCACTCTTACCGTCACATCTAACTAGGGTGATGTCTGCTTTTTTTTTCTGAGTTTCCAACTGCTGTGGATTAACAAAGTTCCAGCTCTAACACATAAGACCAGACTAAGTCTCTGGTGATACACAATTTCATGCAATTCAAGCTTTACTGAGTAAAAAAGCGAAGTAGGAGGGAACATGTGGGTGGAGAAGAGAAGTCAGACATCTGAGTGACAGTAAGAGCGGAAATTTTAAAATATTGGAAGGTTTGAGAGATGAGGAAAGGAGATGGAGTGAAGGGTAGAGGATGGATAGGTGAGGAGAGCACTAGGGCTGGACCCGAATATCCGAATAAGATAAGTCCTTTATTTTATCCGAATATTCAGTCCCGACGGTGGTATCCGGATATTAATTTTGAGATCCGAATATTCATCCCCTCCCCCCCGGGCGGACGATGTCACACGATCGGTATTCGTCTCATGAATTCACCCAACATGCCCCTCCGTCGGACCTTACTATAGGAACCGATCCTAATATTGCCGCCCGAGAGCAACAACATGAGCAAGACGAGACAGTGGAGTTTAAAGAAATTGCTGGCAGAAAACAAGTTGTTTAAGTTATGCAACCGCTGGGGTTACTGTTACTTCTTCAGGGGTAAAAATAGGCTGGCTGCCGAGGCAAATCATACTTGAGTACAGTGAACAACATCCGAGCGGAGCAGAATCCGTCATGAACCCCAGACAGTGACACAGCTCACAGTCTTGGCCAAACGGCTGTTTTTATAGACTAAATTGACTCAGCTTATCATGTAATACGATCCTGCTTTACTTTGCTGTCCAGTATTTCTATATAGTAAGCAATTTAAAACACATATAATCTCGAATTTAATACGAAAAGTTCTGAAAAATCGAGCACTCAATTAACTGATTAGGCAGAAAACAATTATTTACAACAATTTCGATAACAGAGTCATTATTTCTGTTGTTTATCAAGAAAAAGCAGCACAATCTCTAAGTTAAACTGCTTTTCTATGTCTCATTACTGAATTTAATGACTGAAGCCTGAGCAAAAAGGCAACGAATCAAAAACGTATATGGCAGCTTAATTATTTAAATGACAGATTGATAATAAAAATAATTAGATTTTATTATAATTAGGGGCAGGAGAGAAAAGTTGTTAAGGAAAGGTGAACTCAAAACAGCTGCTTGTCGTCATCCAGCAGCACACGGAGCAGCGTTTTCACTCATTTACAGGCATGTTTCTGGCCACCTGGCAAACGCAAGTCCAACATTGACTCTCCTTTTAGCTCCATTTTTGGTCTCAACCAGCTCCTGACGGAAACATCTGGCTCTTTCACTCGCTGTGAACTGTGTGTCTGTCATTTGGTGCTAAGTGGGCGACGCACAGCAGGGTTTTAGAGTGTTCTACACTGAAAGCAGATCCCCCTGCTGCCCAAAGTGACTTTTAATGCATTTCCACCTGGTTGTAGAAATGGCTACATGTTGGAAAGCTGGAGCCAGGGTGTCACCATGCTGCCATTTTAAAGCAAATGTAGGTGAGGGGGAAAAAAAACACATGCAAAATGCTGCTGGACCTTGTAGTGTTTCCATAAAGCTTTCAGTCCAACAAATAATGGGTTTGGTACAGATACAGACACAGAGTAAAACAGCAAGTAAAATATTTTTGTCTGTTTTTTTCCTTTTAAATATACGCTTACTGATAATGGCATCACAATTTGTGCCAAATGATTTTGTATAACTGATTTTTTTGAACACCAAACCTCCTTTGTTGTGTTGAACAAAAGGCTGAAATGCACATTTATAAACCAAAACGGAACAGGTTCTGCTTTGTTGGAAAATGCCCTTAAGGGAATAGTGGGAATAAACCACATAAAACCAAAACAATGAGCGTGAAGGTATTTTGCAAAACTCCATAAAGCTCCAGAAATTTTCATCAGATTCCACCAGTAATTATTCCAATTTTAACACTCTTTTTAATTGCAATTTAATCATGTTTAAAAAGAAAAGTTATCAACTACAATTGCTTCAAAGCTGAAAAATATGGCAAGCAAAATAAAAGTCAGTAAGCCCGACAATTATTCTATTAACAGTGCATTAAAACCATCTCTGAAGAGAATCTCCCCATCTAAGAGATACTACTTTAGATACTATATGGTATTTTAAGCCTTGCCACCGCTACAAACATTCACATCCGCTTGGAAACAATTTATGTACTTATCACTGGAAACCGCATTTAGTGTTTGTGGCTATTTTCCAGTCCATCAATACAGATTAGTGTTTCGCCGTCTGCCACAGATTCTCCTGCTATCTGATCAAGTTAGGCCCGCTGACTGACAGCCACTTTGCCTCACAGCAAAGCCAATTCAGTCAGCTTTTTATTAGGCTCTTCCAGCCTCTTTCTCTGGCCGCCTGTCAGCTCGGAGAGAGGCCATTACACTCCAAGACTGTTCCACTGAACCTAAACAGGACCTGTCACCCCCCCTTGATGCTGAAAAGTAGCGCATTTGTCTGTCTGTCTGTCTGTCTTTTCAAGCTCTATTTCACAGCTGTCTTTCTGGTCTAAGGCAGATTATTACACTTTTGCTTTAACCTTCTGGAGTCTCATGAAATGCTGATATCCGAGCCTTTAAAGGCCTACGCTGTCTCTAGGACATTTGGCTGCACAACTGACAAGAGGACTGGCACCTCAATCATGTAAGTCTGACGAGCATGGAGGCAGACATTTCGGCGTACAGGCTTTGCTCATCAGAAGTCAGTGGAGAAACCCCTCGCCAATCCATCGCACAGAAAAGAACTTTAAATTGCCAGAAATAAGGGCGCACTTCCCCCAGTACTGCTCGGTTATATTTCTTGCTATTGAAATAAGTTATTTCCAAGCTTGAAAGGACTGGAGACAACTGCCAGCCAAACATCTACTTAATTTACAGTACACAACACACTCTATACTTCAAATATTTTATTAAAATAAAGCATTAGGATGACAAAAGGGGTCACTGAAGTAGATTTCTGTGATACAGATTTGACAGAACAGAGATATCTTATGAAAAAGAAATATATCCAAAGAAGAATAGATGTAGTATTGTTCTTGGTCATTTTCTTCGCTATGGTTTGAGAATTATGTCACTTTACCTTTCATTTAGGCGGCTTTGAAAGGCAGACGTCTCTGCAAGTGATCATAATCAGCAGCAGTCATCACACATATGATGCTTATTCCATGAGATGACAACAAAAAAATCGGACTTTTTCCAACTCTGATATAGAAGCCCTGTGCATCTGGTTAATGAGGAAGATCAAACAGATTATTTATGGATCCAATTACTTTGGCAACTGCTGGTTGTCACTTTTTGTTTGACAGAAAAGTGGAAATATATTTTTTGGGATATCATTGTACATTACTGCTGCTTTGTGATCATCTGAAAAGCTTAAAGCTGCCCAATTTTAAATCTAACAGATACCAACTGGAGATTTTGGAGGATGTAAAAATACGAAATGATCCAATAAACCAACTTTAAATGCATCAGCTCCCACTTAAAAATTGCTTTGAAATCAAATATCTGGTGACATAAAAATGTGTGAACATTTCTAGAGAAGTGGCTCCAACCTTGAAAATAAAATGGAGAACATGCATGTCACAAAACGGCTATTTGCTTCCCTCATTTCTTTATAGAGGAGGTTTCTGTAAAATGTACTATTTACTATTATAAAGGGTGTTTTTTGTGTGTCTGAAGCAGATGAATATCCCTGTACAGCTGTACTTGTTTTTCTTAATATAAAGCTACTGAGGCATTGCTTTGGTTTAGGGGGACTGAGGAGAGCCGGTGCATAGCATTCTATTTCCACGACCAAACAAAAGCGAGCGAGACAAAAATAGAGAGAATACATCTCCATTACACTGTTGGGAGAGATATATGATGTTGTTTACTGTATTACATTGCTTGTCCCTTACTGCAGGCTACACTGTTGAGGGAATTTATAATTCAGACTTAGCGGATTTATTCATCTCCTCTCTTCCCCATTTCGTTTTCCACCACGCCTCCCAGAAAGCAACCGGCTGCCAGGAGGCGTGACAGAGACGTCTTCTAAGTACCTGCACTTATTTACCGACACCGAAACTAAAAATTCAGTTTTGGCAGATTGGCATTAAATCACCATGGAGCTGAGGTGCCTTTTCAAACATCCTGTCAGCTGCACCGGTAGACATCTTTAACTTTACTGTCATTAATTAAGTGATCACGATAAACCCAAAATGATCCTCAGAATGAAAAGGTGTTTGTTTTCTGTGCTGTTTGGTGTAATATTCTTTGAGTATGATGTGTTGAAAGTGAATGATGATGTAATCCTGGCAAATGCTATTTGAATTGATGAGTAGTACATGTGTGTGAAGTACTTATTGCTGAATATTCTAATAACCACCGATGCTTTGATTGTATTGAATGTGTGTGAAGGAAAAGAAGGCCAAGAAACTGTGTAAGGATAGCTGAAGGGCTGATGAGAAATCACAACTGTGGCGCTTTCTACGAGATGAGATACGGAGTGCTCAATACATAACGGTGTATACTTACGGTATTATAACTTCTAATATATATTGGGATCATAACAATACATGTAAGCATTTTATGCATGAAATCTGTCACAAAATAACGAGGGTAAAATGGGAAGTAAAAGTCTGAACATGTCTGGGCATACTCTCTGTAAAAGATGACCTAATGTAAACTTAATGCACATGTCTTCTGGAAAGTGATCTAGGGGTAAAAATATTATAACCTGATCTAACCAATAGATTCAGAAAAGTATAATGGTGTCAAAACTGTCCCTCCTATCATACACCATATAGGAGTGGAAAAATGATCAACTCTCTCAGCATAAAGCTCAGTCTGTTTAGTTTTTGTTGGGGTGTTAATCACCGTTAAAAACTACTCCTGGGTTTTTGTCAACAATAAATCCTGCTGCCACTGAATGCTGACTTCTCTTGGCGATTTTTTGAACATCCTTAACATCTGAACACGGTCAAGTCTTAGACTCTGGCAGTTGCTTTGGAACTTGGACTCCACTTCATCACTAGTAACAGCTACATACAAGGAGCAACAGCACCTAAAGCAGGACAGGATAAATATATTTTATTGTCTTCTTAAAGGTTAACTATGTTACCTTGTTTTGCCTCCAACTCCTCCAGACTGAGGGACGGTCTTTTCTCTTCTACTGCGCTGACTGGAGGAGGCTCCTTATCAACCAGCTCAGCTCCACCAATCACAGCTTCCAGGCCCTCCTCATCCAACAACTTCAAGCAGAAACATACCATAATTTATTGTTAGATGCAAGTTTTCTATCCACAAAAAGTACCCCAGGCATAAAGCATGTGCAATGAATAAAGCTGAACCGAACCTTGTCCTCATCCGAGTCATCATCCAGTCGAACTCTGTTCTTTTCCAGTGGCAGCATGTCATTTTCTTTTGCCTTGATGGCGAAACAGATGGGGGCAAAAGAGGCTGTAATGGCACAGAGACAGAAGGACATTCAGAACAGGTAGACAGCTGCAATCCAGCCTTCCTTTGACTGACAGGTTCAGAGGAAAATGACAAGTAGAGGCCAGAGGGAAAGATGAGGACGGGGATGGACGGATAACAGACGGATGAACAGGACAGAGAAACGGCGACAAAAAGGAATTGAGGAAATTCTTTATAGACAAGGAGTGAACAGACATTCAGGCTGTTCGACAAGAAGACGAATACGAGGCATTTCTTTTTTTATAATGAAATATCTCTGCTCTCGACGAAAGAGACAGCGTGGCCCACTCCCTGAAGAAATAACCTTAATATAAGACCTTGATCCTTATTGTGGAAGGCTGAATAGTTTACTGGTGTACTACTGCGACTAGTTATTAGTTTCCCCCGGCCTGCTCTGAGATCTGTCGCATCCCAACCGTCTGTGTGAACGCACGGCTTCATTTGCATATATGTGCATGTTTATGGCTCCCGCCAGCGTAGTGGTAAGCAGACTCTTTCATCTTTGCAGAGACATTTCTGGCCTGATATCGCCAAATGAAATTGCCAGCATAAATACCAACAGACTCGTAGGCGGCTGTGCATAAACACCGACATATGAGACATACTCACATATACACTTGAGTAAATACGCTCATGCATACTCACACACGCTTCACCCAAAGGCTTTGCATCTCATTTGATGGAAGAACAAACTTCAGAAAAGAAAGTGCAAGTAGCCATGTGTTCTGTGCATTTGTTTGCTTTCTGTGTCCTACCTTTTGTCAGCCTGGAGTCCTTGGACTTGTCTGAGTCGAGCTTATCGCAGTCATCTACACTCTGCATTAAGAAAGACAGAACAGGAAGAGAGAAGAGGGAGAAGTCAGCTTTTATGTGTGTTTAAAATGCTAAAAGGCGAACTAATGATATGTTATAAAAGCCACAGGATTTCGATATACCATCTCAACTTGAGTTTTTCTCATAGTGAATCTATATTATGGGTAAAACTGTAGAAGTCTGACAAGAGACAGATGGTGCTGAAAATGAGATTTCACGGAAATCTGCATGCCTTCACTTTTACATGATGTACTTTTACGGTGAGTTGGACGTATAGTGGGAGGATGTGGAAAAGTTGGAGGAAAGAAAGTTTTTTAGAGGCATTGAGAAGAGCTGGCTGTCTATTTCCTGTCTAAAAAACATCCTAATTTAACTGGCTGGGCTGTTGAAAGAAACACCTTTTAGTGTTTATATGGTGTCAGTGGGTCGTCTCTTTATAATACTGGTGATAAATGGATGTGAAATGTTTGAATGAGTCACTCTTTTGCATTTGTTTCAAATAAAATCTGTAACCCTCACATTTAATTAATGTAATTATTCATCTGCAGGGATCCATCCACAGTTAAAGTTAAATGTGTCCCTGCTGTGCTGTGCTAAAGTGAATGTTTCTGTAGAAGAAGCAACAGCAGCTGTGGAGAACATTATGCTTCTGGTCTAATGTTCTCCTCTTTAGTACATTTAGATTTCTATAGAGGAAGCAGGGAACCATTAACAACAGCCTTGGTCTGATGAGATGAATTTTTTTTTTGCATTCTTTTTTTTTTTTTTTTAACAGCACAGAAGTGGAAAATATCAGCCAGACAACGGAACTGATCTTCTTGTGTCCACAACACATTTCTTTCCTTCACACCTGAAAATCTCCTGCACAACGCTCACTGGTCTATGATTGAATCCAAAATGAGAGGGAAAGAACAGAAAATCCAAGCGAGGTGCTGTCCACACATCCACACAACTCACATCTGTTTGAAAAATTATGGAAATAAATTAAATAATCAGCAGTACAAACCCTCTAATTTCACAAAGCATTGACTTCTTTTTTTTTTTTTAATTAACTACTCCAGTGGATAATCAGCAGCTAATTTGTGTTTTTTTTTCCCTCGCCTCATTTTTCTACTAATTTTCTGAACTGCACTCATCACAACATGACCTTCTGTATTGTAAACTACAATGAGCAGCAGGAAACAACAGGTTTGTGGACATTTATATGAACATTTATCTGCTCCTTTTAAAAACTTTGAGTGTTTTTCTGTTATAATCATTTAAAATCTGAATGAACTCTGGTGATGCAGCAGAACAGGGGCATCAAGCTTATTTTAGTTCAGGTTCCACATTCAGCCCAGTCAGATCTCCAGTGTTCCGGACCAGTAAAATCACAGCATAATAACCCATAAATAACCACAACTCCAAATTTGAATCACAGGTATTTGGAACTGAACAATATAGTATTGTACTTTATGATCAAAATGACAAAAGTCAGACAAAAAAACCCAACCAAAAACCAGACAAAATATTACAAAAATGAGAAAAAATGACAAAAAATCAGACAAACATGAAACAAAACAAAAAAGAGACATAAAAATCTGACAAAAAGTTACAAAGCGACAAAAAAAGAGAAAAAAATTATACAAATGACACCAAAAAATGGCAAAAGCGAGAAACAAAACAACAAAAAACTAGACAAAAAGCAAAAGCGAGACAAAAAAAAACACAAAACGACAAAAACAATACACAAAACAACAAATAAAGCAAAACATAAAATGACAACAATAAAACAAAAAACACAAGCGAAACAAAGTAAACACAAAAAAACAAAAACCAGAAGCAACAAAAACATGAGACAAACAACAAAAGTCAGACAAGAAAAGACAAAAAACAACAAAAACAAAACAAAATATTTCAAAAACAAGATACAAAACAACAAAAACATGAGCAATACAGTATTTCATGATCAAAACAATTTGTGATGGTCTGGAAATTATTTTAAATTTATAGTTTTACAAATTTACAGTTTGCAGTTTTCACTTTACAAAGTCGTCCCACAGGCTGGATTGAACCCTCTGGCGGGCCGGTTTTGGCCCACGGGCTGCATGTTTGACACCCCTGCAGTAGAAGAAAGATCTAAGAATCTACATAAATATGTTGTGAATTATCATTTTATATCACTATCAAAATAATTCTGTTTTTCCCCTAAATTGCCAAATAAATATCTGCATTTGATCGATTCGCTTCACTTTTACGTTTTACTCGCTTCTCTTTTCATTCCCGTTTATTTGTCTGAAAGTATAATTAGTCACTTCCATAGCTTTCTAATATCCCACTGTATGTTCTGCTAGTCTTCACATCAACAAAATATCACCACAAAGGCCTTTCAACGGGCGTGTGTGCTCAGGCCAGATAACCGGCGAACCCTCTGTGGTATTACCTGTGGCAAAAGTGCTCTTAGCTGCCATCCCAAATATAAACTACTGAGGAATGAGATGGAAAAGCAGTGATGAAGCCGGTGCCACAGGAGGGAAAAAAAACTAACCTCATGAGATTGTATGTTTGAAGAATGCTTCAAAGGCAACTGCCTAGTATTCAGCTGTAATTGAACAGTGCTTTCAACAGTCAAAGCACTTTACCAACACCCCTGAGACTAGAACTGCTTAAAAAACTCAAAAATCAAAGCTCACAGGAGAAGAGGCAGGACCAAACATATTCTGAACCATTCTAGGAAGGCGTCATTTGGAAAAATCTGATTGTTCTCACACTTACACCTTTCGCTTAGCTTTTACAATCCTTCAACACATCGACTCGAATACGCCGCCTTAACACAGGACAGATTAGAGGGTGAGAAGCTTCGCTGGTAGGAAATCAGAAGCTTTGCAGACTTATGCTACACTCAAGGAAAGTGGATAGATTTCACAAGGATTTAAAATGGAAAAAAATGTTTGTACAGCTCCAAATTCTCAATACTTTCACGTAGCCTGTATCTGACCTCCGCCAAACTGAATTAGGCTGCTGTGCCAAGAATTTCTGCTTTGTTTAGTTTCCCAGATTTAAAAAGACAACAACTCTAAACCCAATAAATGATAAATTGTCAGCTGAATTCAAACATAAACCCAACAATACATGATGTGATTGTTAAATTTTGTTCATAAAAGGTGCCACATTTTGTAAATACATACAAACACAGAACATGGTACTTGATGTGCTAAACTGACTCAGATAATCTGACAGCAGAGGGGATGAAGGCTGCTGTACTGTATTTCCAACCTAAGCTGTGCCCAGATTCAACTGTGAACATGTCAGCTCGTCTCCCTGATACATTACTCGTGCAAATTTAACTTCATAATAGTCAATCATTTATCTTTGAATGGATAAAATACAAGCTTTGTATTCACATCTTAGCTAGACACATACAATCATAGTTACAAAGAAGCTTCTAAATGCCACCAAAAACATTATTTCATGTTTTGAAATTGTTCCATGTTGAATTTGAAGTTATTTTTCTTAAGAAATTTCAGGTTGTTGATAATATTTTATAGAAAGATAATTCTTTAAATATGAACATTTTTGCACTAAAGCAAAGGAACATTTTGGAGCTGTGCTTATTTATAGGTTATTATGCTGTGATTTTAGTGGTCTGGCCCATTTGAAATTAAATTTAGCTGGATGTGGAACCAGAACTAAGATGAGTTTGACATCCCTGCATTAGATGCAGCATTTCAGCATAAATCTGTGAGTTCTTATTCACCTGATGAGGAGAATTATTTTGATCATTTGGACTATTTACAAATGACTCTATGTCATTTATTTTCTTGAAAGTGGAGCATTCTGAAGATTTTTTAACATTTTGTTGCACAAAATGAAAAAGTGGCTTACTATAGCAGATTTTCTCCCTTTTTGATTAACTATTAAACTATAAATAGTAGCACAGACTTCGAGCAGCGATATCTGCATCCATTAGCCACAGCACAAATCACTAACACAAGACAGATTTCTTGATAGGAAAACCAAGCTGCTGCGTCATAATGGGCCACACTTCTCTGCACCCTGACAAGCTAATGGATTTGATTCGTCTGAAGACAAATCACTCCTTAGAAAACCTGCTCACTTCTTGATTTTTCCTTTTCTCGCTCAAATGCAAAGCGCACTCAAAAATCTCAAATATATGCAAATATATAAATAATATACATGTGTATGCCTATCTATCCTTCCATCAAGCCATTTGACTGCTCAAATTACACAAAGCTCACTTGTCTGAGAGGAATAATGGCTTGGTAGGGATCTGACTCACAAACAGATGAGCGAGCAGCAAAGACCTGAGAAACCCTCGAGCTGAGGCACACAGTTAAGACCGGTATTACTAAACCAACCATTTAGTTTCAAGAACATTTCATTGATGATAACTGCATCATTTCAAAATACTGTGACTTTAAACTAATTCCTGAAACAAGGGAGACATTACTGGGTACAGGTCAAACTACCTCAGTGGCAAAATTGAGACTGAAAGGTAGAAAATCAGATCGAACGATGAGCTAGATAAGCTAGAGTATTTCTGTTTTCTCTTAAGAAGGGTGGCTGTACCATTTGACATTACTATTGACATGTTATTCTCATCCTTCAGCTCAGTATTTTAGGCCAGGGTATATTACATTTTAGCATGGCAGGCCCAAACGTACCACCAACACAAAGCAGCTAATTTCAAGGTTGACTGTAAGTGTGGGCAGATGATTACACAACCTTTTCATTTTCTAAACTTTTTGGCTGCAAATACCGTAAAGCAGAATAGATGAAGGGAAGAATGGATACACCTAAATTTAAAAAAATAAAAAAAAAGTTGGATGCAAATTTCATGCAGTATGTCAAGAAAGTGAACCTGAAATGAAGCCATTGTCCAAAGCAGACTCCATAATCCACCATGAACTGAGCTGGAGCTTTAAGAAAGACTCTCACATTCCCATAACTTGAATATCACTGAAGATCTGCAGGTAGATTTTAAACATGCAGTGCGTGCGAGACAGCCTGAAAAACATCATAAAGCTTGAACTGATCTGCAAAGAACAGTGAAAATTCCTGAATCAAGAATAGAAAACCGTAGTTGACTATAAAGAAGCTGACTGTGAAGAAAGTATTTCTGCAGGAGAGCTAGGGTGAGCTCAATATTAAATATTTGATTTCAAATCCTACAGAGTGCGTGTATATCTGCCAACACAGGAAACACACACTTTTTCAACAACAGTTATACATGAAAAGCACCGTTTGCTACCCGTTAATGTCATCGGCTCTGCATGCAGTTCTCAGAGTTTGGGTTGAAATGAGAAAAATAAAGCTGAACCTAATTATATTGGCGCTTTTTTTGTGAAATTTTTCTTGCAAAATTACTCCTATCCAGTGTCCATGAGAGCAATGCTACTCGTGAGCCACATGAGACACTGGTGATTCATATGGATGTTTAATTATTTATGAATCTGTAGCAGCTTCTATGTAAATGATAAAACTGTGGCTTTATCTAGGATCCGTGTTTATTACACCTAATTTTCATTGCTATGTGTTTAATGTCAACTCTATCCAACTTACTCCATCATCAAAACCACAAGTTTGATTGAAGGTGACACAATTGGGACAGGAATTTTGAGTGGATTCAGAACAGATTCAGAAAAGCACACAGACATATATACTGTACCAAGAGTGTAATACCTCGAGCAAGCCTTTTCCTTCCTTCTGCATGAAGTAATTCTTCTTAAACTCGTAATAGGTGTTGTACTGATGCCAAGACTGCAGAAAGTCAAACCTACAGTGGACAGAATGAAGAACACGTACTGTATAAGACGAGAGGTGAGCGCTCATAAAAGACGAGCCAGAGGATGATGAAGAGGCTCGGCAGTATTTGAAGGCAAAGTTACCGATAAGAGTCTCTAAAACCCCAGACCTGATTGGAATGACAGATATATTTCTGGTTAGAACACTTACCGAGGATCATTCTTGGCACGGACGCTGGCCTCGAACTTCAGGCCGTTCCTCGCGACATACTCTGCCAGCTTGTCTATGACCGGCTGGATGTCAGGCGGTGGAGGAATGATGGCTGGTGCTGATGCTGTGGAAACTTGCGCTTCAGCTTTTGAGCTGTTTGGAGGGGAAAGTTAAGATGTGGAGAGAATTAAATACAGTTTCACCTTTTAAAACTGTGTCCTTTGTTCATTCTTGTGTCTAATTACACTATGGAATAATTTAATTAAAAATAATTCCTCATACCCTATACAGCGAGAACACATGGTCAAAGCAAAGAAAACACCACTAATTAAGCTTCTTAGTTTAACAGTAAAAAGCTTGATCCAGGGTCCGTATCTTTATGCTTGATCAAGGTTCTTGAGGATACTGTAATTAAGAACCCATTAAATCATATTCATATTAATTAATTTCTGATAAAGCAAAAGTTAATTACATTTTAGCCTACATCAAAGCTATCACAGAGTATTGTACAGGGATGGCCATTATATCACACCTGGTGTCTGGCAGAGCCGCTGGAGCAGCAGAGCTGGTGATCTGAGAGGGAGCTGGAGCTGGTGATGCCACTGTGATGGTGTCAGCAGGTGTAGCTGCAGTCGCCATTTGGGGCAAAGCCTCAGAAGAAGCAGGAGGCGCCATGACAGCGGAGGGCACATTGCTGTAGTATGAAGTGGCATCGATACCAGGGGGAGGCGGGGCTAAGCAGAAAGATCCGTCTGGAAGCATGTAGTACCCGTAGTACATCGCTGTTGAATGCAAAGAAAGGAAGAGAAAATCGTCGTTAAATACCTCAAAGAAATGATTCAATTGTGCCCAATGGAGGACGAGCAGTTCTGCTAATTCCAGTGGGACACATGAATAAATACACAGCTTTCTGTTAGTAGTTGGGATCCTTGGATGAAACAGTCCTGCTCTGTACATGAATAGGTCTGTTTTTGAATATGGACACAAACTGCACAATATGGTGCAACACATTGCAATAAACAATGGCTTTAAAAAGGATCACAAGCTTCAGGTAATACGGCCACAGTCATTGAACTCTGTGCCTTTAAAGTGCGGGTGCTGCTCTTGTTTTCATCCCAACGAATTAATTGCTCAAATTTTAAATTTTTGGTTCGGTGGGTTAAAAGATTATTTACTAATTCATAGACTCTTGCATCATTCAGTCATTCTATCTGAACCTTGGTAAGGAACATCAACAGGTCAGGGAAAAGTAGTTTACCACTGGAAATGGAAACTGTCAAAGCGGGCCTGTTTAGTGAGCTTATAAATAACAAAAATGCCACATTTGTGCTCAGCCACTGTCTTCAAATTACATTTTTAAAGTTGGGAAAAAGGGAAAGCTGTACAATGATATAACCCTTTAAGACCACAGTCACTTTTCCAAGAACATGTGGAGGTAATGAGCTGACCCCAAGCCTCTATGTTCTGTCTGTTGTGATATAAATAGAAGATATTTGTGTATTTTTTTTTCTGGACAGACTAGTATAAAATGTGCTTACTTACATGTAAAAACAATTCAGCAACTGCAAGACCTTGCTATTAGATTTCCTGTTATAAAGATTAGTTCACACCTTGTCTAAGGATGGAGGCAAAAACTAAGCAGCTCTACTCAAGCAACATGTCATTGTGGTTAAAGAGGTCAGACCTATGAGTTAAATGGTGTAGCGGTATTCATTATATGGCTAAGATGGGCCTTTAGGTGCTAAGGCTTGCTTAGTGCTATGATAGTTTAATGTATTTTACTGTCCTGTTCTTCGTCAAGCCTTGTTTTTATGTCCATTTCACCAATTAATTTAATCAGCAGGAGGACAAAACTATAAATCAACATGTGACCTTTGTCGAAGAAAGGTTATCTTTCTTATCATTGGGTTTGTATTACAAAGACCATTTATTAAAAGTGGAGAACGGAAAGAGGAGGGGGACAAAATAAATGGTGAGTGTCAAAAGTGGAGACAGTGTGATATTAACACATTAGTCACTGAACTGGTTGACTTAAATGACACATCCAATTTTCTCCAGTCAGGAAAATGGAAAGCCAAAGCAGAGGCGTACATTTACAAACTTGTCATGTGATACAAGATAAAGCTTTAAGATGTGAAAGTGGAAGGCCGAAAAGTAGATTTAGTACAAACAGATAGATGGTCAGACGGATAAATGATCAGACTGCTATATATATATTTCTTCTGGACAAAGATATAACCCTTCATGACCACAGTCACTTTCAATAGCATTATGAGATACTAAGTTTCCCCCAAATGCTCATGTTTTGTCTTTTTTATTTTATATATATATATATATATATATATATATATATATATATATATATATATATATATATATATATATATATATATATATATATATATATATATATATGTATTTGCTTCTTCTGTACACACTAGTGCAACATTTGCAAACTTAAATGCAAATACTATTCAGCCACTTTATTAATTTCCCACTGTGGGACTAATAAAGGCTTACTGTATTGTATTTAACTGACTTTCATTTTGAAGCTAGCTGGTTTTTTTGTTTTTACTTCATCTGGTCTTACCGTTAAGTCTTTACGCTTATTAGGGTCAAAAGAAATGACTACATAAACTAATTAAGGCTGGCTATGCAGCACAAAAGAGCCAGTGGAGCAACTTAGTACCAAAGCCCTGCATTAAGTGTCACAGGTGACCAAACAAAAATATCCCAAAGACAAGCCTTTCTTATTGGCCCAAGCAAAGCTAGCTACATGGGTGGGCAAATTAACTGTCCCCGTTCCAAACAGCACTGAACAACTAGGTCATCCACAACCAATTTAAAACCATCAGCAGCCTCATTTCAGTCGCAAACATCAGGTCAAAGGACAGTCTTTACTAGTGGGATGAATAAATTCCACTAGAGACACGGGCGGCTGGAGCCCAAAGATCACGGCTTTGATTAGGCAACTGTTTCAGACGAAGACGAGCACATGTGTGGTATAATTTTGTTGTCCCTTAGCAATAACATAAGAAAACTCTATTGTTTGCTTTCCCACTTTATCCAATGTTCCACAAAAAAGTGACTTGGAGACTTTAACATTTCATGCTACACGTTAAACTTTTTATGTTGAAAGCATTTATTACTATTTCAGAGTCTTGTATGAGTCAAACCTCATCTATATTCTGATATATTCATTTCATTTAATGTGTGCATTTGTCAGAGCTTGTAAAAGTGTGACTCTTCAGAGGGACTACATTGGGTACGCTTTAATGTTTCAAAGCACCCTGGTCTTGAGCTTACAGAAATCTCTATGAATTAAAATCACTATCGATGAGTTACCATTTTAGACACACAAAACCGAGACGTTTTCTGAGCTGTCACTTCAATGTTGCATTTCTAACATAATGAATCTACTCTGTAATGTGTTTTTCTCTGATCACCTTACCAGCATTGCAGTATTTGCAGCTTAAGGTATCAAACCTGTGCTAGGCTCAGGCAGAACATGTTTTTAAATCTGACCTGACTCAGTACCCAGGATGCGCATGGATCGATCTTTGCACTGGTTGAGGTCAGGCCTTCTGTTTTTCAGGACTTGTGGGCTGCCCTGGAGAATCTCTAAACTCAATATTACCCATCTGCTAAGGCACTGAAAGTCCCTTTACATTAATTATGGACTGTGGTCAGCATTAGTAGTGAGGAATTGTGTTGACAGCCATAAGTAGTAGAACGCTCTGAGCAATAAATAGTTTAATACCTGTACGATAAAGGAGGCAGGCTTTGAATATCTTTCACAAATCAAAGCATTTTTGTGCTCAAATAACAGCAAGATTACCTGTCTATAGCTAAATCCCTGCTAAATGTAAAACAGGGAGTTGGTTACTTAGTTGTAGAAAATACTACAGAAGAAGAAAAGCATTAAGTAGGACTAGAGATTTCTTTGACTGCACAACAGCTGCTAGCATAGACAACACGATAAACTCCTGCAGCCTAATCTGTTATCTATATTACAGTAAATTACGCACTAGTCAAGGCTTGTGTCTTAGCTTTCTTCCTAAGAGGGGTCATGTAATAGCAGTGTAATGAATCAGGAAGGCCAAATCAGAAAGAGAACAGGGTGTCTGTGTGTTAGTTTCCAAAAGTCTAAGTCTGGAGTCCTGGAGTTTTAAAGATTAAACAAGTCAGCAATGTCTCCGAAAGTTTCAGTTTTAGGGGTTCTAAAACTCTAGAGCACAGGAAAAGTTAAACACTTCAAAATGAAAATGTATTGGTATGGAAGTGGCCTAAGAGCAAAACAGAAGGAAATGAAAAAGTACAGATGGAAGTACATAAACTTGTGATGAAAACTACTTAAAGCCCTATTCACACGGGATTAGTATTACTTCGGGACCAATGGTGATTGTAATAATTGCGGAGGATGTCTGTGATCTTAATCCTGTGCGAATTTACATCTCAGTGATTGGGGGGTATTGTAGTTGTTTTTTTTTTATTTTTTACTGCACGCCTTTTTCTACCTCTTTCCTTATTGAATTATGGAGGCTGCGACGGAAACTATTGACAGCATTTTAGGTGCAAATGCAGGAATAGGCCTATACACAACAGACCTATGGAGCATTCACAGATCAACAAGAAGAGGGAAATCTGGGAGGATACAGAGATGGATGACATGCGTAGCAGCATGCGGTAACAAACATTGTTCTAGGTCTATCTTTCAACGGGTTTAGTACAAACGCCATGACGGCCTGTTATCCCAACATCGCGACAACACGGGGTTTTAACAGTGACATGCAGGCCTAAGGGTTCTGGAAAGCACAGATGATGTTGTCCTGGCAACACTGTCGGTTCAGCGTGTTGGACAGAGCAGGCATCACACCGGATTCTGTGACCCATCAGATGTGCACAGATTTGACATATCTGGGCTGTAATGTCAGTAAATTCCAGTAGAATACAGACTTCACTAATCTCCTGCAAATGCACTGCAAGAAACGCAGACGTGGGGTTTACGTCACAAATTACCAGAGATTCTCAGGTAATATTAATCCCGTGCGAATAATATATAAGTCTATATAAATGTCAGGTGTGTTGTGTTTTTCTCTCTCAAAAGGAAAATAAAATCTACACTCACGGTCAGCAGAGTACTGCGCTGGTGCACTGGCTGCAGCTTCCTCTGGCTTGGCTGCTACTGCTGCGGTGCCATTTCTTTCCTGTTGGGCTTTTCGTACAAGAGCTGCCAGAGGATGATCTGGGTCCATTACCTTAAGCGGCTGCAAAAGAACAAGGCCAGTTTGGTGAAAATAATACATCACACAATTAGGGGAGTATTTGTAAAGCGATGCTTAAGCAACTGAGATCACACTGCTGGTGTATTATAAGAGACAAGCCATTTTAGTGTAATAATAAGTGCATATACCACATTCACAGCTCTCTAAAGTCAGAAACCATGAAATCAGTATTAGCTTTCATTTGAATACAGTGTAATATTTCAGCATAAGTCTGCAGGAAATGTGTACAATCCTCAGTGCTGCGTAAGAGATCTACAGAGCTGAAGCGTTAACCCCATAAAATACGACAAGAGAGGAAATTTCTCTTGATGGGAGACAAAATGCCTCTTACTATAAGGAGGTCATTATTTTTCTTTAGAAAGACATGCTTCCATTCTGGCAGCTCAGAGGCTAATGACTGTCCTGACAGGACACATGAAAGCAGGAACAAAAAGCTGCAACATAAAGCCAGGGGAACAGAACAGAACCGTTGTATATTACAAGACTGCACTAAAGAGATGTAAAAATAATTTCAGATGGCAGACAGTGGTCGTCTACAAGCTAAAATTACAGCATATTTACACAGTATTGTAATTAAAAGGATGTATTAAACCAGTTTCAGTCAAGTATCTCAAAGCGCAATGATCTTAAATATTCCAACTAATTTCTGTGTGTAATGTCTCTCAATCAAAATAATAACAGAAGACACAGTTTGATGACATTCTGCAAGTAGGAAAGGCTCATGGGAGGTTGTCTAAAAATCAGTCTGATGTGGCTCAGGCAGAAATCCCGTTCACGAAAGAGGTAATGTGAAGTATTATTTACGTTATGTTTGGTCATTCACATCATGTCACTGCCTGCAAATAGCATTAGCTTACTAAATAGTACTTGATAATTTATCAACACGAGTTGACTATCTCTACAGCTACTCGGAATGGGTACTGAATCTCAAAATTAAACCGGCTCCAGGACCAAATTATCGAATACTGGAGGATCAATAAGCTCCATAAAGACCAGTTCTGCTGTCGGTACTGGAGAAATTAAGAAAATAGATTTCCTATTTATTGCTGCTCCAGAAACGTTATCTTGCAAATTTTATCTCACCAACAGAGTTTCCAATTCGTGTAAAATACATTTTCGCTACTTCGAATCCAGATGTGCTCTTGGCGACTATGGTAATGTGTATATACACTTCACTGCAGTCTGGTTCGACAATGCTCTTTGCCACATGCCCTACAGGTCTTCTTCATGTAAGACCAGAAACACAATCAGTCTGTCGAAACATCCGGCAAAAGGTTAATCACTCACAGGCAGAGAAATGCACAATTAGACAGCTCATAGTTCATGTCTTGTTAATCGGGTCTGTTACATATGCAAACAGCCTGGAGCCCATACAATGTATTGAATAAATTATACCAACATGGGTTAATGATTACAAGTAACCATTAGCCAGCTGATTGTTCAGCGACGGGTGTGCTCATCAGTCACATCTGTTATATCTGTAATGGTTGGAGCAACTTTGCTCAGAGCGGGGGGAGATTTGTTGATCTGGGGGCTGCAGGCAAATATGTCTTGTGGTTCTTTCATCGAACTATATATCTGTTTTACAAATAGTCAGATTTCCGAAGTAAAACTATGAATACTGTGCAGTACAAATATTGTCAAAGACAAAGTCCTGTATAGAATTATTTACTTAAAAGTGACAAAGGAAAGAAAGGGCTTTAAAAAAAAAAAAAGAAAAAAAAGAATGAAGCAATGTGAATTCTGTTCCTAATTTGCTTCAAAAGTACTGTTGAAGTACCAGATTGGAGAGCAGTATCGGGAAGAGTAGCAATACAGCGGTCCCTCCTCTATCGCAGTGGTACGTTTCAGAACCCCACGCAGTAGACGAAAATAAGTGAACTAGTGACCATATACATACCTATGTGATTTTAACAACACAGAAAATTCTACATGTGTACTCACCAGTCAATATACTACAAGTTAAATGATGAAGATGATGATGAATTAGCTGTGCAGTACTGATGACGATGAGATGAACGCACTGCACAGTGAGAATGGACGAGGCCAGATGCTGAATGCTGCTAAACACAGGAGACGTAGGAGACTGATGCTAGAGTCATTGAGCCAATCAGAGCCCAGCGCTGTACACTAGTCATTTTATTCCCATTTAATTTTCTTTTAATATGTTTCAATTATTATTTTTTAGATTTTTTATATATATATATATTTTTTTTTAGATTGTTTTCATTTTTAGGCTGGAAAATGCTTATTTTACTGCAAAAATAATTAAAATAATATATAAAAATACCTATATACCGCAAAATCCTGCGATATAGCGAAAAATCTGCAATATAGTGAAACTGCGAAAAGTGAACCGCGATATGGCGAGGGATCACTGTACCGTTAAAATCTTAACAATACCCATCCCTATTAGGTGTTATGATCAAAATTATGAGGCGATTTTAATCACTGGTGGTCAGAACAATCATATCAAAACCACCATAAGCCATCACATGTGAGCAATGAAAACAACAGAGTGAAAACATAGTCCCTCTTCTCTGTTCTTTCTGGTGTTTTCTCTCGCTATAAAGGGTTTAAGCCACTTTGATACCACTTGGTCTTGTTGTTTTTAGACATTTATATGCAGAAATATCACATATATCTTTAAGGATTAGATCAGGTTCTTCTCAAGTTACAGAAACTGTTCGTATTCTGTTGGACCAGCAGAAAAATGTTGCTCCACAACGTAAGCAGGGCTGCAATACAATTTAAAGTATTAAGCTCTATTTATTTATTAATATTACCTTCACCAGCTCCTCCAGGCGAGAGCTCTTTTTAGGGGCAAAAAGACTGGGATGCAGGTAGCTGCCGTCTCCATCGTCGTCAGAATCATCAGAATGAGATTCTACAACAAAAGATCAAAAAGGAAATTTGTACGTACAGAAGTGTTGCCATTACAATTGATGCCAGCAGTTAATTTGTTACAGTGTTATTCTGTGCTGTTTAATTGCCTGTGAAATATAGAAGCATCAGACACAGTACATGACACATCTTGATTCTGCAGATTTTATGTCTACATTAATGCATAACAGCTGTGGATTCATTGAACGCTTGCTCTAACTCACCCTGCGACTGCTCCTGCTTGCTGGTGGAGACAAGGTTGTATCGACCTTCCTTCATGGCCCGCAGGATGTGTTTGTAATAAGGGTTCAGGTAATGGTCGAAACGGAGAAAGTCAAACTGGGAGTTGCCAGCCTGCTTAGCTTTTAGCACTATCTCAAACTGAGCCCCCTGTTGACACACGAAGTTGGCCGTCCTCTCGATGATGTTGTGGGTCTTGATGGTTGCCGGCTACAAAAAGAAAAGTCAAGAAATAAACACAGATATTTTAAATTGTTCCTGTTTAAAGCAGACACTGACTCGACAATTGTTTTCTTAGTCTATGACAGGGGTGTCAAACATGCGGCCGGCGGGACAATATCGGCCCTCCAGAAGGTCTATTCCGGCCCACGGGATGACTTTGGAAAGAGTAAAAATTACAGAGAAGACATTAACCGCAGATTGTAAATTTGTAAAACTATAAATTTTAAATAATTTGTAGACCATGACAAGCTGTTAAGATCTTAAAGTAAAGCACTAGATTGTTCATTTTGTGTCTCGTTTTTGCAATATTTTGTCTTGTTTTTGCCCTTTTTTTGTCTGACTTCTGTCGTTTGTCTCATGTGCTTCCTTTTTGTCTCGCTTGTATTTTTTTGTCTTATTTTTCTCATTTTCTGTTTTGCTTTGTTCGTTGTTTTGTGCATCACTTTTGTCGTTCTGTTTTTTTGTCTCGTTTGTCTCTTTTTTATCGCTTTGACTGCTTTGTCTAACTTTGTTTCGTTTGTGTTTTGTTTCATTTCTTATTTTTGTCATTTTTTGTCTTGTTTTTATTGTTTTTTTGTCTGACTTTCGACATTTGTCTCATGTTTTTGTCATTTTGTGTTTCCTTTTTGTCTTGCTTGTGTTTTTTTCTATTTGTCATTCTGTGCCTTTTTTTATTGTCATTTTTTGTTGACACTGAGGCATTAATATTGTTGAAATTGAACTTAATTTTCTTAAGAAATTTCAGGTTGTTCAAAACGTAAAGATAATTCCTTAAATGTTAGCATTTTCAGAACAGACTTTTTTGCACTAAAAGAAATAAATAAATGTGGAATTGTCATTATTTATAGGTTATTATGCTGTGATTTTTCTGGTCCAGCCACTGGAAATCAAACTGGGCTGAATTTGGGCCCTGAACTAACATTAGTTTGACACCTCTGATCTATGAAAATAAACTTGTTTTTATATTTGCAAAACAGAAAATGTTTCTTGTTGAAATGCTTTTGAAGCTCAAGCAAAACTGGTGACACATGAGCATCACAACCACAGATTAGAGAGAGCCAACATTAAGATGCAATGCACAGTATGAACGGCTTATTCATGCCAAGGACACAAGCCATTTTGTCTCGGAAAGGGTTTCATGCCAAGCGCTCTTATTCTCATCATGATGGCATTAATTCTGAATGGGGTGGAAATCAGGGGAACAAGGAACGGTCCATTATTCATTCATTATTGTTCGACTTGTGTGCTTTCAATGATTAATCATTGTCATTACCCAGAGAGTGCAGAGAAGTGCAGCAATCTTCAGAAGAACACACACATCTCATCACGCTGATAGTCATAATAAATACCAGCTTGGCTAAAAAGATGCCAGTGACCAGCACCAACTGACCATTATCACGTATTAAACTGCCAAAGAATTTCTGATGTACAACAGCTCTTCTTACTTCCATTTGGGAACTCAGCAATTAGGGGGGAAAAGAGTGAAATACTCATTATGTTTGTGATGTAAGCAAGCAAAGCATCCTCTCCTAAATATATAACTCACAGCTAGTGCTGCTGGAAGAACAACCATAAAGAATATCAGCACATTGAAAACATAAGGTACAATTTACATTATATTTATGTGCAGAAAGATCATCAAAACGATCTCATGAGCTCCAATCTGATCTGGGACCTTTGTTGCATATCACCACCAACTACCCACTGCACACTAAAATCCCATTTCCACAATCTTACTTGAATAAATATAGTAGCATCATTAAGCTGTTGCAGCACTATAAACCACATTTCACTCGTAAATATTTGCTTCTTTGTAACTTTTTGGTCTAAGATGCAAAAAAAAACAACAAACAGCCTCGTTAGAATCCGGCAGAGACCTCAGACAGAAGTATTTTACCTGCTCTCTCCTGATGCAGGAAAGTTCAATAAGCTTTAAAAATTAATAATGACAAATGAAGATGGCCTCAGTCTATTCTACAGATAGGTATCAGGACCATCCAGGCATACGTATATTATTGGATTAGTATTGGTTGTAATGAAGCTGTTCTTTCATATCATATCAATAATTTAAACTTACCAGCCTCATAATTTTGAACCAAGGCCTTGACCATTTTCAATAAGAAGCTTATAAAAAATAATGACTTTCAAATTTAGGCTACAGCTGTTATTGACAGACATATTTATTCAACATTTAGGTATTATGTCGGACACAGCGTCTGAGACTGCCTGTAGTATGAAAAGGCTTGGACTGGGATTGGCCACAACAAAACTTGACAGTATTATCCCTAATAAGAAACACACTTCAGAGAAAATTGAGGAAACAGAGACTAATATATGCAGATTATGTACTGCAGCTGTGTTTTGCTCAGTATGTACGTACACACAAGGGTGTTTCGGCTGTTTAATACACAATTTGAAAGATTTCCCCTTTAATTGCTTTTCAACACTGAATCTTGATCAACATAATATGGCTTCTTTGACAAGAAATTAAGAAAAAATGTTCAAGTGAAAACATATTTCTTCAAAGTAATTTCAAATAATCGAAAAAATTAAATGTAAAATAAGTAACTACATAGGTATTAACTCACCTAATTCAGCACAGGTGCAGCCAGTTGGTGCTAGAATTCACACTATTAGTGAAATGATGATCATCTGAGTGCAGTGAATATTTCTCAAGTGATTGCAGTATAAAGACACCTGTATCTGGAAGGTCCCGTCATTAGTGAATCAGTACTCCTGACTTTAACAGCACCACGAAACACGACAAGCAACTCCTTCAAAAGGCAACTGAAAACCACAAATCAGCAAATGGATACAAGTAAATTTCCAAGTCCCTCAATATTCCTTGGAGTACAGATAAATCCATCATTTTAAAAAATGGAAGGATGGGCACCCAGATAGCTGAACTGGTTGAGCGGGCGACCCATAAACGGGCTATAATCCCTGACACAGCAGCCTGGCTTCTATTCCAGCTCACAGCCCTTTGCTGCAGGTCTTCCCCCCATTCTTCTCCCCTACTTTCCTGTCTGCCTCTCAACTTAACCTGTCAAATAAAGCCAAAAATCGCCAAAACAGCAACTTAAAAATAAAAAAAAATGGAAGAAATATGGCACACGCGTAAATCTAGAGCAGGCCGTCATCAAAAACTGAGTGACTGTGCAAGAAAGAACTTGTGAGGGAGGCCACCAAGACACCTATGACTGAAGGAGTTCAAGCTGCAGTGGGCGAGATGGGAGAGACTGCATACAGCGACTGCTGCCTGGGTTCTTCACCAGTCAGAGATTTATGGGTAAGTGGCAAAAACAAAGCCACTTGCTGGAAAAATGCTCATCTTAAATGTTAGCTAGAGTCTAGGGAGACTCTCTGGTCTGACGAGATGAAAGTTTCTGACCATCAGACGAGACGGTATGTTTGACGGACGCCGTACACTGCATCTCATCACAAACACACAACCCCCACCATTGAGCATGGTGGTGGTAGCATCATGATGTGGTGATGCTTATCGGAAGGCTTGTAGAGGATAAACTGAATGCAGGAAAGCATCAGGAAATTCTAGAGGACAAACTGATGCAGTCTGTAAGAGAACTGTGACTTGGAAGATGATTAGTTTCCCTGCAAGAAAATGACCCGAAGCATACAAGGAAAGTTACACAGAAATAAATGAAAGACAACAAGGTGAATGATCTGGAGTCACGACCTAGACCTTGATCTAATTGAAAATTTGTGGCTAAACTTGCAAAGGACTCAGAATCCCCAAGCAACCTGACCAAGCTTGAGCGGTTTTACAAAGAAGAACGGGGTGTAATTGTAGTTTCCAGATGTGCAAGGCTGACTGAGACTTATTCACAGACTCAATGCTGCAGTTGTGACAAAGGTTCGTCTACAAAATACTGCAGTTATCAAATAATTAAATATCCTGATCTGCGTGGCTTCCCACCTTTGCTGGACACAAATTCACCGAGCAGTCTATTATTTTACAGCTATGTGTTTTCATTAAAAGAGACGTAATTATTCATTTATCACTGAGCGAAGTAATCATTTAGCAAAACAAAAGAAAATCTGTCAGCAAAGATTTCAATGAGCGATAAAGTACTTACGTTTTTGTGCATAAGAAAGCACTAAAAATGTGTCTGTGTCCAGGTTTATTTATTCTTTTGTGATTGTAAAATAAACATTTAGGCTTTGGACAAGTGTAATTTTTCACTAGTTTCTGGCATTTTCAAGCTAAAGCTGCATTTTGCACAACTGCATTTTGAGACAACATTTCCTTAGTTTGGTTGTTTGTTGATCCAAGCAATTACTGTTAGAAATCTGTTTATGACAACATAATCACAGTGTTGGAAGGAAAATTACAGAGCCCAGGTTAAACCCAGAAAGTTTTGACAGTGAAGCAACTGTTGTCTGAAACTGCTCAGTCGGTTTTAATAATGCCTCATATAAAATAATTATGAATATGTTGTCTGAAATGACATTTTTTCTTTTTGTCTGTTTTATACTTGACTCTGTACAAGTCAGTGTCTTTTCTGACGGCTAATATGTCAGCGTTTGAGTGCTTCATTAGACACTTCTAGGGTTTTGTTTTGTAGCTAAATGCAAATGTATGCATTTCTATTTGTCTGTTGCACTGAAAATGTGTCGGACTCCAAAACAGAGGTTCATTCCAAACCATGAATTTGTGCACCTTTACTTACAGACTTCAGAATCCGCTTCCCCATGATGTGGACTACTACATAACATCTGAACACATGGTGTATATGTGCGTGCAGTAGGATAGCGACAGTCGTAAGGCAGCAGATTATCTAACACTCACCAGCTCCACATCAGGAGGGATAGTAAGCCCAGCGGGAGCAACAAACGGTTCTTCACTCTCTTCAGGCTCGGCCTCTTCTGTGCGTGTGAACAAAAAGAATAATATCAACTCTCGTTAATTTTTGTAACAGAAAAATAATAATCCCTACTGTATATTTACCCAGTTGAGCGGCAAAATTACGATTAATTTAGAATCTTCAAACATTTGAAAAATAGATGAAGCACATGCCTTCCACTATTTTCCCCACTACACAAATATATCAAAGTAAAATACCTTTCCAGCCTTTACCTTCATCTTGAGAACAACATACAGGTCAGGTGGAAATGATCTTAAATTTTTTATGTGGTCCTCTGGGGAGTTTGCAGAGTGATAAAAGGAACCCTTCAATTTAATACAAAACATCTATGGATGGAAAAAAAAACATTCAGTCTTTCTACCAGACCGATGGATTGCACTTGGCTTGAAGTGGAAAGTGTGCCGTGGGTGCCATTTGAAATCAACTTTTGCCAAGGAATAAAAACCATATAGTGTGTTTCACTGCCTTTTATGCTCCAATTTAGTGAGGATACATAATAAAAACCCTCCAAACACTGCCACAACTCTGAACTGAAAAAACACTGAAGAGACCCTCTGAACCATTGCTTAAGTTATATAATAGGATTATTATCATGGCTGACTAACTTGAACTTGGATAATGCAGCTAATTTCTAAGCGGAACATTATGTATACCCTGCTGTTAATTACACATTTCAACAAAATCCAGCATCACCTTTATTCAAAACTACAGTATGGCCACACATTGACTCAGCATCTCCAAAAGGAGGTAATCTTCTTACAGTATAGAAAGTTGGTGAAGGCAAAGTAAATCGATTTACATAAATTCAGCTGATAGACAGCATATTCAAATTAGGTTCCTTATTTTGACAGAATATGAAATGCACAACTATGAAATGAATGCGTAACAGCTGATGTGAGGTTTTAAAGGGAGGCTTACAGAAAGATGTATTTGTCATGTTTAGGAAAGAGTAAACTGGAAGCCAGATCAAAACTGCCAAACAGGAATAATGAACCTTATTGATTTAGCAGACTTATTAATACCCTGGTCTCAGCTTTGCAAACTTCCCAGAGAGACTGAGAGGCATCAAGTCAGCTGACCTGTCAGGAGGTGCTTCCAGTATTCTCTACATCAAATATTTAAATTTGCAGTAGTGTGTTTGTGTGCAAACTATTGAGCTTTACACCTTGAGAGTGAGGACTTTTATGGAAAGTCATGTTCACAGGTTAAGATTTTATTTTAGGGTTCATGTTAGAATTAATTTTATATGACAGCTTTGGTAAAGTACCAGAAAACGCACTGGGTCAACGAGGGTCCTCAGGTATGGATGGAGCACCAAACACACTGACAAACGCAGTGAGAGGCTGTTCATCAAGGTGATAATGTTGTACATTTTTTGACATGTGTGCTTCACAGACACAAATTCAACTTCAGCTGCCCCCTCGAAGGTATGCATCTGCAGATGGTTGCTTTGGATGGATTAGAACAGTTTTAAAAGGAAAGAGCTGCAGTCTTCTTCACTACAGGCTGCAGAAGCCGAAAAATACAAAACTAAATCTAGCAGCTAAAACCATAGATCTGGCACAGAGCCCACTACAAATAACATATTGGAGACACAAAGGGTACATCAAAGATGCCAGATTTTCATGCAAAAAATCTGTATGCACACTGCGGTGCGATTATTTTGAATAACTAAAAGAGTACAGGGGTGTTTGGTAACCCACTGGAAGCACATTAGAGCCATAGTGGGGGAACAGGAAAAAAGCGAGACTTTGATGACTTCAGAAAATACCATTCTGCAAATTCCTGTGCTTTGTAGAGTGTCGGCTAATAATAAAGCTGCGTGTATTTATTTCCTGGCTTTGCTCCATCCCTCCAACACCGTGTACCAATCAACTATGTGACTAACTATCGGACGATTTCTCACCAGGTGCCTTGTTTGCTTCCTCCTCCTCGGTGGGCTGGGAGGGATCGTAGTAGTCGGCGCTGTACTTGAAGGCCACTGCGTTGTAGGAGCCTTCATCAGCCAGAGCCTCACTCAGACGTTTGTACTCCTCCTCTGCAGAAGATGAGAAAACACACAGAGAAAAAGTGAGTAAAATGTGAATCATTTTATATTCCAAGAGCACAAATTGGTCATGATTTTCTATTTTGACGTCGCCTTGGAAAACTTGCACTATTCTGTATCAATTACATGCTCAGTTAGCATCACAAGCTGGTAGCAAATAGTTTTTCTGACACTTTTAGGGCATATTCAAACCAAAAGTTTGATTGCTCTGGTCCCAATCTGTGGATGTGGTCGGTACACTTGTTGCATTTTCCTCTGGTTTGATTTCTTTTCACAAAGAAAACTACTAAGTGAACCAAGATGCATTGCTAAAAGCTACAGGAGATTGTTTATTCCACCCACTGATGTGTCTGAGGTAAAAGCAACAAAGTAAACAGAGAAAAGGTCCCATCTTTTCAAATATCAAAACAGCAATGTTGTGCATTGGTAGCCTGGGTCAGATCTTGTTTCATTCCAGAAAACTGCTAGCAAATGTTAATTTCACATCCAAGTATAAAAAGTGCACATGGTTACGGAAGCTGTTTAGGTCAAACCTGCAGAGGACAACTTGTAGTTAAGTTAGATTGCTTTTACAGAACCAAACAAACACATCCAAAAATGGTCTGTGACTGGACTAAAACTACATTTTAAGGTTTCAGTGTGGTTGCTTTTTGATTTTTTTAAAAATTCATATATGTCATCTCTTAGCATTTAACTCAGTAAGGTGACAGCCTGGTGAAAATCTAAAATGGTTACTTCTGTTTGGAGAAATTTGCAAAACCTTCAGGAAGAAAATCCCAATAGTTCCTTAAAAGTTTCCCTTGAAAGTTTTATTATTTTTTTTTAAATTCCCAAATTTGGCAAGAAAATTCTTGTAAATATTTTCCAAAAATGAGTAAAAATCTTCTAAAAAAAAAATCATAAAAATATCTCAAGTGATTACATAAATATCAGTAAAACTTCTAATAGTTTCTTGAAGAACATTCAGAAAAAAAAATCTACCAAAATCCAGCAAAATTCGCTGGATTTTGGTAGATTTTTTGTGAATGTTCTTAAGAAACATTTTTAACATTTCTTTTTTCCACCAAAAATGTTCAAAGATTTCCCAAAAATGTTGAAAATATGGACATCATAAGTTTCACTGTGAATAATTTTTTCTCTCTCCACATTTTCAAACTTTAAACTGGGCCAATTTTGACTCACAGGACGACACGAGGGTTAAAGCTGATTCTGAGTTACTGGTTTCTGAATAAATATACATGCTTGGTCCAAGAAATCAAATCTTTTCTATTGAAATTCATAGAACACTACGATACACTATTAAGGAAAAAAAGCCATGGCAAACATCCAACTAAAACTATCAATATTTCTCATGCTTTCCTACATTCCCTGCAGTGGACAGATGGGTAATAGCTTGAGTGAATGGGGTCAGCCCTCCAAATTCAAGGGCAAACCAGCCTGGGGGGACGAACCTTCTGTAGCGAGTGTGTGAGTGTGTGTGTCACACAAACTATTAGCTGACTCATTCTGTTCTGTCAGTTTGGGGATAAGACACCATATTTCATTTAAAACTGTAGCTTATTAATTCAATTACAGTCATTAAGTCTGTCTTTCAGAAAGACGCTTTGTCATCACAACAGCTAGTTTCACTATAATGTAAGACGACTTAGATGCAAGTATCCTCCATGAGTTGAATGTGATTTTCATAGAAATGGCAGCTCTTTAGCTCAGAAACAAAGGGGGTCCTTTTCAGAAAGAGAAAGCTGAGAATGCCTTAGATTGGGTGTTTCTCTGCTCTGAAGATTTGAGCTCGATCTGATTTTGTTAAGAAGCCTAGATTAAAGGATGTAGCACGTGTTAAAGTTGCTGCTTCTTAGTCTGTACAGAAAGGCTTACTAGTTTATCCTCAGTGGAAGTCTTCAGGAAATGTGTTCAAGCAGGAGATTACGAATTATCTGGATATAAACACCGACTGCCTATGAAGACAGTGAAGATTTCAACTGTGAACCAGAAGGACATCACTGACGAGGTCAAACAGGGACTAGATTAACTCAGTTAATCTAGTGTAATGAGACATGAATGATTATTATCTTCGGTTTTGTTTTTTGTTTCCTCCTTAAGCCTTGATGCACTATCCAATCTCACACAGGGCAAATATCATACATTGTCTCTCTTCGTATGTACACTACATCTGAATACAACCATGAGGGAACATTAACACAAAATTGCCCGATGTTTGAAAGACAGAATATCGTCACGTTCACAGACTGGTGAAGCCAGTAAGTTATGTATCCCATGTTTGAAAGCAGCTCAAGTATCAAGGGGACTTCTTCTGTTCTGCCATGTTGACACTGTTTTGTTCTGGTTCGCCACACAGACAGTAACCCTCAGAACCCTGAAACTCACGAGCAGGCCTGAAATGCATGGGACCCTTTAAAAAACAGACAAAATAATGGCATTTATCAGCCTTAGAGGAAATAATTGTCAATCCAGGTTCTTGAACTCCTCATTTGTAGCATGTCATTTTGTTGAAAAATCTAATCAAATGCAAGCTTAAAATATAATATTTTTTCAAAATCACTGCAATCTCCTGGAAAAAAAATAAAAATTCTGAGCTCCTCAGTACAGTTGTGTAACCACATTTGACCCAGTTTTAACCAACACTACTGTGACTAAAAATTAAGGACTTTTTGGCTGAACTGTTTACACGAAGCAGACAGGACATAACGATGAAAACAGATCATAAATATACGTTGTAAATTATCTATAGTATGTAGAGTTACCACTTTTCTCCAGTATTTAAAACAACTTGAGGCCACTGGAAACACAACATCTAGTTGAGGAAATTAAAGAAATTGACCTCAGTATCACCCTGCTTTACATTTAGGGTGTCATATGTTTATTTTTATTTAAACTATTAGCTGACTCATTCAGTTCTGTCAGTTTCGGGATAAGACACCATATTTCATTTAAAGCTGTAGCTTATTAATTCAATTACAGTCATTAAGTCTGTCTTTCAGAAAGGCACTTTGTCATCACAACAGCTAGTTTCACTATAATGTAAGACGACTTAGATGCAAGTATCCTCCATGAGTTGAATGTGACTCTCATAGAAATGGAAGCTCTTTAGCTCAGAAACAAAGGAAACTACATTTGACTGAGTTATAACCAACAGCAATGTGACAACAAAAGAGGGACTTTTTGTCTGAACTACCTCAGTATCACCCTGCTTTACATTCAGGGTGTCATATGTGTATTTTTATTTACATTTTCCATTTAAAATGTTTTCCATTTTTGCTGAATATTGGAGCTAGCATCGTGCCCACCTTGTCTAGCCTCTTCTTCCAGCAGGTCAGTGTGCAGAGCCAGGTATCTCTCCTCATCGCACAGCGCCTCAATCCTGGCCTCTTCCTCTGACAGCTGGTAGGACGTATTCCATGACCCGCTGTCATACTCTGAGAGGTCATGTAAGTGACCACGCCCATCGTATCTGTTGGATGAAGAAAAGGATTAGAGAGAAGGAAGTCGACGAAGCTTTTCAGACAAAACATGGACCTACTTACCAAGGCAGTGGGGCCTAAAACCCACAAATCACTACATGAAAACTGGTCTACCTCTGTCAGTCTGCCATGAGCCAGTCTAACTGCAAAATATTAAAGAATCTGAAATTTTCTCAAAGTACTGACAACACAATAAAGACATAATTAAGACCTTGGGCTTAAGTTTTGAAAGTGCTCTTAATATACCTAGCAAGGTTGCTGCTTCTACTGGCTTCCTGGACAAGTCTTACAAGCCAACAACCCTACATCCAAAAAACCAAACAAAAAAAAAAGGAAAGAAAGACAAACAAAGCAACTCGCCTCTTACCTTACAGGGTTCAATTCCCCCCCCTGTAACACTCATCATTACTTCTACATCTGCAAAGAAAGTTACATTCACACAAACCCGAGCACATAAATACCTATCCGTAAGAACCCAAATGGACGACATTTTCCAGGGTTCGTCCCTCTACGCCATCTCTCTGTTGCAGTTTCTTCATGGAGACAAAGAAATGGGGTGCTGTGGTTGACATTCGGGGTTTGGAAGGACCCCTTAGCCTACCTTGCTGGGGAAAAACTGGGTTATGTGATAAAGACACACATACAAAGGTGTACAAATGAAACATAAGCCGGATCACTGCAGACCAAGGTGATTCAACAGAGTGATTCCGATGCACTGGTCGGAGTAGTTGAGCATGTATTAGATATCTGTTTGCTTCTGTGAGGAGGTGAAAATATTACTCCATCATCTGCAGAAACATTTTGCAGAAAGCACATTATAATCTTTTGTTAGCGATCTTTTGAATCACCTTAACTACAGTAACTTTAGTCTGGGTTCGAATTTGCTCTGGCCTTGAGGATATCAGCAAAGCGTAATAAAATGCTATGCCACTTGGTGACTTGTTCACTTGATATTTAATGCAAATTTCAGTTTGAAAAAGGACATAAAGAGTGAAACGTCTTCTGTGCCACACTTCACCTTAAAGCCACATTATTCAGATATGTCTGAAGTTAAAAGTTTCCGGAGCAAATTCTCCTAACATGCCAAGATGCAAAGCCTGTTTCAAAGCTAACCTGAATAGTCCTGAAATAATTTGTATGTGTCTCAACTGCCAGTTTAGGAGACACAACTAGCTCGAATACAACAGCTCTGATACAGATACTAAATCCTGTCTGCAGAGAGGCTATACTATGTAGAAATGTATAGCATAAGATTATTAATAGTTTTAAATAAATTGCTACAGCATTTGTATCAGTGTTGTTGCATCAGCCTGCAGTAGTTTTAGCTAGTGTATAATAAACTGGCAGATTTTTGGCCTGTTTTGGCCTAAATAAGGAGTGTCAAACATGCGGCCCGCGGGCCAAAACCGGCCCTCCAGAGGGTCCAATCCGGCCCTCAAAGTGTAAAAATTACAGAGAAGACATTAATTGCAGATTGTAAATTTGTAAAACTATAAATTTAAAATAATTTCTAGATCATGACAAGTTGTTTTGATCATGAAGTAAAATACTAGATTGCTCACTGTTCTTTTTTCATTTTGTGTCTCATTTTTTGCAATATTTTGTCTTGCTTTTGTTTTTTTGTCTTTTTTTGGTAGATTTTCTTAATTTGTCTCATGTTTTCGTCATTTTGTGTTTTTTTGACTCGCTTGTGTTGTTTGTGTATTTTTTGTCGCTTTGTTTCCTGCTTTTGGCATTTTTTGTCTCGTGTCATTTTTTTGTCTTGTTTCTGTCACTTTGTGACTTTTTTGTCTAATTTTTTGTCTCTTTTGTTTTGTTTTGTGTCATTTATCTCAATTTTTTTTTGTCATTTTGTGTCTCATTTTTGTAATATTTTGTCGTTTTTGTTCGTTATTGGCTTTTTTTTTGTCTGAATTGTGTTGTTTTGATCAGAGAGTAAAGCACTATACCATCAGTTCCACATACCTGTTACTAAATGTTGTGTTCCTTTGTAGACATTCTGTGATCTGGAAGTTGTAATGTGGAAATGATAAACTGAGGCATAATATTGGTGGAATTGAGCTTATTTTTCTTCAGGAATTTCAGGTTGTTCATGATGTTTTGTAAAAAGATAATTCCTTAAATGTGAAAATCTTTGCACTAAAACAGAGGACAAATTTGGAGGTGTGTTTATTTATAGGTTTTTGTGCAGTGATTTTACCGTTTCGGTCCACTTCAGATCAGACTGGGCTGAATGTGGAACCTGAACTAAGAGGAGTTTGACACCTCTGGCCTAAATGTTAGCAAAGATTGGAAGGCTTTTGCATGTTAGCATGTTATTTCAGAAACTTCAGATACCATTTGCTGTCAGTTCAGGACGTCCAAAGACAAGTTAGCAGGCAATAAATGAAACACATTCGTCGTCAGTTGCGGGTATACATCCCAAGCTTCTGCAAGACAAACTCCAAGTGGTCCCTTTTGGAAACAGGCTAACGGGACAGGATAGATGGTTAGCATAATGTTTCGGTCTACGTTTGTTCAACCGACCTATCAATCATGATGCTCTTGTCCCCCATCCATGGGATAAGGTGTTTTCCATGATCGTGGTAAAGAGCCCGTTCGTCGTCTCGGAACAGTTTGCAGGCATAACCGAACACCAAGAGGTCGGCGTATTTATCGCTGTCACTCAGGTCCTTCTTCACCGGCTTGTTGTTGTCTTTCTTTGCCGCTCCGCGACGAAACATCATCACCGGACGGTCGACGAAACGGATTAGCTTTAGCTGAGCAGTAACGACGCTACTGCGGAGGTTTTCTGACCACCAAATAGCTGGTGAGTGGTCCAAATATCACAATAATCCTTGAAGGTTTCTCCCAAAACAATGTTCTACATGCCGAGAGGCGCCATGTTGGGAAGAACGGAAATGTGGCTGTTGTATCCAATCAGCACTTTCGACATTTCCGTTGCACGATTAAAGCGTTCCGTCATAAGAAATAGTTAAACTTTGAAATACACGTTATGTTCTCTACCATATAATTTTGTTTGAATGTATGAATTATTTATATAACTTGTTTTCTTACCGTCATAATTATTTTCGTCCGTGTCGAATGTGCCGCGATGAATCAACCTGACTGCCACAGCTGTGATCAACTAAACTAATTAATGTGATTTTTTATGTCTGACAGCAGCATTTTGAAGAATTACGGGTCAATATCAAGACAACAGGAGTTTAAAAATGTTACATTTACCCCCGATAAGGGTGATATTAGTGAAAAGAGAGCCAATGGACAAATAATGTGACATATAAATGTTGAATAAAGAAGATTTTGGGTTTTAATCGGGGACATTTTACGGGTCAATATATAATTGTGGGACTTTTTCTATCATAGTTGACATTTTTGCTGTTTTCAGGCCTAAAATCAACATAAACAAACACCACATGGAATTTTAAAGAAAGATTCTTCTAAATATTGTATATACAATTGAGCAAAATTGAAAGTTATTTCCAAAGATATTGTAATAAACCTGTTGACTACTTTATATTAAATAACTCAGAAAGCCTTGGAGTCTGGCCAGTCTTTTCTTCAGGAGGAAATGACATCATGTGGAGCAGGTCATGTGATCTGGAATTAACACACTTCCTGGAGAGGTGTTTTTGTAACGGGGAAAGTGATTTCCTAAACTTCATTCATTGTATCTGTGGACTCATCTGCAAGTACTTTTGTCATTTGCACATTCAAACACATTCACATTTGCACATTTCTGTATCACTCTTGTATATTCTGTTAATTTTTTTATATTATTATATTTTCTATATTTACTGTATTTTATTTTACCTTCACTTTAAACCCTAATATTCTGTGTTGTCTTATTGTTTACCCCCTTATTGAATATCCACGCTGCTGTAACAACTTAATGTCCCACCGAGGATAAATAAAGTCATCTAAGTCTAAGAAAGTCCTCTTCTCATACTCTGATTTGCATCTGATTGGCTGCCATGTGGTTAGACGCTGCCAAACAAACGCAGAGAGAGTCTTCTTCCTGAAGGTGTCAGGAACTGTTTGAGCCACTTCATCCAGGAGGCTTCAGTCTCTCAGGACCAGAACCTCACACTACAGAAACTGCTTCCTTCCAGCAGCTGGCTTCATCAACAACCAGAGATCTCCAGTGACTCCATGTGTTACATTAAACCACAGCTTTTTAAATAGGATATTATCATCATTTGCAAATTTCAAGTTGCTTACATTACATATACTACTGTTCAAAAGTTTGAGGTGACCCAAATAATTTCATGTTAACCATGAAAACTCACACTTTTATTAATGTGCAAACATAACTGCACAAGGGTTTTCTAATCATCAGTTAGCCTTTTAGCTAACACAATGTAGCATTAGAACACAGGAGTGATGGTTGCTGGAAATGTTCCTCTGTACCCCTATGCAGATATTCCATTAAAAATCTGCCGTTTCCAGCTAGAATAGTCATTTACCACATTAACAACGTCTACACTGGATTTATCATTCATTTAATGTTATCTTCATTGAAAAAAAAAAGATTTTCTTTCAAAAATAAGGACATTTCTAAGTGACTCCAAACTTCTGAACAGTAGTGTACATTCGCAGACGAATGATTTGCACATTCCTGCGAAATGTAAGTATTTTCTGTTACTTTCATAATTCCTTGGATTTGCTACACTTGCTGTTTATGTGATTAGTAACACTCTTTCCTTTCTATTGACTGGCACATTTGCTCTTTTTTTCCAGTCTGTTATTCTCTTTAAAAAAAATCTGCTTATCAGTGTTTACTGTTACGTTAGGGCCACGATATGGGACCTTTAAAAAACAGAGCAAACCTCCATAAATCCTTTTTCTTACCAACTCCCTGTGCAGTCTGAAAAATGATTACATTTATAGTCTTTTCCGCCACACTCACACCACGGCCTTATCATGTTCTGAATCCACGTCAGTCATATGCATGCCACACTGTTTCACTCTTATCTTGTACAATAAAACATAAGCATTGTAAAGCTATGTAAATCTTTACTTTAGGAGGACAATATTTCAGGAAATAGGGAAAATACTGGTGATAACATTGTGCAATGAATATTGGTGAGTTTATGTGTTTTTGTGGGCATCTTGGGTGCTATAAGAGGAAATGTGTTGCTTTTTCAGACGCCTGAAGAGCAGCAATATTGTGCAAATAAAACTTTTAAAGAGACGAGCTGAGTGACAAAAAAGCAAATGACTAGATTTGATGTTTTTTCTTAAATGAAGGATAATTTTATAGCAGATGTGAATATAGTGGGTTTGGTTTTACCATTTTTCTGTACTGTAAATTAGATAAGTCTCTAATTTGGAGCAAACAACCGAGTATCATTTCCAGTTATATTTTTAGACAGGTAAAGGAAGATCAATGTGCAAAGCGTTTCTAAGCCTTCCAAGTTGTGAATCTTTTCAAGCGTGCCTGTAGCAGTAATCTCCTGCAGAAGCCTGGCAGGACTTGAAGAATTAGCCATTGTTTCTTCTCATGAAAGCATCCAAAAATATTTGTGAAGGAAAACCACACCGGAGAAGGATGGAGTGACCCTCAACGTGATTTTCATGGACTCACATTTTTCTGTTCCAATTCCAGTCATACCTTGTTTTTTGACTCTTTTTTTTTTTTTTTTGGTTGTCTGTGAAATAATTTCCAGTTCCAAGAGCTTTCCTCTAAGGAATCAAACGCCTAGACACAAAAAGGAGAGGCGCAAGTGAGAAAGAATATTAAGAATATTAAGAAGAATCTTTCTGTAAAAATGCCATGTTGATTTTAGGCCTGAAAACAGCAAAAATGTCAACTATGATACAAAAAGTCCTGCATTACATTACTACATTAACCCAGTGAATATTCTCACCAGTAAACGTATTATTTATGACATTATATACACAGTTTTATGAATATTGGCTCAGTTAGAACTTTGTGTCTCTGCATGGTTGCGATTGTGTAGCATTTACAGTCTCTGCTCACTGACAAATTGTTGTACTTCTGTCAGTAGAATACAGACGTATTCTGTGAATAATGAACATTCTCTTGCAAGCAATATAATTTTTTTCTTGTGCATATCTAGAACATGCGTCACAAGGGTATTTTTCTACTTCACATCAAAATCTGTGCAATATAAATAACTTGTGCAATATTAATATACTTGCTTCCCTTTATGTAAAAATCTGTGCAATACCACTGCCATGTGCAAGAATGTTATTTCTATTTAGTACTTGTGTATATCTTGGTTTATTGTGGATAATTCTTTTATTTTGTACTTCTGCTGTAACATTGTAAATTTAAATTTTGCAGGGGAGATGAATCAGTAGCTCAGCTGTGTGGACTGCATTTAATTCAAATGGTTACAGGTTAACTTTGTATAATTTAAGCTGATGTATGCTTCTTTTAGTGTATGCTTTGTGCTCTTTAGTCTCTCATTTGCTTTTTATAGTCTCCTACTCAGAATATTTCTATATTCTAACAGTATTTTCAGTTTTTCCAATACATGCATCATACGTTTGGCCACTAAAGATTAAATAATGTGTGTAAATTTGTGTCTGAGTTTCCATTGTAAAGCTTTTCCATTAAAAAAAATACATATTTTCTTCATTCAACTATTTTTTTGATAACATGAAATGTGTTTAAAAGATATTTCTGCATATATGCCAGTGCATCAGTGATTTTTAGTATTATTTGTGCACTTATACCTTTACCTGCCTTCAGTCATACTTTGATGTACATTTCAGTGTTTTCTTCCAACTACTTATGTGCTCCAGTACATTTATATTTATAGATTTACACGTTTACCTGCCTTCAGTCATACTTTGATCTACTCATTAAAAGTGCACTTACATTTGTCAGGTTTGAAACGAAGCAGTAAATGTGTCCTAATTACCATTAGTGATATATACATCTTTCAAGTGTTGTTCATGAGTGCTGGTATGTAGGTCGTGTTGCGTTTTCTTCTGGCTTTATAATAACCCATTCCTAATTACTTGGCGGCAATTAAATACCTCGGAGAGTTGTGTTCATAAACGGCCACGGAGCCAACCGGTGTTGAGCTCGGCAGCAAAATCTCCGCAGTCTTATGGATTTAATGTGGATAATTTACAGCATGACTTCCTCCCTCTGCCTCGCTGTTAGTGCTTTAGCTTCTAAGGAGGGCCAGATGTAAACTTCTCAGTGATCCAGGCTTGAATAGCATTTTTAGTAATTGGGCAGAAGGAGAATTGCATTTTTTTTTTATCCTTTTATCTGGCTTTTTTTTTTTTGGCCTGATTCTTTGACTGCTGCTGCGATTTGAAAGTTTTCAAGGATTTATAATATTCATTTAACACACACACAACACATACAAGGGCGGAGATAAATGGTAATAGAAATATACACAAAGGCTGCATTGTGCTGCATTAGAGGCACAAATTAAAAAATAGGCATAAAATGAAATGTGAACCACATGTGGTAAAAGTAGGCAACTTTTAGAGGTTGAATTAATAGAACAACTTCACCACCCGGGGAACTGCACCCTGGGAAAATTACCAGGAATTAAGAAATACCAAATAGCAATGAAAGCATGTTCACATTTCAATAAGAGCAAGATACACAAACGAGTGGATAGAGTTCAAAAACATTTTGTAAATGGAAATAAAAACTGATCTCAATGCTAAATGGAGGCATAGTGGTTAACATCAGGAATGCAAATGCAAATTAGGATGCAAAATAATTAAATTACAAAGCTTAACAGAGTTAAAATCCTCTACAGGTATGTTCTTATTACTTGTAGTAGAATAAATGAATAAAGTCAGTAGAGCTCAGAAGGAAGAAAGCAACTTCTATTTCACAGTCACAAACAGTGCACATACAGTTTAAAGCAGAGGTGTCCAACATGCGGCCAGCGGGCCAAAAGCGGTCCTCCAGAGGGTCCAATCCGGCCCACAGGAAGACTTCATAAAAGGTAAAAACTACAGAGAAGACATTAACTGAAAATTATAAATTTGTAAAACTATAAATTTAAAATAATTTCTAGACCATAACAAGTTGTTTTGATGACAAAATAAAATACCAGATTGTTCATTGTTCCTGTCATTTGTGTCTCCTTTTTGTAATAATAGTTGTCTCATTTTTTTTTATTTTGTTGCGTGTCTGTCTCATTTTTGCTATTCTGTGTCACATTTTTGTTTTTTTGTCTTACTTTTGTCATTTTGATCGTAAAGTAAAATACTACATTACTATATTGTACGTCTGGCCCACTTGAGATCAAACTGGGCTGAATGTGGCCCCTGAACTACAATGAATTTGACACCCCTGGTTTAAAGTATTGTAAAACTGTTCAACCTTCAACACTAAAACTCTGAAGCTGAGGAAAAACACCGGATAAAACTCTAGCAGGTAGAAATCTGTCCGGAAACATGAATATTTCCTCCATCTGCAAACACACTTCATCAATTTAAAAGCAGCTCCTCTGCTGGAGAATAAAGAACAGAGCAGCGCGGCTGTTAGACTGTGAATCTGAGCCCTTATTCCTGCTGCATTTGGACTTTGAGACTTTCTGCTGCAGCTTCTGCTCCTGTTGTGATGCTGATCAACTATTTAACTGACTCTATGTACTTCATATACACTTGTCCTAGTGACTGAAACACCTCCTGATTTGAAAATACAGGCACGTCATGCCTGCAGTCTCTGGCAAAGGTGCACAACATGCAATATGTGCAAACTCAGAACAATACCCGGTACATTCAGACCTAGAGAGAAAATAAAATCCAAACCTCCTGGCACCGTACTGATGCTGCAGAAGGGAGGCCCAGTGACCATGAAAGGCAGCGCTAAGGGAGTTTTCCCACAGCAAGCTACAATGAAAGGCATCGCTCCCAGGCACATCAGACCGGACAGATGGGCGACTCTATGACAGGTGACAGCAGAAAGCACACCAGATCCACAACAGTCTGTCAGAAGTACAGAGAGACTGATCTCTGCTGCTGACCGCTAATTAACAATCCCAGTCAACTCTCAATACATAATGCGTCAGCTTCTGTAATATGTATGGAATATGAAATAGAGCTCCCTTTTGGGCAGCTTCTGCCACACTGTTAGGAAAAAAAGTAGAAATACAGCCAAATTCAAACACTAATGTATCTGTTGTAATGATGGAGCTAAAGCTGAGAATGGCTTTAAATAGCAGACTACTGTGAAATGAACAACAAATGTGGCACAAAAAAGACACAAATTGCACCAACCAGGCACTAAACACAAAAAACTGCAGCGGCAACATATATTATAAGTCTAGTTCCAAACATTTAACCTCCTATTCTAGAGTGCTGTAATCAATTATACAATAAGTGACAGTTCCAGTACTTTCAATTCTAACAGTAAAAAATACAGTAAAATACTGACGAACACAGCTGCCAGTATTTTACTGTAATTTTACAGGAACATTTGTTACAGTGCATACATTCTAATCTAGGTTACATGCTGGTATTAATGTAACTTTTCCTATTAGTTCATGAAATTTGGGAGGAAGAACAGAAACCAAGATACTGTTCAAAAGCTTCTGCACTGAAACTGAAGACATAATGGCACAAATGACTTTTATTTAGCACTTAACCTTCCTGTTGTCTTCATTTACGGGCACCAAAAAATATTGTTTCCTTGTCCTGAAATTCTGTAAAAAAAATTCCCCAAATTTCTGAAAATTTGCAAAATCTTCAGGAAGGAAATTCCAGTAATTCCTTAAAAGTTTCCCTTAAAAGTTTAATTTTAAAAACATCCCCCAAATTTGGCGAGAAAATTCTTGTAAATATTTTCGAAAATGAGTAAAAATCTTTCAAAAAAATCCTTAAAATATCTGAAGTGATTACATATATATCAGTAAAACTGATATTTTCTTTACATTTTTAACATTTCTTTTTTCCACCAAAAAAATGTTCAAAGATTTCCCAAAAATGTTGAAATTGTGGATATCAGAAGTTTCACTGTGAAAACATTTTTGTTTTCCCACATTTTCAAACTTTAAAACGGGTCAATTTTGCCCCACAGGACGACACGAGGGTTAACTTCTTATAAAGTGCACTAAACAGAAAATCATCTTACATCAGAACAGCTTCAACCAGCATCTAAACTACACTTGTGCACTTTTTCAAGTCACTTTTTCTGTTCAGTCTCTTTCTGTAACCAGACAGGCCAACTCCGTGATGTTCGGAGCTCTGTCGGGGTCACACCATCTGTTGCAGGACATCTTGTTCTTCTTGTCGCTGTACTTTATTTATGACTCCGTATGTTTGGGGTTGCCGTCATGCAGCAGAATGAATCTGCCATCTACCAAATGCTTTCCTGATGGATAACATTCTCAACAGCTTTCTAAACAACTTCTTGCATAAGTTTTGTGCGTCCCATCTCACACTCAGCACTTTAACATTTAGACTAAGCTGCACATCTTGACATGTTTTAAAGTTTCTCTTTGTGCACCATTTTTCTTCTGTATAAATTAAGATTAAAGCATCAATTCTTGAGCAGCGGTATGTAAAATTACCTGGGAGGAGCCAAGTCATTCACTCTGTTGTTGAGCCCTTTGGAACTTTTTAAAATGAGGTATAATAGAAAGGTTTCCAGCCAAGTGTCTTTTCTTACAGAGCCCTAATAACAAGGCTTTGCTGCGAGTCCATGCTGAGAAGTGGGAATAGAAAAGCTTTTAAAAAATCTCTTCCTAGGACTTTATATTTCTCAAATAATACCATCAAAAGATCACAGCATTGGCCTTTTTTTCTGACATCTGTGCAGAATATTTCCTCCTGCAGAGAATAATGGGCTCAGACACATATCAGCAGCTCTGACCGTTAAATGTATAGAATTTATGGGAACAAAGACATCAAACAGAACTCTGTGGTGATCTGAGGAGTGGATTTAAAGCAAAAGGTGTTGGGAAATAAGCCGAACCTTTTACAAGCTAACAGGGCAGATGGTTCCATAATCAGCTGTCAGAATGTGTGCATTATGACACCGGAACAATCTTAAGAAAGTCTGAATGCTCTAAGCCAGGGGTGTCCAACATGCGGCCCGTGGGCCAAACGTGGTCCTCCAGAGGGTCCAATCCGGCCCTCAAAGTGTAAAAATTACAGAGAAGACATTAACTGCAGATTGTAAATTAGTAAAACTATAAATTTAAAATAATTTCTAGACCATGACAAGTTGTTTTGATCAGAAAGTAAAATACTAGATGGTTCTTTTGTCATTTTGTGTCTCCTTTTTGTAATATTTTGTCTTGAGTTTTTTTTTGTCATTTGTCTCATATTTTTGTCATTTTGTTTCTCACATTTGTCTCGCTTGTTTTTTTTCTTATTTTTGCCATTCTGTGTTTTGCTTTACTCATTTTGTGTGCTGTTTTTGTGGTTTTGTGTTTCTTTGTTGCCTCGCTTGTTTTTGTCTATTTTTTGTCGTTTTGTTCTTTTTTTGTCTTGTTTGTGTGCATTTCTTGTCATTTTGTAACTTTTTTGTTTAATTTCTTGCCTCTTTCTTATTTTGTTTTGTGTCGTTTGTCTCATTTTTGTCATTTTGTGTCTCATTTTTGTAATATTTGGTCTTGTTTTTGTTGTTTATTGTCTGTTTTTGTCTGACTTCTGTCACAGTCGTCTCATGTTTTTGTCATTTTGTGTTTGCTTTTTGTCTCACTTGTATTTATGGTCTTATTTTTGTCATTTTGTGACAAAGGAAAAATTAGGAGTTGTGGTTATTTATCAGTTAATATGCTGTGATTTTACTGGTCCGGCCCAGATGAGTTTGACATGCATGCTCTAAGTCTATTCTTTGATCTTGCTGAATAGTCTTCTGAGAGGATTAAACTGTCATATCAGATAGATTTGCTTCTACGGAGAGGAACATAAACCTTCCAGCTCCCCACAGTGAGATCCATAACCTCCTGCATCAAGCGACTGTATAGCGGCATGAATGAAAAATGCAAATCTCTCCACATTTAGACACTCTGCTTTTACTTGTTATGCTTGGCACAACATGTCAAAAAGGCACTGGGGTGACGGGAAAGAAAAATCAACAGCCTCGCATAAAAAGGTTGTGTTGGATTTATTGTTGCAGCGAAATGCAGCCGGCCCTGCGCTGCAAAAGAGAAATCTTATGACTAAGCATGGATTGTTTTACTGCCACGGCGACCGCAGCCAACTGCTGAGAGCACAGTCAGCTCGTTTCTGCCGTTAACAGTCGGACGCCAGACACCGCTGTTGTTGAGCGTGTTCGTTTCTTGAGATAGCAGACAGACACCTTCTCTCAGTTAAAGTTGTTTATTCTGCAATGCCGAGTAGCTTGATATCAAGGACCATTACCGTTCAGAGGCCTGTAGTTAACAAAGGTGTTAATCTGAAGGCATCTTCTCAGTAATGGATGAAGTTCACAGAGTACAGAGTGTATTTATGAAAATGTGCAACAATCTCATTGGACAAAAACTGATAGAGAAGCGCCGTGGTTTAGACTTGGCTCTCTCTCGTTGGTGGACAGGCTTGTCCATAGCCTTTCACCACACGATACTTCAATCGTCTGTTCCAAAAAGAAACCCTCCCTATTATGAATTGTATCATTAGATCTTCATTATTAACGATGCTCTATTATCACGGTCATATGCATTAGCTATAGTGTACTTCTGCAGTCATGTGGTATCACTACTTTAACTCTCGTGTCGTCCTGCGGGTCAAAATTGACCTGTTTTAAAGTTTGAAAATGTGGGGAAAAAATATTTCACAGTGAAACTTCTCATGTCCACATTTTCAACATTTTTGGGAAATCTTTGAAAATTTCTTGGTGGAAAAAAAGAAAAAAATCACAGTGAAATTCGCTGGATTTTGGTTGATTTTTATGTGAATGTTCTGAAAGAAAATGTTAGAAGATTTACTGATATATATATGTAATCACTTCAGATATTTTTAGGATTTTTTGGGAAGATTTTTACTCATTTTTAAAAAAATATTCATAAGAATTTTCTTGTCAAATTTGGGGATTTTTTTTTTAATAAAACTTTTATGGGAAACTTTTCAGGAATTATTGGAATTTTCTTCCTGAAGTTGTTGCAAATTTTCAGAAATTTGGGTAATTGTTTTGCATATTTTTTGAATTTTTTCAGACAAGGAAACAATATCTTTTGGTGCCCGTAAATGAAGACAACAGGAGGGTTAATAGAAATAGTAAAAATAATAAATCCTAACACGGTTCGAACATGACTCCTTGACTCTCCTCATGCCCGGAGCAGCCGAGGCGTGTCTCAGACGCTGCTCACGTCGAGACTCGTGCAATCAATCCAGGTGATCACCTTCATGAGTGACGGCTTGGACAGGACGCGAGCCATCAAGGACAAATGTCTCGGCGCTGCAGCTGTCATTATTATTTAAGAGCAACACAAGTCAAGTCGAACGGTGCTGCCGAGGCAAGTGGATTTATTGGGATTAGTCAGGAGCTTAATGGGACCCATGGGCTCTTATCATTATTTCACACAGAGCCAGCCCTTCCAGGTGGGGTTAAACAAAGTATGAAATTAATTTATGAATATTTATAGCATTCTCAAATGAGGCCCTGCTAATCAGGATTTTTTATTTTTTGTGTGAGTGTGATGTAGATGAGATATTTTGGGTTTGGCACCTTTAGGGCTGTTTACCTGCTTTGTTCACCATATCTGAGTGATTAATGCCCTGATTAAGTCTCGCCTCAGACAGATTTTTAGCTTTTATTAGCCAGCGAGGTCTGGCTTCAAGGTGCTTCTGATTTGTCTTCAGATGGTTCAGGATGTACACAAACACCCGCAGACTGGAGCGAGTGTGCAGACATAAACTCTCACATAATGAGATGATGAAAAACATAGAAAAGATGATAAGACAGCAGGATGCATGAATCAATATCTGGCACCTTAGCTGCGTGGACTGCATTTGATGAAAATGGTTGCGGGTTAACTTTGAATATTTTAAACTGATGTATGCTTCTTTTAGTGCATGCCTTACACTCTTTAGTCTCTCATTTGCTTTTTTTTGTCTCCTAATCAGAATATTTCTATATTTCAACAGTGTTTTCAGTTTCTGTGCCCCAGAATCTGCAGAGATAATGGCGTCATCTTGTTTTTTATTTTATTTTATTTTACCAGACAATATTTGCACTTCAGTTCATTTGCTTCCAAGTAGTAGTGGTTTGAGCAAGCACTCTTAAGTAATGCTGATTTTTATCCCACAAAGTTTCTCAAGAGAGTGAAATGACTCGTAGTCTTTGACTACACTGTGAAATGTGAAAAAAATTGTTTTTACGGTAAAATTCCTGCAGCTGTGGTTGCCAGAATGCTACTGTAAAATTACAGTAAAACATTTTCTGTATTTACGGTAAAGAAATGTATTGATATTGTTGATTGTAGAGCTAAAAAACATGCTTCATTCCATATTTTACTGTAAAAAAAAAAGAAGTTTTAACCTTTAAAATTTGGAAAATTTACATGAAAATATGATATAAAATAAAGCTTGTGTAATTTATGATACATATCACAGCATTTTTCCATTATCGGCGTAACAGTTAGTGTATTTAACATTAAATATATGTATTTATAGCAAAAATTGCGGTTAAAGCTGTCATAAATATTAAAGCATGTCAGTTAACACAAAAGTACATCAATTTGACCAATACAAACTGTATTTTATACATTTAATAAATGCAGAAATTGTCAGGTTATTTGTTATAAATATTGCAGCATTTTTCTATTATCAGCACAACTATATGTACATTTAGCTGGGAAAAACTGTATTCTTTGCAAGAATTAAATGCAAAAATTACAGTATTAAAATTACAGTTCTACATATTACAGCATTTTTCCATTAAAAACTGTGCAGGAGTCAGGAAATGTATTTTTTCAAGAGAAAAAAAATCTAAAAAACACATTTTCAACCTATTTACTGTGATCCAGTGTTATATAACCTGCATAAAACTGCTCTAGAGTTCACAGATTTTCACCGTCATGTTGTGACAGTTTTTTCACCATAAAATGTAGAAACATTTTTTACAGTGTACCTCAGGCTCCAATGAGATAATCCACACATATAGGTCGGCCTCAACCCATTTCACACAAGAAAGCATGTTGTAAACATGAGCTCCAAACTTTTACTTAGGGACCGTCTGAAACATCTTGCCATTTAAACTTAACATTTTAATAATCAGCGGAAGCTCTCTCAGTAAATTGACCTTCTCCTGTGGCCTTTCCCCATGAGTGACTGAAATGCTTTGTGACAGCAGCTCTCGGCAGGATTAAATTAGTGTGGAATAAAGTGCATTTTATCCCGACCACAGCCCCGAATATATAGATGCTTTCATGAAGCCTGGACTTGGCATTTCGCTCGGCGGGCTGCAGGTCCAATATATTAATCACAGGAAGTACCTGCGACCACACAGGAAACCAGAACGCCTCAGTCACCTCACTGATCACAGAGCAAAATACTGCTGTCTTTTGAATTTAAGCCGGATGATTTTTTTTGCCAGGCCAGCAGTACGGCTCTAGAGATGTTGGTCCGTCAGCTGGTTGGTTGGTTTTGGATGAATGCCGTAAAGAATTGTGCCGACATCCTCGGTCCACAGAGGATGGAGCCTGGAGTCTTTGGTGACACCCTAATGTTACCTCTTGCACCACCCAGAGATTAGTAATTTTAGGCTTTAGTAAAATGTCCTGACATGATGATGATGATGGTGCCTGGAGCAGGAACTTTAAACCGGGTCAATTTTGACCCGCAGGACGACATGAGGGTTAATCTGTGGAATATCTAAATATGGATTGGCACAACTTTCATGGTTCCAAAAGATTGAAACCTGATTACTTTGAAGCTTTCTTTAGTTCACTTTAGTGCATTGATTGGGTCAAAATTTCAGTCTTTCATATGCTAAACTAGCATCGTGAACATGGTGCACATTATGCCTGCAAACACCAACAAGTTAGCACTGAGATTGTGTTCATTTGGTAATACTGTTTCAGGTCAACATCTTTAATGAGTTTTATCATTAGCTGTGAGATTAAACGTGAATAAGTTGCCCTCCAGTATAATAAATCATGAGCCATAATTAGCCTTTCTCGTACAGTGACATATTTTTTACTGGACACAGTGATACAGAATGGAAGTAAAACACACTCACTGCTTGTGCTGCATTTGCAAAAGCAGCACATGTTAATAAATGACCAAAACTGAAAAAGGAGGAGAGCCAAACAGGCAGTGAGAGAGAGGCAGGAGGAGGTCAGACGGTGATCACCATGCACAAACCAAGTAATAAGCAGAGACACAGAAAGGCCAGCGGACAGATGCTGGTGAAATTGGCTTTTGAGATGTGACTGAATATCTCTGGTGGGAAATCTTTGAAAACTGTGAGCCTTTCCCAGAGCAAATGATAAATAGGACACTTCAGTGGGACTGACTGTGGCTGTGGTCAGTGCACAGCAAAGAGCTCATTCTTCATCTTGGCCCGGTTGGACTCTAATGGAATGGCAGCCTGACAGTCTTTGACAGAGAGAGCACTGGAGGGCAGAGCGGTGGCATATTTCAAATACTGGACATCACTGAGCATAATTTATTTTCATTCAGTTTACGTCTTAATTACCATATGTAAGTGGCTTGACATCGTGGCCTGTCGACTTGTTAGGCTGCTCCTTGCTGTAGGGGCTGCAAATCTGTGCCAACATTACTGCTGATGGTGCAAGGAAGTGCTCAAAGCACCTGAAAATGCTAAATAAATCCCTCTATATACAGCACCTATTAAACATATTCACCCACCTTAAATGCTATCCCCTTTAAGTGCTTTTCAACACTGAATCATCATCAAATAATTTGGCTTTTTTGACAAGAATTTACCAAAAAAAAGAAAATAAGAAAGACAGATGAAAGAAGTGAAAACAGATTTCTACTAAGTCATATCAGTTAAATAAAAGTATAAAATAAATGCTTGCATGCATGTTAACCTCCTTTAAAGGGACTAACAGGGGGGTTAAAAAGGATGAATACTTATGCAGTCACATATTTTCAACTGAGAAACCTGTTTTCACTTTGACATGAAAGAATCTTTTGGGGCAAAATCCTGTCAAAAGACCAAATTATTAATATTACATTATTAACGAGACTATTAATAGGCACTGTATTTTCACATATAAAGTATTAGCGACTAAAAGAAGTCTGATTTGTATGGAAGGAGGAATGATTGTGCTTATTTCACAAGAGAGATTTCTGTACTTGCCTTTGTCTGTGGTTGAGGTATTGTAACTGGTTTAAAATGGGTAAGGTCTTCGTAGGAAAAGGTAATGACAGGTATTTTCTAGTTGCACTCTCTCTGCACTATGAAACAGGTGTTGTGGTTCCAGGGAAATTTTGCTGTCACTAAAATCTGATCAAAGCACTCCCACACAGTGCTGATGCAGAATGGCAAAGTTTTACATGTGACTAGGTTGTTATTTTTGTTGTTATTTACTGTCACTGATGTCGGCTGATTCTCTCTGAGAGGAGGGCTTTGTTGTTTTGTTTTGGCCTAACTCTTCTGCAGTAGCAAGTGATGTATTCAATGTCATTTTCAGTAAATCTGTTGATTTTAAAGTTGTAATTTATGTTTCTGGACCAACAGGAACTTTAACAGCTGCCATCCACCTCTTTCACCAGATTTCTGTCATCATTGTTCATATAGTTGGATAGCGAGCTGTGAAAGAAGATGATGTTCCCATTTTAAATCCTGCCTGCCAAACTCTGATTGGTTGCCTTATTTCAACTCACAGTAACATCCGTCAGTGGACTCAACAACAAAAAAAAAAGTTTTTATTTCTCTCCAAATCTCAAGTGTAGGCAGGCAGTGAATTAGAGGTCTAGAAACTGGGTTTTTAGGTACAAAGTGAATGCCTTGAAGAACCAGAGCTCAGTGTTTCTTCACAAACAACTATTTTGTAGGAAGCACAATCAATACAAAGTTACACCCGCCATGAGGAACAGAAAGCACCCGTAAATGTTTTTTTTTTCCTTCAGATCTCCATTAACTAAGCCCTGCTAATGGACTGAGGCAGTGTAAAGCCACATAAGGTAACAGTAATTGGACTGAATAAATGCAGCACTATACTTCCTCTGAGGACACGCAAAGACTTAGAAGAAACAGCCTCCTCCACAAACAACTCAAGATAGCTACCTGTTGCAAGTGTCATGAAAAAATGATTTATTGTCTCGCACCCACACTCTATTACATTGTTTGTATAGAGCAGTCAGCATATGGTGTCTCTGCACAGCTGCTGCTGTGGGGAATATTTAGTTGAAGAATTAATTTACCACTTTGGTTCAACTCTCTGTGACAGGCCTGAGAGCTTGTTTTGTACCCGACTGTGAAAATTCTTAAAAAGCAACTAAATGGCTTCGATATGTTTTTTCAAATTGATCATATATGAGATGTAATGAGGTCCCTGTTCAGAGCCAATCAACTGGAGGTCAGCCGCTCTGTGTTCAGTACATCTAGGTTTGCCTTTTTTTGTGAGTGTTTTCCTCCTATGGAGCAAATTAAATCTGAAAAAGGTGTTCCAATCTGTTTAGCAAAGATATGTTACTATAAATACCCATGTGTTCAATTGGTCATTGGTTTGTTGCTCCCCAAGGTAGAACTTGTGGAGGACCACGGATTGATCCGACTTCATTCTACTACTTGTTTGGCCATCAGTCACATGCAATTAACCGATACCACTGGTTGGAGTTTGATTATTCTAAGTGGTTTATCTGTCCTTTTCAACATCATACAACTGGTATCCACTTATTGTTATTCTATCCAGGATTCTTGGAACCTTGGATCTATCTAATGAACCAGCCTGCATTTCAACCAGTTCTAATTGGAGTCTTTGTAATCACAGATGTGTCCTAAAGGAAGGACGTTGCTCAGTGTGCAATGGTTAGCATGCAGCTCAGTGACCCAGTGATGCCATCATGGTTCACAGTTCAGGTCAAGGAAAATTTGTTATGTATTAATTCCACCTTGGAACCAACATCTTAGTTCTAAAGTCATTTATTTCTGAGCAAAATGCTGCAAACATTTCAAAATTAGTTGTGCATGCCGGGACAGAACCTGTTTCATGTTGGTAGAAAATGGTTGAAAGTGATCATTACTGGCACATTATTGATGTAATTCTACTGTCATGCAAAGTTGCAGAACCTGGAGATTGCTATAAAACTTATGGGATATTTTCTGTTTGTCTCTGCTATCCTTTTTCCTTTAATCCCTAACCCGAACCAGTCAGGGCAGACGGCTGCCCTCCCTGAGCCTGGTTCTGCTAGAAGTCTATTGTTGTTAAAAGGAGTCATTGCTCTACTGCCAAAAATGTTCTTGCTGAGACAGAATCCATGTAAATGCCTGGATTCATTGGATTTTCTTCGTGTATTTTTTGTAAGATCTTAGCTTTATTTCTAATTTGTCAGATTAATCTCCATGATTAATATCGTCATAGGGTTTTAAGCCTTGCTTAGCTGCACAGGTAAATTTGTATTTCATATAATTTTGGAGGCTTTCAACTAGAAGACCTAAATTAGTCAGGTAAATTACCATTGCAAATAACATTGTAGGGTTAACCTCAATTTGTAAACTTTGAAAGGCCAGTCTTATTAATCTGCTGGAAGGAACTTTGGCTCAATGGCTGCAGTTTTAATTGTACTATATAATAAACGGTAACTTGACTGGATTTATGGTTATTTTCAGCATTATGGATGTTGTATTAAATGTTTTTATCTCATCAGTCATTTATAAGACAGATTTTACCATCAAACTTGTGACCGTCTGCAGGTCAGCATGTTAACATAATATAATTTATTAATATCGTGTCACCTATATGCGCTTGCATGGAACTTTTGATCACTAGTAGCAAAGCATTTTAATAAAGGTAAATGTATTGGGAGGATGCTATGTATATATGTTACTGATTGTCTGTTGACATCTAGTAATTTTAATCTGTCAACAAAAGAAGATAAAAATGACTGAAACAAAGAAAGATTTGCTCCTGTTTTATCAGGCAGGAAATGCATCCAACATGTTGGTTAAGCCGCACCTAAATGCGCTTCAAAAGAAAATGAACTACTACTTAAACATGCCATGTCGCTAAGCAGCTGCAGAGTTGTTGTTGGAATTACATTTGACTGCTGCCTTGTTTGTCTGCGTTGCTATTTTGTGAAAGCAGCTAGCAATGCTTTCTTCGCCACTCTTGCAGCAGCTCTGATAGGCACAGATGTTATATGAAAAGGATTAAACCTCCAGCTCCAATCATCTTCATTCTCTTTTTTTTTTTTTTCCTTTTTCTCCTTCCCTGGCAGTTTTCAAGAAATGATCACTTGTGTGGATTGGTGCAGGATGCTGCGAGGCACCATACAGACAGACTAATAATGAGGATATGATTCCACAGTCCACCTGGGCTGGAAAGGGTGGGAGGAAGGAGTGGAGAAGAATAGAGAAGAAGGATGGGAGAGGCAAGGAGAGGAGAAAAAAATAGGGGTGTCTGAGGCATCCAGCTTCTACAGTCCCTAGACTCAGTCTGGACTCACAGGCAACGGAGGCAGCATCTGCTCTGGGCTACAGGAGATGGAGGCAGCAGCTAGATGTTTCTGCAGAATCTATTTCCTACAGTGCATCACACACATTATATTTCTGGATGCTTTACGAAGCACCTCACCATTTAGCACTAAACTGGCATTTTAGGCACTGCAATGACTCTGATATTTTACTGCTCTTTGTCCCCATAAACGCACCATTAATTTACAACGTTGCTTTAGTTTTGGTGTAATAAAATGTTGCAGTATGCACATGTAATGAGTGAGCAAACAGTGGAAGTATTCTAATTACTATTGCCTACAGGGAGTCAATCAGTCAGCAGATCCTGAGCCCAGCATAAGCAGCAATAGCAGAATTAATCACCTGGAATAAAGTAAATTCTGCATTTTCTATTCAATTTGTCAAAATGACAGAAGAAACAAGACTAGCAGTGATGATTAAGCACATTGTATTTGACACCTAATAAGTCTGAGATCTGATAGATGGTCCAGAAAGTGGGCTGAGGGAGAAAACGTTTGAGGCCACGTTTCTCGGCCAGCTAAGAGTGTTTTCCTGCAGCTCGTGTCGGTTTGCTCTGGCAATCAGAAAACAGAGTGGTGTGTTTAAGTTAAGCAGCATCCAGCCTCAAACTGCAGACACTGAGAACCCTTGAAATGTGTTGGACCTGCCATAAAGGCATGAATGTTGAGATTGCATGATAACAGGTCTGCCTTTTTCATCTTCCTCCAATTCTTCCCGCTGCTCGTCTGATTGGCGACGGCAGCATTCACTGTATGGAAACGGATATAAAAACACGGGACACTGGTGTTGTGTTTGCGATACCTGCTGTCCTGATATTATTATTATTTTTTGCTGAATTTTGATTATTCGCCCTGAGGCTAGACATGGCATCAGTCCCCCCACAGAAGCTGATTTATAAGTCAATTTGTTCCTCCTGTTGTCAATGCGTATTCTTGAAAGGCACACCTCTCATTACCAGCGATGGAGAGCTGAATTTTAATTTGTTCTGAAGCTGTAATTAAGTCTTATAATTGCCTCAATCTTGCCGTGTATTATGGAAATGTGATTTACTGCTACCTGTTTCCCATTTGTTTGGAGCGAAAACAAAGTCGTAAGATACAACAAAGTTTAACGATGTACTGTTTTACTTCTAAATGAGAGACGGAGTGTTCACTTCTTTCTATCTCGCAGCTTTGTTGCCGTCGTGAAACATTTATGAAATACATATTGTATACGCCCACACAAACAAACAAACTTCTCATTATTCTAAGATGAAAACTGCCGATGATTTACACTCCAAACATTAGAAACATGCGAGAAATCTATATGCATTCAGAGCATCTTTGTTTGAATTTATTTAAAACTCAGCTACACATTGAAAACAGCCTGTAACGATGCTGAAAGTGTAAAATAAAATTAATCATCTTTAATGTATGTTAAAGGATTTGAAATGATCTTTTTTTCATTTCTTTCTGTGGTTTCTCCGGGTTTTTTCTTTGCCTTTTCCTTTTCTCTGCTCGTAAAAGAAGGTGAAATAAAGGTGAGCGAGACATCTTTTCTGATGTACATCTCTAAGAAAATTGCGAGGGTTTACCTGTTGGTCTTAAGCTGCCTCATTAACTTGGCAAACCGAAGTGATTTTGTTGCTCGCGGCAACTCATGAGCTGAAGTACTTCTCTGGATAAAGAAAAAAAAAAAGCTGAATTTGTTGGTGGAGTCTGGTTCCAAAGCCCAGAAAGATTCTATCTCCTCACTCATTTGGCTCATCACCTTCTACTGCCGTGTCCTCTGGCCTCTGCACTGTTGGGTTTAGTCAGTGGTGGGAGGTTTCCTCCTACAGCTGCTAGTTTAAGCCTTTTGGAAATGGTCACAAGTAACTCTCAGTGTATCTTCCCATAAAGTAGAAAATATTTTCCTTTTACCTACAGTTAGCATGTGCCACAGTGCTTGGCCTGGTTCCTTCTATTCTCTGTGGTTTATTTTAAACTGACCGTGGTGTTAAATGTAAACAACCGTATTAAATACAAAATAAACTACAAATATTAAACCTGTGTTAAATAAATGTTCAGTCAGTAGAATCAAATGGAAGGCTTGCATGTGGATTTAAACATTTAACTTGTGTTTCCTTCTAAACTTTTGTTCCGATTTATTATTTGTTTAATTTCTATTAAACGTACTGCTGGCTTAATATTGATTTACACATTGCATTATGTGATAATACAAGAGTTGTGTTGACCCGTGAAGACTAGAAGATCACAAATATTATCCCACGCCATGTGAATTGGGATAAACCAAAGGTGAATTGACCAGGCTGACACACACTCACTTAGTCCTGAAGGCCAGTCCATGTCATGAAGACTGCTGCGTTTAAGAACTGATAAAATACTGATCACTGGTGAACTAGAAGCTGTGATAACATCATATGACTGAGACAGAAGTCAGCAGTTAATGGAGAAGGGAACAGTACAGAAAGGTATGAATCATAATGGGGAGGGTCTCATTTACAGTGTCCAGGATCTTCTGATTGGAGGGATCATGTGCCAGGAGGCTGAGGACATGTCTGTGGACCAACGAAGGGATGGCAGCTTCTCTCCAGCAGTCTTTGACCACTGAGATTGTTGCACATTCCATAAAAAGGCTCTGTAAACTGTGAACTTCATCCATTCCTGGGAAGACGCCTACAGGTTAACATTTTGTTAACAATACACTATAAAAAATTTGTGCATTTCACAGTGAAAAACTGTCAACTCCGACTGCCGACGTCTGCACAGTTTTTAATGGAAAAATGCTGTAATTTGTAGAATACTGTAATTTTTGCATTTAATTCTTGAAAAGAATGCAGTTTTTCCTAGTTAAATGTACATATTGTTGTACTGATGCTGCACTATTTATAACAATGTTACTTGTTATAAATATTGCAGGATTTTCTACATTTATTACATGTAAAAAATAAAGTTTGTTACCCGTTAAATTGATGTACTTTTGTGTTAACAGACATATGCTCTACTATTTATGACAGCTTAAACTGTAATTTTTGCTAAAAATACATATATTTAATGTTAAATACACTAACTGTTGTACTGATAATGGAAAAATGCTGGAATATTTATAATAGGTCACACAAACTATATTTTATGTGGTATTTTCATGTAAATTTTCACATTTTTAAAGGTTAAAACTTTTTTTATAGTAAAATATGGAATGAAGGATGTTTTTTTTAACCTTAAAATCAACAATATCAATACATTTCTTTACCGTAAATGTACAAAATGTTTTACTTTAATTTTACGGCAGCATTCTGGCGACCACAGCTGCAGGAATTTTTCTGTAAAAACAAAAATATAATTTTTTTACAGTGTAGTCCTTTGAACAGTGATAGTCCTTGAGTTCAAGCTACTTGGCATTGCAGAATAAACAACTATCACTGAGAGAAGTTGCCTGTCTTCCATCTCAAAATGTGCTCAACACTTTGCCGTCTTGTCATTCATGGTGGCTGTGATTAGGTAACGCTGTCATTCATTGTGACTCACTTAAAATCACAGCGTGAGCGCCGTTCCTAAAATGCAAATTTACATGTGATACTGTGTGTTTGCAGAGGTGTGCGTGTGCACGCTGTCGGCATATGTTTGCATGCTGAGTGTTGTTCTGTTTCCAAGGTAACGGCCGCGCTGAAGTTTCTGACATCGAAGTCCTGCCGCTCCTAATTTAGTGAAGACGTGTGGATGTGCTTTCATTTACCCGGCATCACACGCGCTACTCATTCTCAACATGTTCTGCTATCAGACAGTAACAGTGGCTCTGTAATGGTGTCATACTGAAGGAGCTTCCTGTGAGGTTCGTCTGTGCTAATTTGTCGTGTTCAACCTACAGTTCCTAATGACTATAAAAGATCATTAAATTGAGCAAGAAGGCCACATCTTCGCATCTGCTCAAAGCAAAGGTCAAAGGAGTTAATTAATTTTAACAATCCCTTCGGTGAAAATATATGAAATAAACACTCAACACCACAGCCGAGCATTTCCAACATGTAATGAGTTGGAAGGAACCACTCCTGTCCGCTTGTTAGATGGGGTTTTCCATATAATTAGTCTTCTTTAGGATTGGTTTCTGGTTTGGACATGTATGGTTGAGCTGAGAGTAGTTTTACAACATTTGAACATTGAGCTGGTGTGCTCAAGCTGCAGTGAGTGGAGAGAGATGCATGGAAAAAGAGACAGGAAGCTCATACATCCACATATTTTAGAGGAGGAATCAGTGCAAAGTTAATTTTAAACATGTTACTTTGATACACAGAGATGAGTGTTTAGGGGTTTAACTTAAAGACTGGACAGAGACTTTGTCAACATGGTGTCTAATTAAACTTTAGAAATCCCTTTTAAATCACTGTATCACCTATAAAAAGTGATTTTTTTTTGCGAACTACAAGTGATAAAAGACAGTACAGTATATGTTTGACAACCAATATCTATATGCAGAGATAAGATCCATCTTTATCTTTCTATTCATTGCCTATTTACCAAATTACTAATTCCAGCACAAAATAGCCTTTGGTTTTATCTATCTTGATTTGTCTATCTAGGTTTTGTCTATCGTACAGAGACTCGCTTTATCAGTTGACAATGTGGGCCTCTGCAAACCAATAAGACATCAATAATTGTTAAAATAAGTTTCACATCAAGAGCAACAATGTAAAACCCAAAGCAGACAAATAGGTCACTTTTGTTTTCCATATTGGCACAGCAATGCCAATATGGAAAACAAAAGAACAAAACCGTTATTGAACATAAGCTGGGCCACTACTCTGAATATCTCAGGTTGGTCTGTCTAGTTACAGCCACCATAACCTGTCAGTACAGAGAGGAGACAAATAACAGGCCAAAACACCATAGGTACCAATCCGCCAATGCTAAGCTGTTTCTATTTATTTATTTTGGAAAATTTGTGATGCTCAAAATGATGCTTGCTTCTCTTTTTATTAGGGACAACTTTCATATTTTAAAGTCCCTTTTTGGTCATTGATTATACCCTTAAAATCTCATCTTTGTGTATCAAAGTCACATATTTAGAAGATTTGTGCATGAAAGTAATGGTTTAGATGTAACTCTACACTGTTGTTTCGAAATCTGAATCCATGTTTTGGAGACGATCATCGCCACACTGAAGTTTCAACATGATATAACAAGATAAAAACTTTTCCTGGACAGGGGTCTGGAGAGCTTGAAGCATGAAGCCTTATGCTTGGCCAGAAATATCACCAGGTGTATATATCAGAATTTGTTCCTGACTTCTCTGCTGCTGCCGCTTGGGATCCATGAGAGTGGAGGATTGAAGAAGCAGCCGCTACCGCTGGTTGTTATCCTTGGGTCACTTTGCTTGGCTGCTTTGTACTAACTCTGTAGTAGCTACAAATGAGCAAAAAGTTGGCTCAACGTAGCAGAAACATGTTGGTTTTCTGCCTGTGAAATGCTCTGACTACATGCCACAGTACAGAGCTCTACATATAGCAGCTTCCACACACACAAACACTCATGACTTTCCTGGCATCCTGCTGATGGAGCAGCGCTATGGCAACTGTGATGGATCAACAGGACATCAAATACAAGCTGTGTGAAAGCTGTCAAAAACAACTGCCTGTCAAACAGCCTCTTCCAGACCAACTGTGTAATGAGCTTCTATAAAAGATACAGGATGTAGAGCATCAACATGCCAAGACGTTTACATTACAAGCTTCAGGTAAATGTAAAACCTGATTGGGAGGATAAAATATGCAGTGAGGTGTCGTCTGCTTTTAAAGCGTAGAGATGTCTCACCATCATATGAATACAAAACAGAAAGATGACTTCACTGAACTGTGCAATAATCCAGCTTGAGCAGGTATTGTTTCTGTATGCAATCACCTGTAGAGTAAAAGAAGAAATGGACACCCGGAGTGATGTATGGAGTAAAAATAGTCTGTTGGCTGTGATGATGTGTTGTTTTATAGTTTCCAGCAGCTGTTTGTCTCTTGAAAGGCCATTTTGTTTAACAGTGCCAAACTGTCTTTACATATCAAACATTACATTATCTACTGGCATAATTAAGCACTTATAAATCAGATCAAAACAAACAAACAAGCAAAAAACTGGGTCAGACTGGTTCTGGTGCAACAAAGAAATTAGCCCAATTGTCATGTCACCACTGTGATTGGCTGAAAGTGTCACTTAATTATCATTGGCTGATAGATGTCACTTTAAATTAAACATCTGTATCTGTTAAACATTGCTCCTATAAAATGCATTCAGCATCTTCCAGCTCTAATAGTACTGTTGAACCGGCAACTGGCTTATATTGCAGAGTTGTTGCAATAAATTGTGCTGAATCGCACCTAATAAATGGTTAACTTTATAAAGAAAGGACAAACTTACCTCACAGTTTAGTGAAGTTAGCCCTCGTATCATCCTGTGGGTCAAAACTGACCCGGTTTAAAGTTTGAAAATGTGGAAAAAAATAAATATTTTCACAGTGAAACTTCTGATGTCCACATTTTCAACATTTTTGTGAAATCTTTGAACATTTTTTGGTGAGAAAAAAAGAAATGTTAAAAATGTTTAAGAACATTCACATAAAAATCAACCAAAATCCAGTGAATTTTGCTGGATTTTGGTTGGTTTTTATGTGAATGTTTTTAAGGAAATATTATAAGTTTTACTGATATATATGTAATCACTTTAAATATTTTTAGGATTTTTTTTTTTTTTTTAAAGATTTTTACAAATTTTTTGAAAATAATTACAAGAATTTTCTTGCAAAATTTAGGGATTTTTTTTAAATAAATACTTTTAAGGGAAACTTTTCAGGGTTTTGCAAATTTTCAGAAATTTGGGGAATGTTTTTGCTGAATTTTTGGATTTTTTTTTCAGACAAGGAAACAATATTTTTGGTGCCGTAAATGAAGACAGCAGGAGGGTTAAGACAGAAAACAAGTTATATCCTATAATGTAGGTTTATGCATTAACTCTCCTAATTAGTTATGAACTAAAGTTTTCATTTTACACTTGTAAAGACCAAAACAGCCACAGAGCATAATACTGCCACCACCATGCTTGACAGCCAATTGTAAATGTAAAAATACATGGAGGAATTTTCAGGTTTTCAGAGAGCAGGTGGGTTGGACATGCAAGAAGTTCAACACAAGAGATGTACTCAGTGGAAGAATCCATTTCAGTGTCCACTTAAAAACCATATGAGGCAGTTTCAAAGGACATGATGAGTATCCTCATCTGCATTTCAATCTTTCAAGGTAGCAGGCATTAAAACGAATTTACTGCCCTTAAATCATGGCCTGGCCCCAGCTCCAGCAGCAATAACAACCTGTCCTCTAGTCCTGGTCCCTTCTCAAGTGATGAGTCGTCTTTTGATACTCAGGTGAGCAAAGTGCTGCAGTCAACAGACAACAAACCAAGATCAGATAATTCCTCTCCAATGCAGACTTCAAAAAGGTCATCTGAGCTTTCATCTCCTCTGGACTTGATTATTGGAATGCTCTTTATCCTGCTATCATCAAGCACAACATCCAGAGACAGTTTTTAATTAAAAAATGCTGCTGCTGGGGTTTTAACATACAAGACAAGCGACCACATTACGCAAATCCATGCTGCTCTTCTTCACTGGTTACCTGTGACTTTTACAATTGATTTGAGGATCTTGCTGCTTGCTTTAAAAGCCTCGAATGGTCTGGCTCCTGACTTTATCGGTGATTTGCCAACTCCCTGTGAGACCTATCACTGCCTGAGCTCCAGCAGCAGAGCCCTACTGACGGTTCTCTTTAGACTCCCTTTGAACATGTGGCTTATTCTGGACTTATTGGCATTAAGGTGATATAGAACTTAAGTAGTGGTGGGACGCTATTAAAAATGAATCTAATTAATTACAGGGTTTGTGATTAATTAATCACCATTAATCACATTTTTGTCAAATATAGCAATATTTGACACAATAAGCAGAGTTTGTCATTTCAAATAAATCTTGGTTGACAGTTAAATCAATGACTAGACATATGCATGTTTATAATTTAAAATGTATAAAATTACTGCAATTTTAAAAGAGGACATATAGATGAAAGTAATTTTGATAATTTAAAGTCTGGATTTAGTTGGTTTTTCCATTGTATGGCACATAACATAAGCATAAGTAGTTCAAGGACCTTCAAAAAGTTGAAAATCCACAGATTTATTCTGGTTTCATAGTTTCTGAGTCTGATAAACAGTGTCATTTTGATGGTTCTTTTTTTAGGAATAGAAATTCTTATGTATAAACAAAAATATTTTTTTCATAAACTAAAAGTTTATAATTAAGTTATTAAAAGACAGACATTTTTGTGGTTTAAGTTATTCCTAAAACCACAAAAATGTTTATATTTCACTTTTATTTATCTGCATTTTTCATCTGCCTGCTACATTCACAGATTACTGCAAAGTCAAAGTCCAATTATAGTCATTATATTCAATATTTTAAGACTTTTTGGAAACTCAAGCACTTTCAATGTCTTCTAAAGTGGTCTATTATGGGATGGCTACACCGTTTGCTTGTATCAGGACTGTCGTAGCTAACGCTAGCTCTGGTGCTAACAGCAACATGTTTTACATTGAGGGGATGCCGTCAGCTTGAAGTGCTACAGTGATCAGAAAACGCTTTGTTGCACAATTTGCACACGACCACACTTTGTTCCAAGCTGACATCGGGAAGACTTTTAAAAGAAAACTTTCTGCCCAACAAACTCAATGTGGTCTCATCTTCCTTCACTGTTCACCAAACTTTCTTATACGCCGACGTCACTCCTGTGCATCTTCATCACGACTGACAAACAGACTTTAGATTCATTACTGCCACCTACTGGGCTGGAGTGTTCATCAGAGTTACTGATGTGCCAGAAATAAGGGAACTGACAAAGGTGCGATTAAATGTGTTATTTTTCTCTGCAATTAATTAATCGAAATTAACGTGTTAAAGTCTCAGCCCTAAAATTAAGTTATTAGAAGTGCAATTGTTGAGCGCAGTCGTCTGCCAACACCTGATTTTGGAATTTGAAGTAAAGTGATCCAGATCCGCAACAAATGTACGTCTTCTTTCTATGCCAGTGCTCCAACTCTTCAGACTGGTAGTTCTGCTGACAGACAAACAGACAGCCATATCTGGCAGGCCAATCAGCAGCTCATCCAAGCAGCCGGGTCTTTGATTTCCATAGAATTTCTCAGAAGCCGCAGTCTTGCTCTGTTTCACAAGAAAACCCCCTTCTTCATTAGGATACAGATGCACCCACCCGTGCCTTTTTCAAATGGATGCTCACAGACACAATTTCTAAATATTCATGTCACTCGCAGCCTCAGATAAACCGGCGCTGCTAACTCCACACTCTAAACCCCCTCTGCGCTACTTTTAAATCCCATAACCCTTTGCCAATCTATACTTGATGCTAAAATGTAAACAGCCACCTCCCACATCAATTTTGGAGAAGGAAGGCAAAAGAAGCATAACAGAGACGCAGCTGGAGAGCGGCACCCGCTGGGCTCACCTCCCCGGGAAGCCAGAAGACAAAATAAACATTTCATTTAATAGTACACTGCATTAAAGTAAATCCCCTCTTCTGTTCTCAGGGGCGGGGGCAGCCTCAAGTGAGATGCTTTCGACAATCAGAAGTTTTCCCCCAGAGAGCAGCAATTACAGTCGGCTTCAGAAAATGAAATTTTTAGAAAATAGAGTGCGGAGTTGTAGGTGGTGAAATGTTAATGTGTCTTTGCCTGGAATGTAATGTTGAGGCGCAGCAGTGTGGCTCAGAACAGAAGGAATACATCACATGTTTAGTGGTGAATAATTCACTTAGGATGCGATGAAAAGTTTTGCTGTATGTGTAGGAGTTTGGATATTTAAATCAATCTAAAAAACGACAAAAGTGTCATTCTGAGTGCATTGCATTGTTGTCTGAGGTGCAGTTTTAATGTCAGCTGGATTCAGACAGATTCTGCAGCATTAGCGTTCCTTACATAACATTGCCTACCTATCATACCACCAGCATGTGACCGCTCCTTCACCCCTTCTCTCTCTCGCTCAATTCAAAGTTTGAAAATGCGACTATACAGTAATTTGGTTCATTTCATGCTTGAGAGAGAGAAAGACCGAAACATTTTCCTTTAAATCTAACTATTTAACTGGAAATTCCTTGATTTGAGTGCGTCTGACTGAACAACAGTGAAGACAGATTCATCGTGTGCTTGTTAAATGGTTCAGAAAAACAGAGTATCTTTGTAAATGCTATGTCTGTAGGATTATATGGGATTCCAAATGAAGGAGGAACTGCTCTGATATACTTCAGGGATGGGCATAGTGATGTAACTACTAACACCAGCATGCTTTCTCAGTTTGCAGTGAATCTGCTCTGCTGAAAGAGAGAGAATCACATAGAGGATGGCAAACACAGTACAGTCTATTTCTTGGTCCCAGGACATATGGGTATTTTCTTTTTAATCTTTCATCCTTGGGTTTTTTTTCAGACAAAACCTGCAGAAACTGAGAAAAAAAAGGGCTTATATGAAACACTTTTAATACCAGCCGTCCAATTATGGTGTTGGGGATATGAGGGTATCAGCTAGGAAACTGCAAAAGCAACACCTAAACACGGTTTACTTTCAGCATTTAAAGAGACTCCAGTGGCTTCTTAAAGCATTGAAAGTAAAGCATGAGTGTTGTTATAGAGTTCATACCACATGGGTGCAAATGCCTTCAAGCAGTGAGTCTTTGGTTCGATTTCTGGCCTGCCTGGACCTCTACTGCACGTCATTCCTCTACTTTCTTCTTCTCTATTTCTGTCTCTTTTTACTGTAACTATCCAATAAAAGAAATAAAAACGAATCATGCACTTTCTCAGTGTAAATATATGGCAGGCAGAAATCTGGTAAAAGCAAAAGTGAAAAACAAAACATGAAAATAAGAGGCAAACTTTAAAAAAATATATATAGTATTCCTCCTGCAGCTACCTACATCCTACTCTCCTTGTGGACTCTTTACACTGTCTTATCTGCTGTGATGAAAAGCCTTTTGATTGGCTAAAACCTCCTTTCATAGGCTAGATTTTCTAAAGTCTGACAAACGAGCCACAAGGAAGCACCCAAGTCTGGTTTCCAGCCTCTCTAAATCACATACATGCTGAAGGCTATTATGAATTTTTCCTCCAATGATGCCAAAAGAAAATGCTGCCTATTCCAGCTTTAAATGCAAGCTACAGTTTGCACATCATCTCCATCCTCCAGAGCCGTTGTTGCCATTGCTGCAACTTTCTAAGTATCTCCAGCTACTGCAGCTTTTGGCTTGGGTTGTAACAAGTTTAATATCAGTAACAAAAGCTAAGGGAATAGCAAAAACTAGGCAAGGAAAAAAAATTTTGGTACGTGAAATACAAATAAAAACAAGGTTTTACAACTAACTGAAACATGGTGTGTTTCCAAAACTCACTAGATTAAGCTAAAATCAAAGAGAAAATGTCTTTAGTTTTCATGTATGCCACTTTATTGCATACATAAGCTTAGCATTTTGGGTGGATATACAATCTGTTTTTTAACTGTGCCAATTTTTTTGGCAGCAGATGGCAAACACGTCACAAATCGCCACACTGTCCACGCCTGGCAGCGCGGCGGCGAAAATTGGGAAAAAATGAGCAGCGTCCCATTTGGGATTACTTTGAATGCGACTGTGTCTGAGATAAGACCAAGTGCCTTGTAGTGGAAGGTGATAAAATATGTGGAACATTTCTCATGGGGGAAAATCCCACGAACCCAAAAGTCCATTTGAAAAGCAAGCTAACCTTGACAAGGGAAGGGAGAATACTCAGGACCCTTCCTCTGAAACAGAAGCTAACAGGATGTAGCCTGAGACAGCGCATCCCCACTGATAGCTGCTGAACAGTAAATAAACACATCCCCAGCATTGGAGGCAGATTTAAATATAGTTTGTACTAAAAGCTGCATTTTGTGTAGACTGTTCAGATATTTGTGCACAAATCTGCATTTAAAGTACTTTTATTGCTGCATTTCTGCATTTAATTACACAGATTCTGACTAATACGCATCTTTTACAGTTATGTTTTTGCTCATCTGCTTGAGGGGAATCTATTTTGAATGAGGTTTTGTAGAGTTTTTATTCCACAAGAATTCTTGTGACCTTTATGACTCTTGCTCCTGACAAATATTGCAAAAAAGGCTAAAAGCCAGACAGAAAGTTAGAAAAAACTAAACTAAATCAGAGCATTTTCAAAAAAAAAAAAAACCAACTAAATTCGTCAAAACAAAATCAGAATAAAAACTATTCTAACTTTAGTCTTCTCAGTCTTTTTGTCAATCAGTGATTTTCCTTGTTTTTAGCTGCTGTTGGTGAGAAATGCTGGATTATAAGGTTAGAGTTCACTGCTTAATTTTGCATTTCCTTTAACAAAATCATGGTTTCTAGTTTGAGAGTGAGTCTTAAATCATCATCAAGAAACCTCTATGCAACTTAAAGTGGCATGTTTGCTCATGTTAGTTTATCTTCGGTGTTGTCCGAGTCGCTGCTGTTAGACAAACCCTGTAATCTCTCTGAAAGTAGCCTGTCACTGCCAAAATAAATAAAAGTACAAAACACATGGACAATGAAAGTGATTGCAATGGATGTGTCCAGAAGCACAACAAAATAATGGGCCGCCAGACACCAAGAAATGTTGACATAGATGGCACTTATGTGATTTTACATTCATTTAGAACTTTCATAGCCCTGCTACAGCACAAACAAGCAACAGACTTATTTTTCCTGTTCTGATTTTATAACTAAGATTCAGTAATTCAGTTCAGTAATAAATAACAAAATGAAGAAAAAGATGACAAAAACAATACAACTGAACACATGGTCGAGCATGAGTCGAACAACTCCATTGCTTCTCTTGTGCATTGCAGTGCAAGACAATAGTGTACATGAACAAATCAAATTTATTTAGCATGCACACTCTGAATATATTTGATTTAGTTTGTTTGACTCCAGACCTGCTTAGAATTGATATGATGAATATGAAGAACTGACTTGCTTGGTTTGCTTCCTGGTTTTGAATATAATACTGACAAGTGGCTTTATTGTATTGTAACACAAGATGAAGGAGGAAAATGATTGTGTGGTCATCCTTACCCAGTCCAATAACCATAGATTATAATACCTTTACATACAATAACCCTGATATATATCATATCAATGATGTCCTGTTTCCATGTGTGCTGTTCCAATGCTTTCATGGTTTTAAAACTCTTGCTTTGGTGATTTTCTGTGTTTGATTGGATGTTTGCAAAACACAGAGTAAGACAGGAATGCATTATAGATTCCATCATCAATGTACTGCTGGAGTTCACAATTTCCATGCATCCTGATTCCAGGTAACTGTCACACGTTCAGAATAAAATGAGGTTTCAAAACATTAATCATGTAAAACACAGCACGGCAAATTTCAAAGAACTGAAAGACACAACAAAGGTATTCAGAAAAAAAATTGCCAAGGTGCAATCTTTGAAAAAACAGACTCCTTACATAGTATACGCTTTGCGTCTTCACATAGAAAGAAATAAAGAACAAGAATTACTGCCTCACAGTTTGAAATCACTTCATTATTTTATCCTACTCGCATTATTTTTTGTTTTTAGTATTTGCAATGTTTGGTGAGGTCAAGATGAACATGAATTTTGACTTTTGACCACCAGCATCCAATCAGTTCATCCTTGATTCCAAGTGAATGTTTTTGCCAATTTTGAAGAAATTGCCTCAAGGAGTTCAAATAATATCGAGTTCAAGACAAATGGATACGCACACCAACAAATGGACAACCCAAAAACACATCTACTACCAACAGGATTACTGACACGGAGGAATAAAACAGCAATAAGTGAAATGATCTCTAAAAAAAAAAATAGAACGTGAAAGCATCATTGCTGCATTTATACACCAAACCTAAAACAATGTGCATTTATTCAATCACCTTTAGTGGATGGAAGGACTAGTGCACAAGAATCCACATTAGTATCATCATGTAGCCTGTGTGTGTGTCTGGTGAAGCCTGATTCACTGCAGTTCTAGAAGAAAGAAAAGTGACATTTCAAGCCTCCTATCTGTCAACTGTCTGCAGTATTTTGTTCAGCTAACTGCATGTCACAATAAACATATCTGCATATTGTTTACACTGGCATGTTTTCACATCTGCAATGAATGGACATCGCTCCACACTGACAGTTTCACTTATGGACAGCTAGCAAATGGAGCATGAAGTGAAGGCGTGTGGCAGCTGCATCAAACATTTTTGGCAGTGATGACAGGATGGGAGGCAGGCAAAGGATCATGTCCTTGTCGCTGTGTTTGGAACTCTGGGGTTGGTCACAGTGCCTTTGTAAGTGGGTGTTGGGATATGTAGGTGACAGTATGAGGTTTAAAGTGGACTCTAGCCTAGAAGATTGTGTCATTAGAAGGGATTCAGATAACAATGCTGTTGGAGGCTTATTAAATGCCAAAGCATTATACAACTGTTATCACATTGGCAGCTATTTTGGCTTTCATCTTGATTGTGAGATAACTACAAGAAATGCAGCATCCACATGAAGTAATCCACCAGGGATGTGTTTTTATTTCAAACATTTTGCTGCTTTGCTGTAGCTTCCTGCAATGGCACCCCCCATTGTGGCTCCATTTAATTGAGTATGAGTGTTGTGTTTTTTCACAAAAGGCTCTCAAATGCAGCAATAGGACAGTCAAACCAGGGCATTTTTTCAAACAATCTAGTTGTCTATGGTGGACCATCGAGTTAGATTTTTTTTTGTAGTAGGCCTCTGTGGTGTTTTTGAAATCCCTTACTTCAGTTTGATAGTGAATGCTACTTCTCAAAGCTCAAAATGAAGATTTGACTGGAGAAGTGGGACAAGATGTTACCTGACGTAGTAATACTGAACGTTGAGAATGAACATGCGAAACATAAATTCGACGAAGGGTAGAAGATGAAGATGGAAGAAGTTGCCAAGGTGGAAGGTGACCAGAATCCAGTTCAAACTGGTGACTACAACAAGACATTGGTTATTGATGGATGACTTTAAACCACAGTGTTGTAGACTGTCTTGTGAGAAGATCCATTGAAACTTGTTTGTTGCCTTGGCAAAACAATCCTACAACTGGATTTATGGATCACAGTGTCCAATTCATATACTTAATCATTGTTTGTAGCTTTTGAGATCATTTTGCATGGATTCTTGTAACGTTAAACCAAAGAAGATGGCCGCATCTTTTTGTTTAGTAAGTAGTTGCATACATAAAGAACAAAGTGACCATCTGCATTGGAGCGCTTGGGCTAGCATGGTAATACTCCACTACTGATTTTTTGCTGCAATATGGTCAAACCACCACACTGTGACTAACAACAGCTAATGAGGAGCTAACATGATGGCATGCAGGGAAACAGAACCCTTGTACCCTGAACCCTCCCAGTAGGTTTTTACTGTCTCCAGACTCACTTCAAGAAGCCTCATTATTCCCATCATGGGATCCGGTTGCTTACAAGAAGACCTGGACATGGAGAAGGCACCGCATAACTGTAAAACAGAACAAAAAGCTGAAGCAAAAACAATGGCGAAAAATCATAGGTTTGGCCAAAAAAGAAAAAAGCTGTGGAGATCACCTGCACACACAAGGAGATAATTAGCTTAGGCTAATTTGCAAATTACCTTTGGCTGGCACATAACTATCGGGCCTACCATCAAGCGAACGGTAGTTTGTTAAAATCCCTTCCACCACTGAAGTGTAAAATCATGATGCACTGCTTCAGAGGACCGATCTTGGAATGTGTAACTCATGGTGGTATTCTGTGCCAGCAAAAGTCTGGCACAGCTTTCGTGCTTATTTTTCAATAGAAGGACATGAAGCAACAGTTAATTCCCAAGGTATGTCTTAATTGTGATAACCAAGGAATTACACTTGATACCATTAACAAACAGGTTGCCTCTAATCATGGTAACTTTGGTTCTGCTGCTTTAATAAGTAGGATTAGATTAACTGTAACGAGGGAAAAAAATAAAGGAGCTGGAACAAAAACAGATGATGAATTATAACCAAAAGAATAATATAGATCTTTTTGGAAAGTTGATGATTTTGATATGGTAAAGTTTACAGAGCATTAAATAGGATCAAAGCTTTGGAATAAAGGTGAGATTTAGGCTAAAACTTAATCAAGATATGGCTTCAGATGTAGATCTTTTCCAGAAGGCTGTTCCATGAAGTCCCATCACAGCCTTAGCATTGTGATCACTTCTGAGCAGGGTATAGGGCTATAAAAAGTTCAAAAACACCTGAAGAATCTAAACCATTGAGCCAAAATAGGATCAATGAGATCTGTTTTCCTTGTTTTATACAGAAATCCGTCTATTGCATTTTGAAGTAGTAGCTGGCCTTGTTGCCAAGGGACCAGTGCAGAGATCTGGGGAAGTCTTGTCCAAAGGGAGTGAAAGCATGAATAACTCCCTCACAGTCCTGGCTGACGGGCATTTCTTCCATACCGTAAAAGAAGTATGAGCAGGCTTTAGTAAAGGGATTTAATTCACTGGTGAGTCTACTAAGGGAATCAACAACATCCTGAGCAGTATTCGGAAGCCTCTTTGTAGTGACCATAAAATGCGTTGAGTTTTGACTTCAATAAGCTGCATTAGGTTTGTGATATTCACAATTCAAGTTCATACTTGACAGTTCTTATGCATGACTAATACATTAGAGGTAATAGTACTTAAAGGTAAAGCTGGGTGTCATCAGTATAAGTGTGGAAGGGAATGCTATCATTTGTAAGTGAAAATCCAAGCAGCAAAGAAAGAAGATAATAAGGGGTCCTTGTATGAGGCCATGGAGATTACTACAGTTCAGAAATGCTTAATACGAGACACCAGCTGCTGTTGTATCTGAAAACTAACAAATAACATCCCGTTGCTAGAATGCAAATATAGATTTATTAAACTGTCCTAAGGAACCATCATAGTTATGATTACTGATGGACCCTATGGCATCAGTGTCAGCAGTTACATTGCTTGCACAGGCAATTGTTTGATGTGTTGCTGGGAGACCTTTTGACAGCACGAGCCCTTTTCACACCACTGACAGGTCAATATAATTGGAACGTACATATGACTGCAACTGATACACGGAGGAGCTCGATATGATGTGAGGTCGAGAAACAAAGACATCCAAGAGAGGCCTTATGCTCTTCGTGTAATGATTTCTTCATGAAGTCTGTCAGCTTAGAAAACTGCTTTAAGGAAGCCTCGTTTAAAATCCTTTTTTCCCCTCCAACTATTGATAGCATTCCTGTCTTATTTCACTTTTTTGTGGGGTGTATCTTTCTTGTCTTTTTCACTTTACATGGGTTGGGTGTCAGAAAGGGGGTATTTCTTTGAAGCCAAATGCTTGGGGCCACAGCAGGGGCTACAGACCAACTAAAAATTCATTTTAAATTCGTCACTTTCAGCCTTTTGCATAGTCTTGTTTCAATTACAAACCAGATGACTCCAGTTGAAGGAGCAGTGGATCATTCATCAAGCCCTTTGAGCTGGGAGAGATTCTTACTGATGATACATGGATCTAATGACAAGAACAGCTTTAGTATTATAATCAAATGACACCGAGGACATGTAATGAATGCAAAAATGTGTTTGGGGAAAGACTGAAAGCATCTGTTATGTATATTAACAGATATGTATCAGAGCTTAGATTTGCCTTTTAAGAAAGGAAAATATCACTACAACCAGACTTCACAACTCTGAAATGAAGAGGATTTATCTTTCATTCTAACTGGTAAAACCACCTCCATGTTATATGAAGGTCGCTATTTCCTGAAGCTTTTACTAATAAACAGTAAAAACACACAAAAAAGCCTGGAACAGAAAAGGGATGAAGAGCAGGGTGGCAGGGATTGTGCTTAATCAATACAGGAGCATGTAGGGAAGACAGACAATGGATGAAGATGAGACGCTCGGACCTAAAAGTTATGTAGTGGCTAAGAAACCTTGTCTGATACCAATTTCATGCCATCTCATCTTGCAAAGAAAAAATTCACTGTGCAAGCATTTTTGATGCAGCTCCGAGACTTTGAGAGTAATATTGTGTCAGCTCAGAAAGTGCAAAGCAAAAAAGTTGAAGTAAAGTTTTAAATATGTGCATTCATTTGAGTTAAAGTTCTTGGAAGCAAGCTTTGCTGCATTCTGCACATGTTTAACAGCCTTTGGCGTGTTTGTCAATGCCAACACGTGCACATTTATGCAAGTGTCCCAAGAACAAAATGTCAATCGTGTTCTCAAGGACTTATGAACCACACAAATGCTGTGGGTCATTTATCATTCTGGTTATCTTTTCTTTTTATCGCTGCCGTCTCTTTCCCTCGCCCTCTCTTTCAATCCTCACATGAGATGCTATCTTGAACCTCTTAATCAGGTTACCAGTCGCAGCTGTTTATGCCCCTGGGAGGACGGAGTCTTGTCGGCTGTCAGGACACATTGTTCCACCAGTGAAGAAGAGGAGATGAAAAGATTAGAGGTTGCACTCACAGCATTGAGGAGATCTTTGAATAGAGAGAGAGATAAAGAGCAAACGGACAGAGACTGAGAAGTGTAAATGAGAATATATGAGTGAAAGCCCGGTGCTATTGTCTACCTCCCACTGATGATGGATCAGTCAACCTCAGTCATGTTGTTTTCAACCAGGTTCAGACTATACAATATTTTTATCTAATAAAATGGGTGCTCTGTCAAATTAGGTGAACCATTAATTCCGGCTGTGCTGAGAGACAAAACAGATCCGACCAATCATGGCTTGTTGTCTTTCACAACCTGCCTTATGTCATCGATAAGAGGGTGCCAGAGACTGAAACAAGAACATAATCAAGTAATATTGTCCAAAGTGGGCTGTTTGATACCAACTATGTCTGTACAAGCCTAAAAAATAGATGTGAAACCATCAGTGGGTTGCACAAAGAAGACAGGTTGGTTTGTCTATCCTTTAACACGGTGGTTTCCAAAGAAATGTTTGGGACACTCGTGAATCAGAATCTGGAAATCAGATGATTTCCAGTAATTGAAAAACATTTAAACACAACTAGATATGGATCATTTTAACCATAGTTGTTAGTCTGTTCAGTCAGTGCGGTGGTTCATACATGGGGATTACTTTGATGGATGTATTCTACTACTAACCTTTATTAAATTACCATAGAATGACGTTATGGTTGTTAGTGCATTGTGTTTTTGTGTTACCCTTATGTCTGTGTTGGGCTTCAACCACCTCCGGATACAACGGCAGTCATGAGTCTTAGCCACCATTATTTTGGACACCCCTGTTTTAGCCTTTCTTGTTATCTAAAAAGTTGTTTACAGAAGAGCGCTCTTGGCTGGTATTGGTTAATGTCATGCTCACACTCTGGAACATAGGATGAAGACAAAGTCTGACAGGCCAGTCTTTTTGTTGGGATGACAGAAAGTGTCCAAGATGTACGAAAGCTGCTGGCCTCAAAAAAATATGCACAATTTGTCCAGTGACGTAGATGCCATCAATGTCAGTATGTAATGTCAAAACACGTATAGGACTTTTTCCTATTTTAAAATGGCCTCATGAGGTGGTTAGATGGTCTGAAGGAATAAGTCATTGGATTTGACCCCGAAGACTAATTTTTTCTTGAGACTTGAGATTCATTTTCACTCCCTGTTTAAGTTTGGCACCAAAACTACTTGTCTGGGTGTCGAGGAAGGTCATAGTTTGGGCTAAAACACACTCTTTCACAACATTAACAATATGATACAAGGCAAATTTCTCATTACGTGGAAAAGTATGACAGTGACAACACCGGCAAAGAACATCTGGTTACAGTTTGATGGCATCTGTTAGTAAAGTTCACAGATTTTCATAAGTCTATCAGACTACCCAACACATTGAAAAATAATGCTAAAGAGAACACAGTGCTCTTAAATGCACCAAGGGGTCCTGACAAAGCTTCAGTATATGACAAGTTTGTAGTGAGACTAGGCTCCAATGAGACACTGCATAAGATAAATTGATCAGATGTTGTGCTTGGTGCCCATTTTTGGTCCCAACCAACTATGTTTTTCAGGTCCAGTCTTTATCAGGCTGACATGTAGATTAAAAAGCATTGCTCGGGTTTTTGAGTACCCAGCTGTGGTCCCTCAAGTGGATCATTAATATTTTTCTTTCCTTGATAAACAACATTAGTATAATGGCATGCCAGTTAGATGTATTGACCAAACTTTGTAGCCACTTTGTCATCCCTCCAGCTTCATCTCCAAAATACCCTTCTTAATTATAAAGAATTGAAGACGAGTTATTGATTTGTTTTGAACAGTAGGCTGTAGTTTTTCAGCAGTGTGACCAGAGCTGCAGAGATTGTTGGAGATTTGCAGTAGTTATACTAGAAGAGGAACATTTCTCCTTTAATCCACCACAGAAATTACACTGAAGATACATTTTTCTTGGATGTGCTACAAACAGACAATTTTAGCTCATAATAAATGAAAGCAAAAGACATTCTTACGATAGTAGATTATGGTACTTAGCATACAATTGTACATAATGTTAAAACAATTCACAATAATTCTAAATTGTATGACTCTGTCTTATGAAACACACACAGTTGACGGCGATATTCATACAGCTGATACAAATGTGTGGGACAACACAGGATGCAAAAAATGCTCATGTAGTCAAATGCCTGTGAGTAAATTAGGTTCAGTTTTGCTGTTAATGGGCAATTAATGTTTTGCTGCCTCTGGTGTCAGACCTTTTGCATCGGAGATTTTGACATGTCAAAGTAGGGAAAGCTCAGGTTTGTTACTGATGGCTGCATTCCACTTAAAGAAACTTCTACAGTGTCCTATGGAAGTTTTCACATTCTTTTGCTTTTCAACGTAAATCATTAACATAAATCAATGCCCAATCAATAGTCAATTTAATTTGCCTTTGTGAAGAAGAATCAGGGTTTTCATTATCTGCCACAAAATTAGAAGGTTGTAAATTCACCGATGGAATTACTGGAAGTAGAAGCACTGTCAAATGTGTCAAGAAATATCCTTAGAATAATCATCACTGTCCATACAGTTCCACTGTCATTAAAAAAACTGCTATTTTCCTGCTGGAGAGTGCCAGGGAATTATTCCTCCTAATTTAATCATATTGCACAGCAGATTTCAATTTGTATAGAAAACGCACTGGAGCAATGAGTATGGAGAGAAGTTTAATAAAGCCTTGAAATGTACCTTCACTGATATGATTGCATAATGACAGGCTGGTCTATTTAATAACAGGCATCATGAGAGGGAGAGGGATAATGGGAGGACTGAGAAGGAAATTAAATTCAGATGCAATGACTTCTGCTGAGTTGAATTTTATTCTGTTTTCTGTTTGTTTTCATAATGGGTTTTGTGCTGCTCATTTAAGCGATGTGATAGTGTTTTTTTTGCTCTGATGCTAATTCAAAAAAGGGGATGACATTTTCTGTTCTGTTGATCTGCGACACTTTTATTCTCTGCTATCGGAACTATTTTTTATTTGACCACGCAGCAACCAGTAAATTTTTAACGAGCCAAGGATGCGTGCTACCTATAGTAGCCCGAAGAGTCTGCTGAATATATTTATAAAGGGTCCTGCTTGATTTGTCGGAATGTAAACAACTTTTTAAATAGTTGCTTTTGTTCAGTTTGCCTTTAATCCCCAAAGGAGGGAGACAGTGCAGATATAATTGAAACCAGAGGAAGATGTCACCCATTAAAAGTACGTGAATTATTTATTAACAATGAACTAAACTCACTTCTGATGAGAGTTCAATTACATGGAAAGTGCATTGTGGGGGCGGAGGGTGGGCGGGGACACAGCGAGACAGGAAACAAAGGGAATAAATATGAAGAAGTAAATACAAGGGAGAACGAGTGGGTGGGAAGACAGAGAGCACAGGAGTAAATAAAAAAATCTAGCTGAGATGGGGTTTCCGTAAAACCATCTGTGTGGGCCTTGATTATATTGCTTTTTCCATTTGCATAGCGGAAAACAACTGAATAATTAATAATAACCTAAATGTGAAAGGGCTTTTCATTCATATTCCTTCTCATCTTTTACTATTACACCCGAAGCAACGGTGTAAAGGTGCCTGGCATTATTGCAGAGCTCACATCAGAAGTAGTAATTTCATAGGGACTATTAGAAAATGTGAGAATGTACGAGTTGTTTGACTAAGAATAATGGTTGCTTTCGGTTTTCCTGACGAGGCTGAAGAGGCCCCAAGACAGATCATAGAAACGGAAGTCATAAATTCACCAGAACGGGTGGTGTGTGTGCAGTATTTGTTTACGTGCTGTACTTGTCTGGGACTCAGCGTCTCACTGTAGAATTGGCAATTTTTCTTTGATTATGCGGGTTCATTCATGGAGTGACCGTGTGAGAGAAATGACTTGTAATAGGCTATTACTGAACAAGAACTCCTAAACTCCAATAGTCTGCCTGTGGGATATTCACCGCAGCTGCACGAGAATACAAACTAGACAGATAGGGGAGGCCGACTGATTGACTGGTAGAAAGAGGTAAAGATCCCTGAGGGAAATCAAAGGTGGCAAAAGAAGACTCCAGAGGAATGATATGATTCATGGGATCGTTTCACCTTTCAAAAAAGGAAGACCGCAAAGGAAAATGTCATGTTTGTGTGATGTGTGTGTTGAAGGTATAAGCTGTGATCCAAATGTAAACAAAGCATTGCCCAACCACCAGAGGAGCCAGCCGCCACTTCTGGATGAAGGTTAAGAGTCTGTATGTAAAGACAGATTGTTAGAGAACACATTTTACTTGTATAAGGTATACATAATGTATATATTATGTGGCTACCTATGTGAGCTATACAAAAACATATTAAATCAGTTCTGGTCACACACCTGTTTGAGTCAAGTTTTTTCATGTTGTAGAGCCCAGCCACATGCTATAAATGCTGTGTCAGTGTCTGAATCAGAAGGTCTGGATATTGATGTTGGGTAGTACACTAATTCAATGTGGAACAGCCACAACATTAAAAACACCTGGCTAATACTGTACTGGTCCCCCTTGTGCTGCCAAAACAACTTTGACCCATCGGGACACTGACAGAGAATGTCTCTGGGTCTTGGGGGTGTTCCTCAAGTTGTTCCTGAGCAGTTTATACAGTGTGCTGGGGTGCAATATCCTGCTGGGACAGTGCTGTTGCAAAAAAGGGGTGTGCTTAATCTGGAACAACACTTGAAGGCTAACTCAACAGGGTCTCAACCTTACCCAGAATCAAGGGGCATAACTCTCATTTTGGAGCAAAACTGTATTCCATAAAACCTTAAATTACTGTCCAAAAAACCTTAAATGTTTGTTGTTTTTTTGCAGGTGATGTCCTTTGAAAATCAGTAGATTAGTGAGAACCCACAAAACTTGACAAGAAGCCAAAGCTGTGATCTCCATAAAAAGGGAATGATCCTCAAGGAAATCCACAAAGACATGGTCAGCACACTTGGCGAGGACTTCACTTGTTCTTCTACTGTAAAGAAATGGATTTCTGACATTAAGCAGGGTAGGGAGATCACTGAAGGTGAACGTTCTGTCAGGGACTAATGATGAGTGAAGGACCCGAAATGACACTGACAATCAAAATTCAATCTGCAAAAAGTGAGCTTTAAATCAAGCTAATTCCCAAAAATGCAGCTCACAAGCCAGACAAAACAAAAGTAAATCAAAAATCCAAAAGATAACAAAAACATGGAGCTACGAAGGCAAACAATAAAGACACAAAAGGCTTACAAATCAGGCACACAGGAAACAGGGAAATTTGGAGGGAGAAACAGAGACGAACTGGCAAAGAACATGAAAGAAAAGGTGAGTCTATAAACACTGGGGCAAAGACGTCAATCTCACAAAGGTGAAGCACATTAGGACGGGAAAGCTGATAGAGACCAGGAAGTATAAAGACACCTGAAACACAGGACATGTCCAAAATAAGTAACTGCAGACAATCAAGTAGACTCCATTCACCTCATGGCCCTGAATGATTGACGTGTGACTGTCCAACACTTCTTGGAAACCACTGACATCAGTGTTCAGGTCTGACTTCTTTCTTGTGAATTTTTTGGTTCCCCTCTCACCTAGTGATTTGCAAATGGCACCACCTGCAAAGACCTGATTACAAACAACTGAGTTATTGTGGACAGCTATATCAGGCTTTATAGTCTAAAGTTATATTATAGTATAAAAGTTACGCTCCTCCCTTCCAGGTGAGGCCAAGAACTTTTGGAGTACCCTTGTAGGTAGGTAGAACATGTAGGTATGTGAGTCATTGGTTTTTAATGTGCTGTTAGTCATTTTAGACCAGTCAGATGTGAAAAAGCCTGTTTGATTAGAGATGAAACATCTTGAAAGATCTAAAAGAAAAGTTTCGTTTCCTTCTACTGAAGTTCTTAGGACTACTTGTCAGAATGTAATGAATCTGATATGAATGTCCATGGCCTTCATTGACCTTTACGGCTGTTTGTATCAGGTGATTGCATGTTCTTACTGCCTCTCTTCAGACTTCACACCAAAAGCCCTCTGTTCATATGAACTGATATTAGCCTGTTATTCATCCACCTTAGCCATAAGGAGAAAGACTACATTATTTGTCCTTCCAATCATTTTTCCACATAAAGGGAAAAGGCACATTCAGCCTGTGTGCATTATGAAACGACTTAGGCATGCCAATTGAGGTCAGGATTGGGGTAAATTGCCTGTATCCATCATGGATACAGTGTTGTGCAAATTTCCCCCGACCTCAGGAGGTAGGAAGGACAAATGAAAAGCACTCTTTCTGGATAGAAATCAGTTAGGAGTGTGTGTGACCCCCCCCCCAGCCAAATTCTGGAAATAGGTAAAATAATTCAAAGCAAATGGGCAACTTGCTGAGAAGAGATAATTACTGGATATCTTCCCTATTCACTTTACAGCTCGGATATCTTAACAAGTGCATAAACATTATAGTCCTCTTAGATCTCTGATCAATAGCCATGAAAGTCAGTTTGTTGGGCCAAAAAACACTGCATATACAGTTCTGTTTTTCATGATATGTTTTTACTAAATGAAGTTGTAATTTTGCTTGCACAGTAAATGTCTTTGAGCAGCTTGCTGCTGTGTTTATGTACATTTAATTAATTTGAATTGCTGACAAAGCCGGCTGGAACAACAGTACTCAACTCGTCATGGCTCTTATGAGTGACCAGCTGTCTGGTTATAAAAACTTCTGAAGAACTGCATCTGTCCCTTTTAAGGTCCCTGATGCTCTAGATGAGACGAGTCACATTTTTAGCTCTTGTGATTGCAAGACAAGAGAGAACAGAGACTTTTTTAGTGACTACTGGTACTATCAAAGAGCTAAAACATGTCTGCTGCCCTTGTCTTTACCTCAGTGTGTAACTAACAGTTGGCGACCATCATGTCACACTAGAAAACAGCCGATGGCCACTCACTTTCAGCCACTATTGGGCTGATGTCTTTTAGTAAAGCGAGACTCTCAATAAGTGGTAAAATGTCGTTAAATGAAAGTAGTTCACAGAGATCATGACAGGAAATCCTGCTTCTAGCCTTCAGAAAATTCCCTTCTGTGCAGTCTACAGTGGATCCACTTTTTCTACAAGGGCTACATAGTAAAGGAAGTTTATAACAGCAGCACTTTGCCAGAGCATCTTAACTGTATGTGGAATTAGAAAGCTGTGAAATGAGATAGGACGGGAGAACACATTGAGGCCGCCTGCTGGTCCTGTATAAATTCAGTGGATGCTGAGATGAGAACACGAGTTTTAAGGACATAAACATTTCACACTCAAACTGTGTTCAATGTTTCCAAGTACTGTATTGCTGACTTAATGTGGTTCCATTCTCCTAATGTATTTAGTGTAATTTTCTCATCACCAGTTAGTCTGGGTGGCCGAAGAGCTAAGAAGCACATCACATTTTCATAACATTTACGTGCTTCATGTCATCTTTGTTCTGCTCCATTTCCTGTTTTCTCCAAGCGCATAAAAGAGAGATAAGTATGTACATTTGGAAATAAAAGCGAAGTGCTGCATTTTTTATTTTACAATGTTAAATCAACTTTCTACTGTTTATATTTTGTTGTCATCACATTTAGTATGGATATTTTTGATCCCCAGAGGATGAATCCCAATGATTTTGGTGTTTCCATGACTATTCCTGTTGCAGAATCAGCAAGTCAAAGTCTTCTCTAACTTTTTGAAATGTCATCAACTACTCAATGGACAATCATACTCACTTTCATGATCTTCTGACTTCTTTATTTACTTCTCTTAAAGTTAATTCTCCTACTTATCCATGAGGTTGACCTTGCTTTTTTTTTTGACATTTCAAAAACTGACGGATGGCTTGTCATGCTTTGTGGTACAGACATTCATGTCTCCCTAAAGAGGAACTGTATTTACTTTTGTGATTTCTCAGCTTCTCATGTAGTCTCAAAATTTCACCTTTGTTTTGGTTTAGAACTTAATCCTTTGCCGTCATTATCAGTCTCATTGTGTTTTGTCATCCCACTATGCAAAGCTATGATGACAAAGATGCTCAATATTATCATCCCTGCTTTCATCAGTCTGACACACTGTCATTGTGTGAACATGTTAGCATGCTGATTTTAGCATTCAGCTGAAAGCGCCTCTGGGCAGTGGAGAGTGACAGGAAACATGGGGACAGACAGGGAGGAAGGATGACATGCGGTCAAACAAACCAGCGACTACACGTTTACATGTGTTCTGATTTAGACTATTGGCCATACAGGGCAACTGTTTGGGGAGGAAACCTGAAAAAAAAAAAACAAAAACACTTTACCTTTGCTTGACTTCTACTCTGAGTCACTTTGAAAGTCCTATTTCTCACTGGTTTTGAGGCTGATTCAGAAAGAGGCAATTTATCATAGAGAAAGACAACTATTATACTCGACAAGGGCAAGTGACCAACGTTCCTGATGAGTCAGTAATGAATGGGCGCTCATCACCATCTCTGTTACTGCGTAATCTATCGCAGACATTTATTTCTTTGTTGACCAAATATTTTCTTTCATTTTATTGCCTCTCATTTTGCTCATTGCACAGAGACGAGTATTGATTCATCACCTTGGGAGGTGAACAACAGCACTTCCCTTTTCATTACCTTCCTCATGTCACTTTTCGTGGCGCAAATAAGAGTCCTTCCTTTGTGTTCGATTTTTGAATCAAATGTGGGCTAAAACGAATTCACCTGCAGTCAACTCAGGCTGACAAAAAAATGTGCTGCAATGAGTGCTTCAATAATTCTCATTCTGTTTTGTATTTAGAATAGTGTTTGCTGTTTTCAACAGATGATATGAACCCCCCAGACTTACCTTGAGGTGACAGAATGATGCAGAATATGCTACATGGTAAAGTTAGGAAAAAAAGGAGTCAAAAAGCCACACTAGTTGCTCTGTGAGGCTGAGTTAACTGAATATTGTTGATTATTGATAATATTATAAAACCAATTCTTGACACTATTTAAAAATGCTCTATTTTGGGACTGTTTCAGCCGCCTGTCCCTATCTGTAGTCATTTTATGTAGGCAATCCAAGCCCCATGCACATTGCTACCTGATTGGTTACACGTCACAAGTAACACTTTAACACTAGTGGGTCGATGTTCAAAAGCTCTCTTTAATTAAACATATTTAAACATAAAAATGCTGTTTCAATAAAGTTTTGTCTTATAGTTGAAGTTAGTCTATTAGATTTTCCTTTTTACTGCAAATATACTCATATATTGGTTCCAAATATTTTTTTAATCAGTCTCCTTGATTACTAATCAACAGTATCAGCCCTGAAAAGTTCGTATTATTTGGACTCTAACATGCTTTGATCATACTAACACATGCACAGTAACATTGCAAACATGTCGATGTTCAATCTTTCAAACAGATATCGGCTCAAGCAACAAGTCTGATGTAGATCTAGCAGCAAAATGTCGCTAAAGTTAGACGATGTGCAGGAAACTTTTAGATGCAGTTGTCCCTCTCCATTGCATCCGTCTACTGAAATCAATGCATGAATAATTCCTTTGTCTTAATGTACAATCTTTACCATCCTTATATTCTTGTTTTAAGATGCTAGCTTTGTTTTGCCAATTAGCAGTGAAGACAAATGCGGCTGTGGCTGAAGTGAAAGCTATAGGTTCTGTAGGTATTGATGATACTAGATGAAGAGTTATGGGTTCACCAAAGTTATCACAGTCTATCCTGAGGACAGCAAGAATGTGTGTGAAATGTCCTAGCAATCAATCCAGTAGTATTTAGAGATGTTTAATGATGAATTAATCTGAACCAAATTGGTGCACTGACAAGCTCTAAACATGGTAAAAAAAAAAAAAGAATGATAGTTTCCCTTCAACTTTATAGATGTTATTTCCAACATCAAGTGTAATTTTACAAATAGTTTCAACATGTTTTTTTAACATAGAAGAAATCATGGAATTTGGACATTTTATTTATGGAAAAATAAATTGTTAAACAAGAAAGAAAAATAGAAAAAAAAACCTTGTAAAATATATGCAAACAAATGCCTCGAAACAAAAAGCAATGTTCATAATAAACTGCAACAATATTTACTGCAATAGCTAATAAAAGTTTTTGAATGCAGTCCTTTTCAAAGCCTTTGCCCTGCAGGAGCACGTTTCGCATGTTTCTCACATTCATTTTCATTTCTTGCATCATACCTTACGCCATACGTTTGGCTGGCAGTATAAATTGAAAACAACATAATGTCAAATCATTTTTGGAATATTCCATTACCTGCGATGATTAAAGTGAGAAGCTGCCTGATGCATGAATATTTAAGCTGTTGCCAAATTGGGAGTTTTCCTGGCTGTTACTTAAAATGGATGCGCGTGTGGAGAAATCACCTCAGAAGAGGTTGCATCAGTGTGACAGATGCACTGAGAGTCTACTGTATACACACACCTAATGAAAATGTTAATGGGGTGAGGAGGGAGGAAGACTGACAGACCTAAAAGTTACATCAACATTACAGATCTACCCAACAGATGGGAAAGTTATGATCAGGTAAAAATAAACTGCATCCGTCTGCAGCATGCAGACGCATAAGACACCTAATGCAGGGTAAAGTCTCTTCTTCACAGCTCAAAGCAAGCTGAGCAGATATTCAATATGAAGCGGGTCTTTTTATATGCGAGGTAAAAATATACAGGAGTCTGCAGGTTTTAGTTGGAGAGTAAACACTGAAGTTGCCTGACGTCTGTTCTCATCTGACATTTTACAAGAAAAATCCTATAATCTTGTGTTACTGGAGCAAAGTCCTCCATATCTTGTCATGTTTGTTCCAGAATTGGTGAAATAAGGACAAACTGTGATCGAATGTGAGTATGACAGTGGAGAAGAGCAAACAATTAAAGAGTGCTGCTTATGCTGCCGCAGACTTGTTACTGATGTTAATTTCGATGAATTATGTGCACCGGGTCTTAAAGCGAGCCAAAAATCCTGATTCCCATGCTAAGCAGGCTCCCCATAATTTACTTAACAGCAAAGACTTCAGTAGTCGCTGGAGAGGAGGGGCTGTGGAAATCATCAAGGACACCTCGAGAGGAAGAGGGCGGAGGAACGCGATGGAGATAAGAGGAAAAAGGAAGGAGGTGTCGATTTTTACGAGTACAAAGAACAAGATCTGCTGCAGCAAATAAACATTTTCAGATGTGCAATAAGACTGAAAGACCTGTAAGACAACCCCATGATAGTCATAGAAAATGTCAGCGACTGAAGCCTCATGAAAATTACAAATCCTCAGCTGGAGTTTTGGCAAAGTTTCTAAGCACAGCTAAAGAAGAGCAATAACCATGGTAATTGTATCCAACATGACTGAAGTAAAGAAAAAAGAAAGTGTATTTACAGATTCCCAAGGAAGATAGCTTAAGTTTCTTATCCTCGCTGTCGATATTTAAAAATGTCAATCCACTGAGGCTTCCAGTACCCATCAAAATGAGCATAACGCGAGCAGCCGGCAGCAGGGAGGCAGTGAGGAGGTTGATAGTTGAGTATCTTTGAACTTTATTTTTAGTGTGAATTAATTTCCCAAAGATCTTCCAGACGTGATGCCTATATATTGCAGGATGCACAGGCAGAGGGCAGAAACGAGATCCTTTAGAGACATGGTTTTATTTCCACCAAGACTAATCAGTTGTATTAAAATGAACAGTGCTACCTTGTGAATATAATCAAAATTGCTTTAAGAGATCATTTAGAAAGTGATGTATGCAATGCTTAACCTTACTGCCCATACTCCACCACCTAGAAGAAGTATTCAAATATGCCATGATTCATGTAGAACACTTTTTATGAAAGTTTTAAGCACATGAGATGTTTTGTGTGTCAGTATTTTCAACAAATGTAGCTTCTGTGAATATATTTTATAAAATAACTCTGCTATATAGTCATCCATTATCTGTTATATAAAGGACAGGAAGAATTAGAATATTAAAAAGTAAAAATCTGTTACAGTATGGTGTAGTGTGGCAATTATGTAACTGCAGCATGTTTTAAAGAGTCATTTTCTTACATAACATGGAGATCCAACAGACTCAGGCTCTGTCCAGGTATAAATCAAGCCAAAGCATCATTGCATCCATTCATTATCCAAACCGAGAGGCGGGCAACTCCCTGGACATAACAGGACTATAACAAAGAGACAGATGAGCATTCTTGCTCGCATTATGGCCAATTTAGAATCACTAATTAACCTACCATTCATGTTTTACCCTGTGGGAAGCAGTCCCTGGGAAACCAAGGAAATGATGCAAATTTTATAGAAAGGCACCAAACAACCAGCAGCTCCCAACCCAGAACCATGGTGCTGGGAATAATGCGTAAGTAAATGCTAAACTGATGGTATTAAAAGTAACTATGAAGCATACAATCAGTAAACTGACTCAGTAATGTTGGTTACAGGAGAGCTATGTCTGTCCAAAAACTAAACACTTGAACTGACTGAAGATTCGTCACTGAAAGCAGCTGGTCACACCACACTGAAGGCTCATCTTATTTCATTAAGTTCAGCCTCCTCTACCCACTGGCCCGTGACTTGGAAATCGATCCTGGTACATCATAACAAAGAACGTCTCATTTTCTAAAACGCAGAATCGAGAGTTAAGAAGGTTTGCTGGACGAGCTATGAGCAAGGATATACAGGTGTATCATCGCTGTGTCCTCGGTGAAGTCTTTTCTGCAGCCGCAACACAAAGCTGGAATATACAAACCATGTCTCCAGCAGGACTGACAATTGTGTATATTGTATATATTGTGTATATTGTATACATAGCCTGGTCGAACTGTTCCAGGATCTAGCAAACCCAACAACGCCACCTGAGGAGTCTCATCCCAGGAACTATTACATTAAATCTGGACTACAACCTTGGTCATACACAGGTCACACAAGTCTGTTAACTGAAAGAAGACAGAGAAAATCAGAAGACAGTGCATTGATTGAATAATTAATTGAATGCTGTATGTCTGGAAGTGCCAGCAAAGAGAGTAGCTGAAAACAAAGACAATGAATAAATGAATCTATAAAAATTCTGTTGAACAATTCAATTCCAGGACAATAAAATTAACAAAGGAAGGGGAAAATGGACAGAAACCAGCAGTGGGGAGGTAGCCAATTACTTAACAGTGTCCGGGAGAGCCACAAGTTACCAACCACTCATGAGTTCATAGCAATTCACAACCACTACAACAACTACAAATTGGTGGAAGATGAGGTACCATGACAGCCTGTGAAGGAAAAATCTAACTAGACGGTCTAACCTCCACCACCAGCCAAGGAAAATTACAGTTTTGCTCCAAATATAGGAATAATTGCCAAGAAAACAGTTGGCTCAATCTAAAATCCAGAACAAATGCAAACACAGCGAAGATAAGGCAAGGCTTGGACAAAACTAAGGAAAAACCGCAGCTGATAAAAGCTTAAAATACAAATAAAGCACATTACACATTAATAACAGGTTTATATCATAAATATCAATAACAGTTTACCTCAACTGGCATACCCTTTTTAACTGCTGGTTTAAACCAAACCTTGACATAAAGGTGTTGTGGCGAAACAGACATGATGGGGATCAGCAGCATCCACATTACAAAAAAGCAGACAAACGTGGCGTCACAAACCTCAGCCAAACAGATACCAACATCATGAGGCAAACAGGAGATTGTCAAACAAACACAGCTTAATCCTCATGTGCATAGGAGTAAATATAATCTTCAAAACAGTCAAGAAACTTTAAACAATCCTGACTCCATCACCTACCTCAGAGTAACAGAAGGAGTCCACGTGGCAACCAGGAAGCAGAGACAAACGGTGGCCATGATGCCACAGGTGCCATGGGAGGAGTCGACCTGGTGGTGTGTTCAACAGCCATCAGGAAATACTAGATCCACCTGAACACAAAGGTTCCTAATTTAACACGACATTCAATATAATGTGTATCACTCACGATTTATGTAGTATTATTGTGTGTGCCATGACTATGACAAAAGTGGCACTTGAATTAGAGGTAAAAATATCAAGTGTAACTTATCATGAACACTGTCATCTGACAAATCATAAAACACAGTGGTAGGATACAGTAAAACAGTCGATTGGTGATGGATGATGATTTAAACTGACGCTCTGAGGATAGAATGTCTCATTTTGGTAAATACTGGTTGGAAAGGAATTGAGGATGTGCAATTAGTGAAATGGGATTAGAGGGGTCAATATACAATTGCGGAACTTTTTGTAGCATAGTTCACAGGTATCACATTGACATTTTTGCTGTTTTCAGGTCTAAAATCAACATGGATACCTATAACCAAACACCACATGGCATTTTTACAGACAGATTCTTCTAAATATTATATATACAATTGAGTAAAATTGACTTTCACTTGACTCACACACTACTTTATATTAAATAACTCAGAAAGCCTTGGAGTCTGGCCAGTCTTTTCTTCAGGAGGAAATGACATCATGTGGAGCAGGTCATGTGATCTGGAATTAACACACTTCCTTGAGAGGAGTTTTTGTAATGGGGAACTTAGTGGAAAGTAATTTCTGGGACACAGATACAATTAGTTATTTTCCAGCTAAAATTTGATATATTGCCAAAAAAGAAATATCTGTCATGATTATCTCAATAAAAAGAACACAATCCAAACTATTTCTGAATCAGCTCATTGTATTATTGTTTAGCTAATTAGAAGGTGGCTGTTATTAAATTCAGACGGTTATTTAGTTGACCTTTTAGTGATATCCAGTCAGTTTTTATTAATAAGTGATTGTTTCTGTAACCCTCCCTTTCGGTTCTAACACCTTAAGGTGTGATTCAGGTTCGGGAAGGAATTTTTTTAAGAATACAGTCATCCCAAAAACACACGATGACAACAGATTGTCAATTTTTTGGAAAAAAAACATATTGAACCCATGTACAAAATTGAGCTCATGAACGTTGAAATGACCAAAACATTGTATCCAGTGACAGCTCACGATAATCACAATTAAGTCCATCAGCAGTTCCAAGGATTACAATGTCTTTGTTGACCCACAACTGGCCGGCTAGGCAACCAAACCCAAACCCCTAGAGCAACAAACAAAAACAAAACAAAAAAAAATATCAAGCGCACACAGGAAGAAGATCCTACCTCCCACTTATAATGAATGTCCGACAAGACGGTCCGAGGTGATGGCCGATCCCAGCATGATGGAGACGGAGATGTGGACGTGGATGGACATCAACACACAGCAGATGGATGGAGATCAGAGTCCCGCTGAAAAGAATCCTCAAAAAAAAAAAAAAAAAAAAAACAGCCTACACGGATGTGCAGGGCAATTACTCATACAATCCATAATAAGTGTCCCATACATTTACTCCAATAAAGCTGCCATTCTGCCAGTCCTTTCTTGGCTCATAACAGGCTGCACACATAATACAGCATATCATAGATGAACAATATAACCTTTTGAATATAAATACATCCTTCCCTCAGCCTACAGCTGATAATGCAACACATTTTTACAGTTTAACACATTACTAGCACTCAGTAACTCAGTCTAACTGCATGAACTATACTCTAACTAGCATCTAACTAGTCAGTGCCGAGTGGCGATCCTTCGTTTTACACAGTAAATAAATTACTCAAGTAGTGACAACATACAACTCAGTAAACACATGAAACAGTTAACAGATATCAATGGAAAACCATTTAATTCCTCTCAAAATTATCGACTGTTTCTTTAAGACAGACTACGGGGCTCGTGTTTCCTGTTTTTAGCTTCGCTTTGCTAGCGTTAGCATGCTACGGTAAAACCTAGAAGAACACCCATAACTCTCCGGAATATCGATTTCTACGTGGTTCAAAGACGTCTTCTCGTCTACGTCTGTAGTTAACTTTAGTGTCAAAATACCTCTTTTATGGTTTGTTTTCTAAGTGAATCCAGCTGTAGCTCGAGCGTAGCATCGACACAGGACTGGGTGCGGCAAGAGAAAGAAAAGATGGCGTATTTCGGTAAGATGGCCACCCCGAGCACTTTTTCGCGCACTAAACAACCCTATCAAATTCAATCTTAAGGACAATGACGGCTTTCTTCTACCACCTTGTTGTCAATTTAAGGTACTAATTCTCCTGAGAGAAAAAGCTAATTAAGGGACTAAGTCAAAATACTGGCTAGAAACACATTATTAATAACCTGAGGTTATGTACCTGGGTTACATTTCCATAATAGATAACTATGGCACTTGTAAAGACATGATTATAATGAGCATAAATGACATTAATTTTTCTTTACTTTTGATAAAAATGTATATAAGATATATCCCATGGACTTCAAAAGTCCCTCAGTGATATATTGGCCCATGGGCATGTAAGGATTGTACTACATGAAGTAGGAACACTTTTGCTGAGGTGAATTCCATCTTTTCTGATAGCTGTTGAACGCACCATCACGGAACAGGTGGACTCCTCCCACGGCCCCGCCCCTGATTGAGAGTATTTAAAGCACCTGTGAGGACATGGCCCACTTTTGTCTCTGCTTCCTGGTTGCCACATGGATTCCTCTCTGTGAGTCTGAGGTAAGTGATCTAGTGAGGATTGTTTAAATTTTGCTGGCTGTTTTCAACATTGTGTGACTAAGGTGCATTTGTTTGGTAGTCTCATGTCTGCCTCATTGTGTTTGCTGTGGTTTGCAACTCAAGAGTTTGTCTGCTTTTGGGTAATGTGGATGCTGCTAATCCCTCTCAAGTCTGTATGGCCAATACACTATTATGTCAAGGTGTGAGTTGTTTATGCCAGCAGTAAGAATGGTATGATAGCCGAGGTAGATGGTTATTACATGTTTAAACTTGTTACAACCCTATTAATTTTATTAATGTGCAATGTGGGGTTTTTTATATTTTTTTGTACTGACTGCTGTTTTGCCTTGGTGGGTCCTCGGTGGAGATTCGTTAGCCTTTGCCTTTTGCTTGTAAAATGATCCAGCTGTATTTTTTGAGCATGTTTGTGTTTGAGCAGTAGTTCAGACTAACCCCCTCTGGTAGAGCTGGTTGGAGGCTGGGTACTCTAGTGTCGTTCTATTCACAGGTTGTAGTGCTGAGAGCACTTGGGTACAATATTGTACGCTTGTTTGCAGCGGTCGCTAATTGCCTTGAGTAAGTTGGTGCACTCTTGGAACACTCTTAAGTGATTAGTTGCCTCCCTACTGCTGACCTCTTCTCCCTGCCCTTTGCTGTTTTTTATTGTGTGGGAAGTGTTCTTGAAAAAAGACTTGCATTGTTAAACACAATTTGTTGTAATCTTCTTGTGCTTTTTCATAGACTTGAATTACTCGTCTGCATTTTGAACTGTACTCTGTGTTCACTTAAAGCCTTCCTGCATTCAGCTGATTATCCACATCTGTCTTGATTTGGTTAACAAACTTGTACCTGTGTATGAACATTGTGCTGGTCCAGGTTTTATATAATTCCTGGGGTCAGACTCCACAAGCGTGGTCAGGTTTGTTAGATTCTCCCTTCTACCTCTCCACATATTGCAAAATCTCTGACCTAAAGGTGTTGAACTGAGCAAAGATGCACTTTAATACAAAATAACACCTCGCCAAAAGGAGCAATGAAGCGTTTTGACTCTTAAAGTTAGACAGCGTTGCTTTTAAGACTGAATCTCAACCTAACCAAGCGAAAACTTCTGACATGATCAGTGCATTATATAACCGAGAACCAATTATGTCATGAATAAATTGGACCTTCGGTGGTTTTGAACTTCTATAGCTGCCACCAGACAGTTCAGTTTACCTAACCAGATGCAGTAACACCAAGTATTATCTCTTCTAGATGGAATGATGAAAGAGAAACTGAGGAAAAATGCTTTGAGTTGTACATTATTTCCCAAAGTCATGGTTCTGCTCCTTGCTCCACATGTTCCTCATTGGTTGGGGATCACTGCAGGATTATATCATCTGTGTTGTGTTTAAAGACAGACGTTCTAACACAGAGGTGTCAAACATGCGGCCGGACGACTTTGTAAAGTGTAAAAATTTCACAGAAGACATTAACTGCACATTGTAAATTAGTAAAACTATAAATTTAAAATAATTTCTAGACCTTGACAAGTTATTTTGATCATAAAGTAAAATACTAGATTGTTCTTTGTTCTTTTGTCATTTTGTGCCTCATTTTTGTAATATTTTGTCTTCTTTATTTTTTTTTGTTGTTTTTTGTTTCCTTTTTGTCTTGCTTGTATTTTTTTGTCCTGTTTTTGTGTTTTGCTTTATTCGTTGTTTTGTGCATCATTTGTCGTTTTGTGTTTTTTGTCTCACTTGTGGTGTTTGTCTACTTTTTTGTCGTTTTGTTTCTTGCTGTTGTTATTTTTGATCTTGCTTGTGTCGTGTCATTTTTTTGTCTCGTTTTTGTCATTTGGCTACTTTATTGTCGCTTTGTAACTTTTTTGCCTATTTTTTTGTCATTTGTTATTATATTTCGTGTTTGTCTCATTTGTTATTGTTTTGTGTCTACTTTTTGTCATTTTGTGTCTCATTTTTGTAATATTGTGACTGATAAACTGAGGCATAATATTGTTGAAATTGAATTCATTTTTTTGAAGAAATTTCATGTTCATAATGTTTTGTAAAAAGATAATTCCTTAAATGTGAATATTTTCAGAATGTCCTTTTTCGCACTAAAACAAAGGAAAAGACTGGAGTTGTGGTAATTTACAGGTTATGATTTTACTGGTCTGCCCTGCTTGAGATCAAACTGGGCTGAATGTGGAACCTGAACTAAAGTGAGTTTGTTTCCCCTGATCTAACAGTTGCAGGTGCAGTCTACTTGACAATTAGTAAGAAAACACAAAACACATGACCAAGTTTAGCAGTTAGCTCTGCTCATGCCTTATGCAGGAAAACAACCTTCAGACAATCAGTCAGGTGATTTGTGAGGAAATCCGGTACCGACATTTGCATAAATGTGCCAAATTATAATATCTGTAAATGCAGACAGGTGACACATTAAAGAAAAAAAACAACAACTCAGTGGAAGGCTGTGTTCACCGTACCTTGGAAATGATTCTCCAAGTGTGTGGAAATCTACTGGAGGGACGGATTCTACCAGAACATATTGCCTCATTTGGTGTTTTGATGATGGCGGCAGAGAGCAGTGTTTAACAAAATCTCCCATAGGTGTTCAAAATCAGATCTGGTGGCTGCAAAGGCCACAGCGTATGATTACATGATGATCTTTTAAAGCGTTTAGTCTTCCCTCGTGTCCCATAGATGGAGGTGTTGTCATCCTGGAATAGACTATTAAGATGGAACGCTTTCAGAATAGGATAAAAGTGATCACTTTAATTTGTCACTTATCTGTATTGGACATTAGGGTTTTTAATAAGCACTGTAGCATGCTCTTTATCTTTTCTTCTCATCATGCAACCTCCTAGGTGTTTCTTACTGCACTAACCCCTATTTTTTACCCCATTTATTGCATTTAATGATATTTTATTTGAGGTCACCCCTTTTTTCGTTACAGAAGATACTAATTTAATTGTGTAGAAAATAGATTCACACACTGTCTTGATGTGAAAAAGATGCAACCATCAATATCAGTCTAACATCTTTGCGTTAAATATGGCAAACATTACCCATACTAGAAAGATGCAGAGACTCACCAGTGGAGCAATGGAGTTCATTAGCCATTTCAAAACCATAATATTCCACTGTGGAGTTTTGTGTGGATTCAACATGTGAGCCGTATGTGAATAAGTGAGCATTAGGTTGGATTGTTTATAACTTCAGACAGTCAGAGTTGCTGTGTAGTAAATTCAACTCCATCTCAAACTGACTAAACTAAGTCAAGAGAACTTGTCCTAGAACAAGTAAGTAAGTCTAGGTCAACAGTCTTTCGATTTTATTCAAATTTCAAATCATGTTCTTCAAAGCTTGATGAAAACATTAATGAAGGGGGGATGCAGACTGATTCTTATCCAGGGGATTTGACTGCATCGCTGTCTGCTCGTTTCAGTTCTGTATATTTGATTTAATTCAAGGATCTTGAATTATTCTTTCAGTGAACAAACTGTGGAGCATTTCTGCCAAAACAAAGCGACTGACTAGCATTGTGGTGCAACGAGCCACTGAAATAGGACAGATTTTTCCTTTTAAACACTAATTCTCAAATGTACTCTGTCAAAAATCAGCAGGGGGGAGGCTCACCTGTTTGTTTTTGTGGGAAAAAAGAAAAGAATACAACATGAAAAATATATCTCAAAATAAATATTCCATCACTGGTTCTGATTCTCTTCAACATCAAATTCAATATTTAAGATTTGCATTAAATTTGCACACATTTTCTGAGGCGCCGTTACGGATATTCAGCATAAATTGTTTGGAGAACGTGAAATAAAAGAAAAATGATTCCAATCTATGTTGAACCGCCATGATTTAGGCTGTGACAGATTAGGAAAAAAAAAGGTTTTCTCCATAACCTGTGAGCAGCAAAGCAATTGGCACAGAGAAAGTAAATGGTGCTGTACTCTCCAGTGAGCTCACCGCTCAGCCAAGACACCTGGGAACGGTGTCAACGCTCACTCCAGGGCACGTCTCCATAGGCCTGGCAGTCGGGCAGCCAATCTGAACCAGAAATAAATCAATGGAAAAAAGAAGGGGAAAAAAAGTCAGCATCCAAAGGGGAAAGCTTTGAATTGACCCTCAAGAGAAAAGGAGACAGTGATGGGAGTTTGGCAGGCTGCTGTCTCTTGGCCTGAAACGCATTTTATCCTTTATACATCCTACTTCTTCCACCCACTCAGTTTTACAATATGTTGTTGATGGAGGTGTTGCCAAGCATGAATGATAAATATTCAACAAACTTGCTGACATTTTATCCAAAATTTGCTTTTTTGTCCACTGAAACACTTAACCTTCAGCAGCTCAGTGCCTTTCCCTTTACTATGATGCATTGTGAAGATTTGGTGGGTTCCGTTCAGGCAATAAAACACCTACGATGACATTTTGGCTTTAGGGAAACGTGCAGATGACAAAAAAAATGTGACTTCATTATAAGAATTTCTCAGTGGAAATAATAATCATAATAGACATTCAGTTAAAACTGGAAGGAAAGTTACTGCAGCTCCTTCACTTTCTCTCTCTATTAACCCTCATGTCGTCCTGCAGGTCAAAAGTGACTCGTTTTAAAGTTTGAAAATGTGGGAAAAATATATTTTCACAGTGAAAATTCTGATGTCCACATTTTCAACATTTTTGAGAAATCTTTGAACATTTTTTGGTGGAACAAAAGAAATGTTGTAAATGTGTCTTAAGAACATTCACAAATTTTTTTTATTATTGTTTAGCTAATTAGAAAGTGGTTGTTATTAAATTTGGACGGTTATTTAGTTGACATTTTAGTGATATTCAGTAATTTTTTATTAATAAGCGATTGTTTCCATAATAAATAATTGTGGAATTCGTAAAGACATGATCATAATGAACAAAAAACTTTTTTTTTTTTTTAACTTTGAATAAAAATGTACGTGAGATATATCCCATGGACTTCAAAAGTCCCTCAGTTATATATTTACCCAAATAATTGGTTTCTTTTCCAAGTCCCATTGGTGTAAAACTGAAAACTCTCATATCTCTTTCTGCAGAGGACATGTGAGAGCTCCTGACATAATTCCCAGTGGGATCAGAGATCTGTGGTGCTAAAATTTGACACTAAAAGAATCAGCTTCAGTCATATTTCTGTGGGAACATCGTTAAGGACCTCTGTGCACCTCCCTTTCATACACCCATGTCTGTCATCTCCACTTCACTCTGGTGCTTTTATTTGTATTTTATGTCCTTTTTCCCTCGTGAATTCACCGGATCGCGCCGCTGATATACTCCCAGCAGCCCTGTTATCGGGACATTTTCAATAGTGTGGTTGAAAATAGAAAAGAGGCGGCTGGCAGGTTGCCTCGCTGTTGTCACCTTTGGGTTACTGATAAAAATTCCTGCAGCAGCCCCCATGTGACCGACCGTCCCCCATGACGGCACGAGCGTTTGAGCACTTTATTTCACCGACTTTCTTTCTGAGTAAAGCTGAGGATAACTGCTCGTTTTGAGCTGAATCAATATTTAACCAAAAGATCAATGCTCGTACACGAGTGCTCTCTCTCCACGTCTGAATAAAGCACTTGAGGAGACCCTTCCCTGCCTTTTCAAGCTGCCGGCATAATCATTTCTCCTCTGTTTGTTTAGCAGGACCGTCTTCTAATCGGTTCATGCACCGTAAATAGAAAAGACTAATATACCAATTACTCCAAACAGTAACCGTTCGTCTGCTTTAATTTGAAGTTTGGTTTTCTGCTCTGGTAATAAATGCATCTCCTGCCATGTGATCCCTCACACACAGAAGGATGCTTGAAGATTCTCTGAATATCAGCGCATCGGTGTGAATACAGGCCTTAAAAAATCAATTTTAAAAAGGTTCCCTAAAGGTTTCTGTGCCGTCTGAGGGGGATGTCATGGGCTCTTCATTGCCGGGTTCCCTTTCTCAGAAATAATGTAATAACTCACCTTTTACTTTCACCATCTGAGCAATTGTCCTCTCAAGTGTTGTCATTACTTGGGGACTTTTGGATTCTATACCGATCCATTTTAAAACCTCACTCCAAAAGTTAATGGAATTTTTGGATCATGTTTGGCCTCGTTCTGTTCTTCAAATTGCTGAATTAATTTGCAGTATGCGCCGCTGAATTTTAAACACTGTGTTGGAGCAACTCTTTAACAGCTACTTATTCTATCTACTGCACTCTCTGATGTTCAATTTAATCTGGTTGACATGTTGACGCACAACTTCCATACGTTCCCAAAGCATTAAAAATGAAACGTATACAGAGCAGCCACAGATGAAAAGATGGAAGCTATGTGAACTGTAACACATTCATGGGAGCAACAACTCATTATGCAGCTAAATTTGCTAATGAAGTCTTCCCCCTCCATAAATAAGAAATGTGAAAGAAAGACGGAAGCAAGCGGTGAGCTCCTTCTATATTTTCTTCACTTTGAGTGTTGTTGGAAGTGAAGTTCAGGCTCTTTTCCTTCTTTTCATGGCAAAATTAACACACCGTGGCAGATCTGTATGTGTCAGCAGTGTGAGGGTCAATATATAACTGAGGGACTTTTGAAGTCCATGGGATATATATTGCATACATTTTTATTAGAAGTAAAAAAAAACTGTTTTCTATGTTCATTATGATCATGTCTTTACAAATTCTCTAATTATTTATTATGTAAACAATCACTTATTAATAAAAAATGACTGCATATCACTAAAATGTCAACTAAATAACCGTCACAATTTAATAACAACCACCTTCTAATTAGCTAAACAATAATAAAATGAGCTGATTCAGAAATAGTTTTGATTGTGTTCTTTTTAGTGTCAAGTGTCAACAGGTTTACTACAATATCTTCATAAATAACTTTCAATTTCAATGTTCCTCAATTGTGTATATATAATATTTAGAAGAATCTTCCTCTAAAAATGTCATGTGGTGTTTATGTTGATTTTAGGTCTGAAAACAGCAAAAATGTCAACTATGATGCCTGTCAACTATGTTACAGAAACTCCTGCAATTATATATTGACCCATTCACACTTTTCTCAATTTCTTGTGCTGATTTTTTTTAAAAGCAGGAAGACTTTTTTATATATGAGCATGCAATGTTCTTTAAATCACACATGAAGCAAATGTAATTTGACTTGATTGCGTTTCTAGATTCAATAAGATAATCAGGCCTTTATGTTTCTGCCAGGGACATGGTCATCTTAGTCTAGCATTAATCTCAGCTTTCTGTGCCTATAATTATGGGCTACAGTCTCCATTCTGTATACAGTAATTGCTGGTTATTAATCAGGCTTAGATAGTTGCCTGATTGCATATTTAAAAGAACCATTTGAGCTGTCCAAGTAGTGCTGACCCGCAGGTCTTCAGTCTCAGAGCTGTTGTTGGTGCAAATTGCATTTTGTAATCATTAGCGTAGGAAGAGACACTGACTAAAGTAATAATCTGAAAAAAATCTACAATTTAAATGTTTGTTCAAGTGCTTGTGGACATCACTTTGTTCAAGTATTAAAGAATCTTGCATTAGATTAACATACTGCATATGTGATTTTCTGTCTCGATGGTCTTCGATCCTATGTGCCTTGGCATTCGGTAAAAGTTGAAGGGAACCGTTCAACCCTGTGAACTCCAAGCAGCTTCTGGCTGATTACATTTTCAGTTACATTTTTACTCACTTTTACTCACAACTACGATCAGAAACAGAGAAACTTCAACCGATTGTTTGTGCATTTATCCTGCCAATAAACCATAAAAAGGACAAAAGATGAAAGTTGATATTCTTTTATTTCTTATTTCACAAAAATTCTAAAAAGCCTGGATTCAGCGCGTGCAAGATTTTTTTCAGGCGTCCGCAGGGAAAAATGGTACATTTTTGATTTGGTTTCATATTTGTCTCCTATCTGCTCTGCACAGTTTGAAAAGTCCCTGAAAAGTTTTCAATTCAATTTTATTTATACAGCGCCAATTACAATTCAAATTGTCTCAAGACGCTTTACAGAACCCATAAACCTGAACCCCCAGAGCAGTCCTAAGGCGACAGTAGCAAGGAAAACACCCTTTTAATGGGTAGAAACCTTGAGCAGAACCTGGCTCTTTATGTTGATGACTTTTGGTTGCAGCTGCATCACTACTGGCTTCGCTGTTGTGGGCGGGGCTCAGACTTGTTTTGTGTGTGTCTGTTTTGGGTTCGTTTTTACTCGGGCTGTCAAAATTAACACATTAATGCGGATTGGTCCATCATCATGATTAATCTGATTAGATATTTTAATGCAGTTAACCCATCTGCAGCACAGAATGACTCGAAATCCCTGAAATGTCACTGGCAACGCATTTCAGGCAGTTTGTCCAAGTAGACTTCCCGTTGTGCAAATAGGGAGTTGATCCAGTAGTGGCAGAACCAAACAACTGGAAATGGAAGATGCTAAACAGCCGGTGGCCGTCATGGTGGGAAATGGGAATGCTATAATGTAGATTAAACATGAATGATATTTCATCATTCATTTTTAATCTTAACTAACCCACAGCAACCCTGTGATTAACCTGATTAAAAAATTTCAGTTGTTTGACAGTACTATTTTTTTCCGATTCTAGTCAGAGCGAATGGTTTAGTAAATAGTTTCAAACAATACTTGAATGATAAAGTGAATTAGAGGAAATCCCTTTATTTCAAGGGGCTCCACAGTGGCTTGGTCCTTAGCACTTTCTCCTTGTAGCTAGAAGATCCCCGGTTCGCATCCCGGCCTTCCTGGGATCTTGCTGCATGGAGTTTGTACGTTCTCTGGTGTGATTGTTTGTCTTTGTGTAGCCCTGTGATAGATTGCTGACCTGTAAAGGTGTCCTCTTCCTTCACCCTCAGTCATTTGGGATAGACTCCAGCACCCTGCGACCCTAATCAGGATTAAGCAGTGTATTGATAATGGATGGAGCTTCATTTTAAGCTTAGAGTTGGTTAAATTTTCTGATAAAATGGCACAGTACAGATAAGTCGTTTGGAAATTGTCAAAAAAAGTTGAAATCGTATGATTCTTTCCATTTTTAAAGTATCTGGCTGTGATAAATGGTGAAATTTTGGCCACTTTTTAAAGACAACATGCCTTTCAAACCAGCTGGTGGGTTTCGGGATTCAGAGAGTTAACCTAATGTTCCACATTGATTTAAAGCTAGAATAGGCCAGTCTTGGCCGTTGCACTCTTTGCTAAATTCAGTGAATATATCTTCATGGTCTGTTAGCTGTCTATTCTGTGTGTGTGTGTGTGTGTGTGCGCTGAACACACACTTCTGGCTCTGTAGATGGAAAACGCTGAACGGATCGAGCAACACAACATGATGGTAGTGAGTCCTGTGCAAGTTTGTGCTTGTTCACAGAAAATTGAGGGGGGAGCAGAGAAGGAGAAGACATCTGGCACATGCCACGTTAATTTAATAGCTCAAAAATGTTCATCATGTCTTCTTGTTGATACTTTAGTTTCTGATTCTTTTGTTCAGACATTGGGTGAATGGATAGATGTTATTTACCTGCTTGACAGTTTTGCCAATACTCTCGCCTTCCTCAGAAGCGTCTCACTGACAGAGTGACGTGTCAGTCGGCAGATTTTGACAGCCGGCATTTGCAGCACGTCCAGTAGAGTCACCAGATGCGCCGGGCCAACCACGCCCACACCGTAATGGCATGTCGTGGTGAGCCCAGCGGACCCGACCATCTCACCAGACATGCCACATCCCCTGCCGTTCTCTTTCCTCTGGAGTATGGTGTCCCAGGTGTGGGAGAGCATGAAGCCTCCCTCATCCCTGTTCATGGCTCTCTCCGCCCGCCTCCTGATCTCCATCGCCTCCTTAATCCAGCGTTTCAGTTTGTTTTCTTCCGTTCCGATGGTTCTTGCCCCATCCCAGTCCATAACATGATTGTTCCTTTTGCAGTGGTCTGATATTGCAGATTTGAGATTTTCCTGTAGTGCCTTTTCTGTCTGTGATCTTGTGAGTCGTGTTGCTGTTTCCTTTTCGCATTCCTTCTGATGTTCTTTTTTTCCTTGTGTGAAATGTTCTCCCCATCTCTCCGATGTATGTGTTATTGCAAGAGTTGCATGGTATCTCGTAGATGACATTGCACTTATTGTTCTGCTCGATATTGTCTTTTAGATGTACTAGAAGTTGTCTAAGTTTTATGTGTGGTTTTACGGCGGAGCCTATGTTGTGTTTTTTCATGGTTCGTTGGATGGGTTCTGTGATCCCCCTCTTTGTTCCAGGTCCTCCATAAAAAAGCTGCTCATTATGGAGGAGAGAGGGTCTCCCATGGCGAATCCGTCTTTTTGGCTGTAGATGATGTTGTTGAATTGGAAATAAGTGGACTTGGCAGTGAACTGTAACAAGTTGTAAATGTCATGAACTGTGAGATTTGTGTGTTTGTGGAGTGTTTTGTCCTTGTGTAGACGTTCCCGGACTATGTGCAGGGTGACGTCTACCGGGGTTTTGGTGACTAAGGAAGGAAAATACAGGAAAATCTCAAATCTGCAATATCGGACCACTGCAAAAGGAACAATCATGTTGTGGACTGGGACGGGGCAAGAACCATCGGAACGGAAGAAAGCAAACTGAAACGCTGGATTAAGGAGGCGATGGAGATCAGGAGGCGGGAGGAGAGAGCCATGAACAGGGATGAGGGAGGCTTCATGCTCTTCCACACCTGGGACACCATACTCCAGAGGAAATAGGACGGCGGGGGATGCAGCATGTCTGCTGAGATGGTGGGGTCCATTGGGCTCACCACGCCATGCCATTACGGTGTGGGCGTGGTTGGTCCGGCGCATCTGGCGACTCTACTGGGCGTGCTGCGAATGCCGGCTGTCAAAATCTGGCAGCTAATACGTCACTCTGTCAGTGAGACGCTTCTGAGGAAGGAGAGAGTGTCGCCGAAACTGTCAAGCAGGTAAATAGCATCTATCCATTCACCTAATGTCTGAACAAAAGAATCACGAACTAAAGTACGTTAATTTAAATGTAATGCAACTGGGTTAAAATGTAATCGCAGGGCTTTTTGTAGCGTAGTCGACATTTTTGCTGTTTCCAGACCTAAAATCAACATGGCTGCCTATAAACAAACACCACAAGGTATTTTTATAGAAAGATTCTTCTAAATATTATATATACAATTGAGTAAAACTGAAAGTTATTTATGCAGATATATTGTAGTAAACCTGTTGACTACTTTATATTAAATAACTCAGAAAGCCTTGGAGTCTGGCCAGTCTTTTCTTCAGGAGGAAATGACATCATGTGGAGCAGGTCATGTGATCTGGAATTAACTCACTTCTTTGAGAGGTGTTTTTGTAATGGGGAACTTAGTGGAAAGTGATTTCTCAGACACAGATACAATTTATTATTTTCCATACAAAATTTGATATATTGCCGAAAAAGAAATATCTGTCATGATTATCCATCCATCCATCCATTATCTATACACCGCTTAATCCTCACTAGGGTCACGGGGGGGCTGGAGTCTATCCCAGCTGACTCGGGCGAAGGCAGGGGACACCCTGGACAGGTCGCCAGTCTGTCGCAGGGCTACATACAGAGACAAACAATCACTCTCACACTCACACCTACGGGCAATTTAGAATAATCAATTAACCTCAGCATGTTTTTGGACTGTGGGAGGAAGCCGGAGTACCCGGAGAAAACCCACGCATGCACAGGGAGAACATGCAAACTCCATGCAGAAAGATCCCGGGAAAGCCGGGACGCGACCCAGGGATCTTCTCGCTGCGAAAGTGCTAACCACTACGCCACTGTGCAGCCCCTGTCATGATTATCTCAACTGAATAAAATGAACACAATTAAAACTATTTTTGAATAAGCTCATTTTATTATTGTTTAGCTAATTGGAAGGTGGTTGTTATTAAATTTGGACGGTTATTTAGTCGACATTTTAGTGATATGCAGTCATTTTTTAAATAAGTGATTGTTTCCATAATAAATAGTGATTGAATTTGTAAAGACATGATTAGAATGAACATAAAAAAACATTTTTTTTTTACTTTTAATAAAAATGTATGCAAGATCTATCCCATGGACTTCAAAAGTCCCTCACTTATATATTGACCCAACTAACTAAACTTGAACACCAACCTCCACCTTCAATATACAGTGAAAATAAAATAAAATGGGTCATAAAGCCTCTGTAGAAGCATCAAAATGATATTTGTGCACAACAAAATTGCAACAGCAATCCTGTTTATAGGGAAGCGTAATTGCAACCAGATTTTAGTTTGTGTTGGTATAATTGTTAACAAATTTAAGGTGTCTGGCACAAGTATATTAAGTCAGTAAAATGTTCGCAGGTTTCCTGAACATCAGTAATATTGAATAACACACAAACATAAAGTAATCAGCAGCAGCTGAACTTGTTGCAGACTGAAATAAAACCAGTTTCACGAATCAGAGTTTATCTTATATTATTTCCATGCATGTTTCAAATTTGCCAACAAAAAATGTTAAATTACATCTCTGATTTAGTATAACGCAAACATTAAAATGCAGATGCACATATCCTGGGCAGCCTTTGTGCAAATTTTCCCTGCATTACTGATGATTTGGCATGTTTTGACCAGTGTAAAGACTCTGTAATTTAGCATGTAGTTTGATGTAGAGATCTTCTGTAGATGTGAGTGAACACTACCTGGATAGAAAAGCATTGGGTGCAGTAAGCTACAATATAGACCAAAGTTTCTCTGCCATTGTTTTGTCCTGCTCTGAGTTACCGGTTCCATCAGTTTCAACAAATATCATTAAGTCTGACAAGGTTCCTGCTGAGTTCAGCAACAAGACTGAACCGTATCAAAATCTGGGAATTTACTACAGATGAATTTCCCCTGAGAGTTCCAGCAGTGGTGTGAAGCTGGGAAAAGTAACACCTGTCACACAGTTGCGAAGGTAAAATGATATTTTTCCAAATCAAAAGTAATCAAAAAGTGCTTATAGAGGAACATGTCATAAAAAAGAGAGAATCGGAGAGAATGGACAAGAGGCTGGTATATAGAAATGTCACGACACAGAGGGAAATTGGTGAGAATTTAGTCTAATTCGGAGCATGTGTAGGAGGGACTGCCAACCTCTTAAATTAATTTCTATTCTGTGTTGCTGCCGACTGTGCTTTTGTTAAGACTTGGAGAAAGCTTCTGGGCAAATCGGCAGCATTAATACAACCAAGGATTTGTAAGATTTGTGGTTTAAAATCTGTGTGGTGCTGCAGCTAAGTGGATGTTCCTGTTTTCTACATACTTTACTCCACGTAGCATTAAGGGTTCATTTGTTGGTTTAAACCAGGGGGTGTCAAACATGCGGTCCACGGGCCAAAACCGGCCCGCCAGAGGGTCTAATCCGGTCCGCTGGATGATTTTGTAAAGAGTAAAAGTTACAGAGAAGACATTGACTGCAATTTGTAAATTTGTAAAACTATAAATTTAAATTAATTTCTAGACCATGACAAGTTGTTTTGATCATAGAGTAAAATACTAGATTTCTCATTGTTCTGTCATTTTGTGTCTCATTTTTGTAATATTTTGTCTTGTTTTTATAAACAAAGTAAAATACTATATTATTCAGCGCCAGATAGGTGTGATTAAATGTTGTGTTCCTTTGTAGACACTGTGATCTGGAAGTTGTAATGTGGAAATGATAAACTGAGGCATAATATTGTTGAAATTGAATTTATTTATTTGTTCATAATGTTTTGTACAAATATTGCTCCTTAAATGTGAACATTTTCAGAATGAACTTTTTTGCACTAAAACACAGGAGAAATTAGGAGTTGTGGTTATTTATTGGTTATTATGCTGTGATTTTACTGGTCCGGTCCACTGGAGATCAAACTGGGCTGAATGTGGAACCTGAATTAAGATGAATTTGATGCCCCTGGTTTAAACAAAAATGCAAAATCAGACTGAGAAGACTTTTCACCGACAATCACAACAGCCATGACTACCTAAAATCATTGAAAGTAAGCAGTAAGAATTGAACAATTCTGTTGTCGTGACCATTTCTCTCTCTCATTACTCGTCACGGTCGAATCCTTCTGCGTTTCTATTCTGTTGTTGGCCACTAATTGGACAGGCGATAAACACTGCTGGTCCAGGCAGATAATTGGTCAGAAGTTTATACAGTCTGTGTCCAATGCTGTTATTTTCCCTACAAAAAGAAAAAAATAAATTTAAAAAAAAAGAAAGTTAAAGCAATGGCAAAAAAATAAATAAAAATGAGCCACAGAGGGGACAGCATGAGACATGAGTGCCGTTTGACAGTATTCAGCAATAGAAGTGGAGTGTAGAGCAAAAAGCTCCTTTCATGTTCTCTCTGTCCTTCTTGCTCGATTGCTTCGGGCCAATGAATTAGCTTTGTTGCCTTCTCCGATTGGGTTTCTTTTAAAAACACCCGTACACACAGAGATCTAGTTTGATCAGAGCCAAGCGATGCATCCAGACCAAAGTAAGATGGCTTCTTCAGCCATCAGCGGCGCCCGTGCTTTCCACCACCATATGGGCTGTATTATTGCTCTCCGTTAAGGATGTGCCTGGCCAAATGCCGCCTCTTGGCAGAGCAAGTCCCTGTTGCCGCCTGCCAGGTACACAATTGGACAACAAGATATGGCACATGGCCACCGACAAATGGTTGTCTCGAACACATGCTAGGAAGGATGGGTGGCGTTCAGTCCCTGGATTCTGAAGTCTAACGACAATTCCACTGTATTTTAGTCTGTAAGAGTTTAGCAAACATGTGACTGCATATACAGAACCTGCAAGCATTATGAGCAAGGAACTTTTTCCCTTCCCAGCCCACGTTTATCAGCCAGATGTGGGTGGATATCCTGTCAGACACACTGTTTATTCTCCCATTAATTACAGTCATGGATGAATCCTGCATTCACTGATGTGTGGGTTTCTACTTTCTAACTGTTCGGTGTTGTGACTCATTTGTCTCGAATTCTTTTCTCTCAGCTTTGCAACTTTTTTTTTCCCCATCCACTGTCCTTGTATTTACCCTTATAGGTGCTTTTTTTTTTGGTAAATCAGGCAAAAGAACAGTCTGTGGCCTTTCCGTATTAGATTGTCCTTGTCCATAAACTCATTTTCTACACAGCAAAAGCAAGAAAACAAATCCGCTGCAATGTAAATAATTTAATAATCAGCAAGAAGTACATTCGAAACTTAATGATGTGATTTATTTTCACAAGATCCAAATGCTTTTTCTCAGCGGGGGCTGTTCCTCTGTAGTCGGCAGAGACAGCTAAAGTCAGCAGGGAAGCCCGGTGACGGACATGTGAGGACCCGAAATGTCACAATGAGGAAGGGAGAAAATGAGCCAATTAGAGGCTACCTGCCCAAAGGCCCATGACCTCCAATCAAACAATAGTTTAAAGGTTATTTAAAGTTCATATGTCCGCGACCCTGGAGGTGAAAAAATGTCTGACAAGCTAGCGGTCTCTGGTTCCCGGTGCTTGTTAGCTGTGTGGCGATGCAGCCTTTGAGAGTGACATGAGATCTGCTTTGCTGCCGTCTTAACCTACGAGAGGGAAACCAGGAAACTGATGTGATCCGGCTCACCTTAATGCAGCTTCATTATCCAGTCAGCACTGCCTCGGAGACTCAGTCGGGTCGTATGAATATAGCCAAAATTGCATGAGCTTGCAAAGTTTCAACATGGATAGATTCAGTTCAGCAGGCTTACACTACTTTTGAACCACTCTGACATTCCTACTGCAGTCGTGCCTACGGTGCACATACAGTTACCTGAATTCTGGATGTAAATTTGGCTTAAACTGATCCACTTCATCACTCTGAAAAACCGCTGTGTGGATGGTGACATATCTGATTAAGAGTTTTTAATTGAAAGCAACATTATGGAAGATTTTCACCTTCTATCTCCTGGAGAAAAAGCTCTTTATCACACACACCAGGGACTGTGTGTCTGCAGCTATCTATAAGAACATGCTAGCTTGGTATAAGAGCAGCATATTGTCCATACAGACGTTATTTAATGCCAGTTGCTCATAATAAAACATAAGAAAGAAACTTACAGACGTCATTGCAAAGAGACTGAAGAGGACATCGGTGAAGGAGCCGAAGAGGGGAAAAAGCAGAGAGTGGTTGAGCAAGAAGCTGGACAAGACTATAAAAAATAGAAATCATCTCCATACGAATGTGGCTGAAAAGGCAAATGGAGTTTCTGAGAATCTTTACCCTGAAAGGACAGAGAGCAGAAATAGCCGTATGCAGGAGGAGAAGGTCCATTCAGCCCATTTAAACTGAAGTTTACCCGCTAGCTAGACATCTCGATGGAAAGACTTCTGAAATTGCTTCTACTGTAGGCTGATATCCTCTAAACTTTGTTAAAGTCCCATCATGGTGTGGAAACTGGTTTTCTTTTTGTTTGCTCCTGTGATTCAGTACACAGAGGCGTAAATGGCAGAAAGTTCTATTTAGTTGAGACACACCAACACTAAGTTGCCTGTTGCTGTGGACAGTAACGTTGCTGCTTTTTATTGCGTTGACGATTTTATATTTGTTGCATTAGTAATTAATAAGCTGGTGCTCTCATGACTTAGATGTAAAACCCGGAAGAATCTGATACAGCAAAATCCAGTTGGGGCTGCAAAGACAAATAATTAGCCAAGGCCATGACTGTTAACTCTAAACATGTGTAACAGGAATGATGATATTGAGCATTTCCACCCCACCATGGCTAACAGTTGCACTGTATTTGAGGAGCGCCCATTTCGGATCTGCAGAGAGCTCTACGTACTTGCCAGAGACCACTGTTGTCTAAATACAATGGAATAAGAATTATATGTAAATAAAATGAACAATCAAAGATAAATTAAATGTAAAACTTCAAAATTTTGTTACTTAAGTAAGTGACTGAATGCCATGTGATTGTATTTTGCTGATGTTTCCATCTATCCATTATCAATAGACTGTTTAATCCTCATTAGGGTCGCGTTTTTATTTATTTTTGGTTAAATTTGCACAGGACTCACTACCATCATGTTGTGTTGCTCGATCCGATCAGTGTTTTCCATCTACAGAGCCAGAAGTGTGTGTTCAGTGCGCACACACACACACAGAATAGACAGCTAACAGACCATGAAGCTATATTCACTGAATTTAGCAAAGAGTGCAACGGCCAAGACTGGCCTATTCTAGCTTTAAATCAATGTGGAACATTAGGTTAACTCTCTGAATCCCAAAACCCACCAGCTGGTTTGAAAGGCATGTTGTCTTTAAAAAGTGGCCAAAATTTCACCATTTATCACAGCCAGATACTTTAAAAGCTGAACGAATCATACAGTTTTCAACTTTATTTGACAATCTCCAAACTACTTATCTGTACTGTGCCGTTTTATCAGAAAATTTAAACCAAATCTAAGCTTAAAATGAAGCTCCATCCATTATCAATACACCGCTTAATCCTCATTAGGGTCATGGGGGGTTGGAGTCTATCCCAGCTGACTGAGGGTGAAGGAAGGGTTCACAGGGATACATATAGAGACAATCAATCACACTCACATTCACACCTACCAGCAATTTACAGTTACCAATTAACCTCAGCATGTTTTTGGACTGTGAGAGGAAGCCAGAGAACCCAAAGTAAACCCACCATGCACAGGGAGAACATGCAGAAAGATCCCAGGTCCAGGCTGGAGCATGAACCAGGGTCTTCTAGCTATAAGGCGACACTGCAAACCACCGAGCATTTTTGTTTGTTTGTTTAGTTCAAATTGTGTATTGATAATTACTTCTATCGGTGACATTGAATGACTGACAATGTTTATATGGGTAAGGACAGAAAATTGGTTCTGCTGTCTAACCGGTTGTGGCCATTTGGCTGGCGGACTGCATGACAGACTGGGTGATAAGTATGTACGATACAAGCAGCCAAGAGCTGAAATGCCTCCACTTCTGGATGCTCTTCAGCATCAAATATGTATATCAAATAATATCACAAAACTTTAAATGGTCTAAAGAAACAAATTAGACTGTGTTTGTACCTGTAATTAAAATTCATAGTGAAGGAACAGATTGAACTCTAATTACATCAAGAAAAAATAAAAACCTGAAGGTTTGCAGTCATCCAAAAACCAGCTGGGCATGGATTAAAAAGTTACTATTTAAACAACCTTTTGAGGTCTGAGATGCATTACAGCCAAATATAAATGGATTTTGTAAATGACATCCATAATTCTGAGCAAGGATGAGGAACAACACACAGTCAGGCAACAGGCAGCAGCATCCACCATCAGCTGGGTATGAATCAAACTCCCCGACTGAGTACAAATGACGCCAGATGTTCACTGTCACTGTGGACAGACAGTGCTGTCCAAGCCAACCTCATATGCATGCTGTGAGTGAAAACAAGGGGCAAACTCATTTCCACACAGCTTGTGAAGATTCGCCTTCCCCCCCCCCCCCATATAAAATTGTCAATTTAATGGAGATAAATCACTTTTTTGTTACTGTAGAGACACTGAATAAAATTCCAGGTTTAGACATAAAGACAGCATTTAAAACATGGTGACATCGGAGCATAAACTGCGTATAATTACTTTAATTACATTCCTCCTGTCAATTTATTTTACTTCTCTTTGGGCGACTGCCACTGTCAGATCCGTTCTTTATGGCCTTCCCACTAAAAATGAAACATTTGGTTTGTCAAGTCGACCTCCTGCTGCTCCTAAAAAGTTTGGATGACGATGAAGTTCTGTAATAACTTTGAGAATCGGATCAAAAAAAGTGGTTTCATTTTTGGAGACTCTATTGTGTTTCACAGCTGCCTCAGCCCAGTGAACAAGAACAAGATCTAGCCTGCTGGTTTATAGCTGTTGAAAAATAATATATATCTCTAAACCACAGAAGAGTAAAGTTACTTTAATATTTGAGATGAAAGGACTATTCTCACTTAATTTAACTGAATAAATGACACTTCTAAATGGGCCCAAATGGAATAAAATTTTACATAAAGTAAAAACAGGCTTTATTGTTACAAGAAAACAGATTTAACAGGATAATCCATGCTGCTTTCACACCATGTGAAAATGATTGATCTGAAGAAGTAACTCTTTCAGGATAGGTTCATATTACAACTAAATATGTCACCAGTTTATTCTATGGATTCAGAGAACAGTAGATAACTTTTGTTATTTATTGTGTGTTGGATGTAAATATGTGTGGAATTCAAATTCATGAGTGTCTAGTTTTCTCCCTTGTTGGACGTTTTCAGATCAATATATAATTACAGGACTTTTTGTAACATAGTTGACAGATATCAGAGTTGACATTTTAGATGTTTTCAGGCCTAAAATCAACATACAATTGAGTAAAAGTGAAAGTTATTTATAACGATATTGTAGTAAACCTGTTGACTACTTTCTATTAAATAACTCAGAAAGCCTTGGAGTCTGGCCAGTCTTTCCTTCAGGAGGAAATGACATCATGTGGAGCAGGTCATGTGATCTGGAATTAACACACTTCCTGGAGAGGTGTTTTTGTAATGGGTAACTAAGTTCAAAGTGATTTCTTTTCTGTTATAGATATCATGATGTATCATTACTTGATTGTCTTCCAGTATATTGATTATCGCTGTATCGTGATAGTATCGGTATCATGAGGCAGGTATCGTATTGTATCGTGAGGTACCCTGTGATTCCCACCCCTGCTCTAGGCAGATTTACACCTGTGCTATATTCCTTTCATTCCCTAGTGATGAGTTTAACTGTACTCCAAGTGGCATCAGATTTTCTTGTACCTATCCCGTGTCTTATGCTTTTCAGTAATCTTTTCATGGAGCTGTTTGGAGTGATGTATTGTCCTACGAGCAGTTCAGGATGACTGAACCTTCCAGATAGAGGTGTCTTTATACTACAGTCACTTGAAGCGCATTCACTGCACTTAGATGATCTCCATTTCTGTAGTCAATAGTCTGAAGACTTCTAGCACCAGCTGGGTGCGCTTGTACTGAATCAGGTGAGTCACTTAAAAGGGGGTGGATACTTCTGCAACCACTTATTTTACATTTGATAGTTTAAATCAGTTGACATTACTTTGTTGAAATCTGTTTTCAATCTCAGTTGTAATAGTCTTTCTTGTTTTCTGTAAATATTTGTCACACGAAGAGAAACAAAATTACATTGACCATGATTCAGTGTTTAAAAAGCAATGAAAAGGGAAAACTTCCAAGATGAGTGAATCCTTTGTATAGACACTCGGTGTGTGTGATTTAGTGTACAGTAGGCAGTTAAAGCAGCTTTTGGAGTCGGCTTGAATCGTGTCCTCTCATGCCCCCTCATATTCATTCCAAAAGACTTTCTTTATCTGTCAGACACACGGGATTTGGTGTTGAACCTTTTGCCCCACAGTCTACTGTATGTTAATTTCATGCGTGTTACACCCATGCAGGAGGAAACGGAGCAGAAGGTGATTGAAAAGTGGATCCAGCGCGTCCCCTTCTTCACACTGCATCCCACATTTAATTTCATTCAGCCGCTTCCACCTCCCGTCCCTCATTCCCTCTCTGAGCAAGCTTTTCATTACCAGCTCAACTCTAATTCATTTTTTGGAGGTGCCCCCCGCCCCCGAGCGCTGATTTTTTTTTATTCCTGACTGACTGCTGCTCCACGTTTAATAATCCATGAAATGCAGAAGTTAGAAACAATGGAATCAAAATGGAATTGTTTCCTTATCTTCGTGCCGTTCGGGCCACACAAGTGTTTGGCAATGAGAGGCGAACCGTTTCATGTCTTTTCATAAACCAGTGACAAAGGGTAAACTATAAAAGTCATGGATTTTGATGAGTATCGTTTTGATCAGGTACATTTGTAGATTTCTCCTCTAGCCTTGATGCAGACATGTACAAGCAAAAAAAAACTAACAAAAAAAACTTTGTGTGGCCCAAATAACACTCAGATTAATCTGTAACAGGAGGGTTAAATAGATCAACAAAGAGCGCTTTCTTTAAACTGGGTTCTTCTGCCACAGTGAGACTGAAAAAACAAGAATGCTAACAAAATCTTCTATGTAATAATTCCTCACTACATCACACCAGCTATGTGGAATATGTGATGTTTGTGCACAATACTCCCTACATACTGCATGGGTATGTAAGTATGTGCAGACTTTTGACTGACAGTTGAAACATTTTCATACTTTAGCTGCACCGTCTGGTTCTTTTCATTATTTAATTTATTGTATTTATCCTTTACTCCACTCTTGTAGAGCGTCTTTTTTTAATTCTATTTTTTAAAGTTGTGTTGTCCGTTCTTTAACTCGACTTCCAAAAAAGCCCCGCACAAGAATGCCTACGTGCCCAATCTGTGTGTTTAAGTGAACAAACGGAAACTAAAAGTCTTGAATCTTGATTATTTTGGCTCAGAAGGCCAAGCTGAAGCGTTTCTCCACCAACCTTGAAACGTGGTCAAGTAATGTCAACATGCGAGTGTAAAGATGCTAATTAGCAGCAGGCTGGCCTTGTACGTCTTTGACGAGGCAGATGTTGTGACTTGTTAACTAATAATCTTAATGAAGGCTCATTTGCTGGTGAGCCGGTTTGCACACGGTCCTCCAACAGTGATTATCTACCAGGTGTAGTTCCTCGGTTGCCGGGGGCTACGTTGAAAAGCTCTGCCAATTAACTCACCAACACTCGTCTATCTCAACTAACAACATCTGCTGGGAATTTTCTGCTCGTGTGACGCTCGTCTTTAGTAAGTTTACAATAACCAGCAAGATCAGCTGTCGCTACATGGTATTAAATGATAGAGATAAATGATAGAAAATGTTTTATTTTATTTATTTGCCCTCAAAAATGTAGTCCAGAGGCTGAATTGGAATCTATTTTACTGGCCAAGCATACAAAGGACTTGGTTCTATTATATTTCTTTGCTCTCAAAGCAAAGGACGAAACCAGGGCAACAAGTTAGAGAGAAGAAAATGTGAATGGAAGCAAAGTATATAACTAACATGTGCAGGTATAGAATGATGCAAAGGAGTCTGATGACAATAAAGAACAAGGTTAATGCAAGATCGATACGAGGCAGGTGGACAATAATGGAGGGGAGCAGAGTTAAATGTTAAAGTAACACGCAGGCACAGAATCAGGAAATAAAAATTCAATGAATACGTATTCAAAGAGCTAAAGTGCATGAATTTAGTTGCAATCAGAGTTCTTCAGTCTCCTTAATCTGCAAGACGTCCTCGTGATGTGAATAAAATTTCCTGAATCAACTAAAGCCTCACTAAACGGTCAGATAAAATGTAATAATTCATGTTTGAGTGATTTTAAGAACTCATTTTTGAGCTCCTTGAGATGAATTACAACATTTTGAACATGGATTCGGCTTCATAACTGATTTAACCTGTCTAATCTCTTCTCTTGCATATTCAAGTTGACTTCTTAAGTGCTTTTTGATCGATGATGAAGTGCGTTGAGCTTTTCAGAGATGAATTTCTTGCTTGTTTAGTGTTTTTCCTCATAGTCTGTAATAAATCCATCATCAGATCCTCCTGCAAGCGTTTGCCACTAATGTTCTTCTTTCGCCACAGCTTCTGCCTTCAAATGTTTAATTCTGTTTTGAGAAGTTATACTCTTTATACCAGACTAGCTTTAGACTTGTACGATGCTCCTAACTATAGAAAATTCAAATTTAAATGTAACGAAATGATGTCACCTGGATAAATAAGATGTTTACCTTCATCCCAGATCAAGCAAATCCAGTGTCATTATAGAGTTTCCAAGTTTAGCTCCTTTCTCAGATAAACTGGCAGCCTTACATAGCAGGAACTGATTAAAAACATCCAACAACTAAACAGGGGTTGAATCATCATAGAAAAATCTGTACATCAGAAGGATTATGTTTGATGTCATTCATACGATTTAATCTTTTTATGTAAATTCTAAAAAAATAAATAAATGTAGCTCACCAGAAAACCCTTATTTACTCAGGAAGGCTGATAGTTTTGATTTAACATTTACATTAAAACTAGATTGCAGATCATTTGTTTTTTCGCTCCGTTTTTCTGGGTTTGTGGTTCTGATGGTTTGAGGAAAAAATACTGTTATTTTGCAGCTGCTGAAGTATGACAAAGCTCGATTTTAATGTCAAGCAGTGATTGAAAATACCATTCAGAGATGCAAAAGGAACTGCTTAGCAATTCTTAGAAGGGGTTGGGGTTTATCGACAGCTTGTAGCAGCGGGACAAATCCAGATGGGAAGCTCGTGTTTCATTCTGCACCTTCGACATGCTTTTCTTCACCGGACTAGCCTCCTCAGGCAAACCCTTCTGTTAACAACACTTTCTATTTCTCTGTCATTCTCCGTCTTTGTTTTCATCTTTTTCATCATCTTCTTCCCTGTGTCTTGTAGTACAATCTGCCCTTGAACTTGTTTCCCTTAAAGTCTTCTTGTAATGAGCTGTGTAGGAGTCGGTAAAGCGAAACATGATGCATTATTGATCGCAGCCACAGAACTCTGAAGTTGTTAATGACTGAGATGCTCCACGAGACAATTTTAGCCGTAGATCACAGTCAAAGAGGATGCAAAAGATCATTGAGGGCCTTGTCAAGAGTAAAGCTGGCAGATGGGAGTTTATGATTGAACATTATGCCAAAGCGCCAGCGACACATGAAAGCATTATCTGCAGCTTGGCAGGCATACATCTGGACTTCTTCCAGCAGAGACGGAACCGTGCGTACTGTGTCCGCCTATGTTCCTGTGGTGGCATATTGTTGAAGAAATTTCACTCTTAGTCCTTCCAAGTTTGCTGTAGTGGGGTGTTGATTGGTATTCCGGCATACGGTGGGCTTACCAAGACGGAGCATGAATCTGAAGGTAAGCCCACCCAGAACATTTGCAGAGGACACAGTTTGTAGACGGTAGGGATGGGATCATATCAAAAGGTTTACTACGATATATTGCAAACAAGAGATTGTTTCCATTATAAATAAACCAGTATTTAACCAGCCTTGTACTGAGTTCAGCCTGAGCCAAAGCAATATGAAACACCATACAGGTTGTTTTTTTTTTTAATTGCAGAAGCAGCAGATAATATGATTCCTTTTTTTATTTTATTTGAGAGAACATTTGTGTCGTACAGTCCTGTTGTGATGCTGAATTTTCTGCACACTGCACTTTAATGGATATTTATTTCATTATATTTATATATTAGAAGAGATTATAGAATAATATTCTTTTTTTTAAGATTTATTTCAGGGTTTTTTTTGGTAGATTTTGCTTTTCATGTTACTAGATTGCAGCCAGTTGCAGCAAAAATGACAGACACAGCTATAGTCTGCTCAGTAAACCAACGTTTAGTTAAAACAGAAAAGAAACAGCCTAATGGGACGTATTTCTTGGTTTTGCTCTGCCAAAAAGAACATACTGTGACCTCTAAGAGGTCTCTGAAACCTCAGAGATACAAACCAAACTGTTAGACCCAAAGCATTTACTGTACACACTCTGTAAGTCTATTTGTTGCATAAAGTTGGCTTTTTAATGCAGTGCTTATTTTCCTTTTCCTTTTCACTTGTTTAAAATGTTTCCCTGGAATTTAACTGAACAATGAAAGCTTTCAACTCCAAATGGACCAAACGTGCCTTTGAAACAGAAACAAGTAGTTAAGGGGGGAAATATTCATCTGAACCGAGTTGTTCATGAGTCACTGCATCAGAATTCACTGATTCATAAAGACGGAAGTGTTTGAGGTAAACTGCAACAAATGAAAAACAATCAAGTCACTAAACGCAATCCAACTCCATTTGTTTGTGTGCATAGACGCTGGAACACTCACACATATATAGTAGTAAAGCTCTCACATTCTATTTGGCAGAGTATAATGTAGCTGTGAAGCAGAGTTGTGGCTCTGATAAACCCTCCCTGAGGTGCTGGTGTCACTGAGGCCAGTCGACCTGCTCCAGTCAGTTCTGCCGCTGTGGGAATCAGAAATTATTCACACCTACCAGGCTACAGCTGGCGGAAAGCCGGGCCTTTCACCGTACTTCGCTCTGACATGATTTATTTCCCTGTCAGGATGCCATGCGGTCAGAGTGAATGGCTCAAAAATCCAGAAAATTAAAATTTAGACCTGCAGGTGCATTATTATTATTTTTGCCAAATTCTGCACCGAAAAACAACTCTATATAAACATGGCACGGCACAGCGTGCAATTCATACTGGGAAGGACTGCAGATGGCCTCAGCGGGGGTCGAACCCAACGATCAGGAGGTCGTCCCACCATTGAAATCAATAGGAGCAGTTTGCAGGTGTGATGGATGCTCTGTGGGTTGATTTACTGTTGACAGGTGCAAAATGAAGCTGGAGGAAAGAGATTGTGTTGGAGAATAAAGGGAGAACAATATGCATAAATGATCCTAAAGTGTAGCGCCTGACCAATATGGATTTTTTGAGGCCGATTGTGCAGTTTGCCAGAAAAGAATACTTTTAACCGATTAATCGGCCGATTCATTGAACCCTCCTGTTGTCTTCATTAACAGGCACCAAACAATATTCTTTCCTTGTCTGAAAAAAATCCAAAAATTCTGCAAAAAAATTCTCCAAATTTCTGAAAATTTGCAAAACCTTCAGGAAGAAAATTCTGATAATTCCTTAAAAGTTTCGCTTAAAACATTTTCAAAAAATGAGTAAAAATCTTCCAAAAAAAATCCCCAAAATATCCAAAGTGATTACATATAAATCAGTAAAACTTTTAATATTTTTGTTAAGAACATTCACATAAAAATCAACCAAAATCCAGCGAAATTTGCTGGATTTTGGTTGATTTTTTTTTGTGAATGTTCTTCAGAAACATTTTTAACTTTTCTTTTTTTCCACCAAAAAATGTTCAAAGATTTCCCAAAAATGTTGAAAATGTGGACATCAGAAGTTTCACTGTGAAAATATATTTTTTCCCACATTTTCAAACTTTAAACCGGGTCAATTTGACCCGCAGGACGACACGAGGGTTAAAGATGGTGTTGTAGTAAACATGGATCAGAAACAGAGGAAATGTAATGTATTTTCAAAGTAAGAGCCGTCAAATGAGGCTTGAACAAATGTAATTTCTCCACATTTCTGAGTTGTGTCTTCCATATCTTCTACTGCACATTCAGTTTTGTGAACTTCAATGAGCTAAATCTAACATTCGGAGAATATTTTTTTGGTACCACCATTAACCCCACTTAAACTAGCTCTCCAAGTGGCATGACGGGACCATCAGTCATTAATTTGCACATAAACACTGCTGGCTTTCACTTAGCTGCTGCCATTTTTAAATTCCGAATATTCCTGAAAAGCATCCGTAATTAAAAGACGATTCCTGAGTGTTTGCAAAGTTGCCACTGCATTTAGATGGAGAGCACGCTAAGATGGTAAATGCTGATGACGTTCATCATGCGGCGAAGCTTTTAAGCCCGCTAAAGGCCACATATGATGGACTGACAGTCAACTTGCAGGTTGACCTTTAGCTCGTGACTGTAATCAAAATGTATCTGTGCAGCAGCGGTCCACCCACAGAGTAAACGGAGGAGATCTGGAGCTTCCTCAGCTGAGTGGGGGAGGAAGGAAGCTGCAAGAAGAAGAAGAAGCAGCTGTTTCTCTAAAGCTGGGGAGTCAAACTCATCTTAGTTCAGGTTCCACATTCAGCCCAGTCTGATCTCCAGTGGACCAGACCAGTAAAATCACAGCATAATAGCCTATAAATAACCACAACTCCAAATAATTCCTTTGTTTTAAGTGCAAAAAGCATGTTCTGAAAATGTTCACATATAAGGAATTATCTTTTAACAAAACATCATGAACAACCTGAAATTTCTTAAGAAAAATAAATTCAATTTCAACGACATTATTCCTCAGTTTATCATTTGCACATTACAACTTCCAGATCACAAAGTTCAGATTCAGAAAACTTTATTTGTCCCAAGGGGGCAATTAAAAGTGTCTGTAAAGGCACGAAACATTTAATCACAGGTATCTGGAACTGAATGATATAGTATTTTACTTTATGATCCAAATGACAAGTCAGACAAAAAAGGCAAAAAACAACAAAAACAGGACAAAATATTACAAAAATGAGATAAAAAATGACAAAGAAAATGACAAAAAATGAGACAAATGACACAAAATAAAACAAGAGACAAAAAATTAGACAAAAAAGTTACAAAGCGACAAAAAATGGACAAATGACAAAACTGAGACAAAAAAATTACATAAACATCACAAACAAGACAAAAAATGACAAAAGCGAGAAAAAAATGGCAAAAAAATAGACAAAAAACACAAGCGAGACAAAAAGGAAATACAAAAAGACAAAAACATGAGACAGAAGTCAGACAAAAAAAGACAACAAAAACAAGACACGAAATGACAAAAGAACAATGAGCAATCTAGTATTTTAATTTCAGATCAAAACAACTTGTCATGGTCTAGAAATTATTTTGAATTTATAGTTTTACTAATTTACAATCTGCAGTTAATGTCTTCTCTGGAATTTTTACACTTTGGGAGCCGGACTTGACCCTCTGGAGGGCCACTTTTGGCCCGTGGGCCACATGTTTGACACCCCTGGTCTAGAAAATGACTAGTCAGGATGAGAAGAATGAGGATGTAATGCAGCTGGAATAACGTACATTAAGTCCTTTTCACTGCATTTTGTAATAGTGTAGAATAGCTGCAGTGTAAGAAGCAGTCATCTCACTAAATAAGGAATCCCGTCATAGTAATTAAAAAGGCAGCGCTGCCTACAGGAATCCCATAATAAGTGTGTTTTCCTCCATTTGCTATGATTATAGCCTCAGTGCATGAATGGCTTTGACTCCATTGCTTTGTTCAGGTCACATAAGCAGCTTAATTACCTTGCTGTGTAATTTAATACGCTGTTTTCCCGGAGTGATGCTGCGCTAATAAACCTTGGGATGGAAGATGTGAACCGGGTCACTGGGAAGCAGAATGATAGCTGACTGTTTGTGTTTTTAATGAAAATGTCATCTTGGTGAGTCATTGAAATGAAAAAAACTAAACTCAGTTGTCTTTAGAATATATTAGTGAATGCATCTTTCAGCATCTGAAGCTGACGTCTGTATTGAGCTCCTTCTGCCTTAAATTCAGCACTTGGTCATTTGCTACCTGCTGGTTTGTTACCAGCAGTGATTATTATTGTTTAGAAACTTGTCTTCTGATTCTACATTGTAGCTGGTTTTAGACAGATTTTCAATCATTTTGGACAGACTTTTGTGTCTTTTTGACCATTTTAAGTTGTTTTGGATGATTTTTTTTGTAATTTTGGACAGGTTTTGTCACATTTTGTGTTGTTTCTAAACATTTTGTGTTATTCTGCCCTCAACCTATTTAGTTTTTGGTGGATTTTGAGTCATTTTAAGTCATTTTGTCATTTTGAAAATGTTTTTAAGCTGTTCTAGAAAGATTTGAAATCATTTTTTTAAAAAAAAAACATTCTAAGTAATGTTGGACAAGTTTAATAATTTTAGCCACATTTTAGGTTTTTTTTCAACAGATGTTGTGTTATTATGGCAGATTTTAAAGTTGAAACTGAGACTTCTTACTATGACCACTATTAAGCTGTTTGCAGCTTCTGATTCTGTTGTGGCTTAAATTTGATCATTTTAGCCACATTTTAGCTTGTTTTACATAGATTTTCAGTCATTTTGGACGTGTTTTTGTGTGATTTTGGCCACATTTTAAGTAGTTTGGACAATTTTTAGTCATTTTGGACAGGTTTTGTCATTTCAGCCACGTTTTAGGTCGTTTTCTACACATTTTGTGTTATTCTGGCGGCAATTTATTTTGTTTTTGGTGGATTTTAAGTCATTTTGGTCAAGTTTTGAGTCATTTTAAGCCATTTTGACAAACAAACTTTAGGTCAATTTGAAAAGATTCTAAGCTGTTCTAGAAAGATTTGAAATCATTTTTGGAAAAGTTCTAAGTAATTTTGGACAAGTTTATTCATTTTAGTCACATTTTATGTTGTTTTAGACAGATTTTGTGTTATTCTGGCCACAGTTCAAGTTGTTTTGGATGGATTGTCAAGTTGAAACTGAGACTTCTTACTAAGACCACCATCTATTATCCCTGGGATGTATGGAATGGTGATTATGTCTCTGTCTGTATTGTGTTTTGTTTTTCTTTCTGTGTTTTCTCTTTGTTCATACACCCTCTCACATACCTGGGATTCCATCCTCCAGAGTGACCGGTCTGACAGATAAAAACGACACGTGAGATGACGCTCTGAGGAAGACTGCAGATCTATTTGAAACATGTCAGCAAGATAAAAACCATCTTTTCCTTACTTAGTTGTCGGTTAAAAAGTAACGCTGTTCTAGAGTAAGAAACGACAAAATCACCATAATCCATCTACTAGTCTGAAATTTTGTTGTTATCAGAAGATTAGGTCTTGAGTTAAAGCCAAAAATATGTTTTCTAATCAGCCTTGACTTTTTACTATTAAAATCTAATCAAGTCTAAGTGATTCTTTTTGGATAAATTTGAAGATATGGGCTGGAGGGGAGACTGCAGAGACCGTGGTATCAGACGGAGAGCCTGAAAACACGACGCCTCCAGCCGAGTCACAAAGCGGCGTTTCTTTGTGACACACAAAACCTTTTCCCCTACAAAGCAATCAACAGGGCGGCTATTTGGGATGGATGGAGGCTCTCTGGTTGCCAGATTCCTCCGTCTCCGGCCCTACATGCTGCCAAACAAGCGACCAAGGTGTGACTGAAGCAGACTGGCACCGCAACCAAGCTGAACTATTTCCCTCTGAATGCCACAGAGAGGTGGCATTTACCTTTAATTAAATGTGCGATGGAGGAAAAGAATTAGAGGGGGAAGGCGTATTTACATGCAGACGAGGTTGCAAATAAACCGTGTATCCCGTCGGCACAGTGCTGCTGGAGTCTTTCTCTTCCGCTGCTCTGCTTAATTATCACGTTTTCCTTCAGGTGACGGATAAACTTTCAGATTTAGAGCTCAGTTACAGCGTCTCATTCTTCTTTTCTCTGACATTGAAGGTGTTTAAATACAAACGTAGTCCCAACAGCAGCATTACATCATTTGCGTGTCCTTGTGGAAGGTGTAGTAGTGAGGTATGTACTGCTGAATGGGAATGTCAGCCCCTGTTGCTTTTATTTGCAGCGATACCCAGTTTTCTGTGTACTCACTCTATCTGTTGGCTCAATTACAATAAACTTGACTTATTTTAATTAGAGTGTTTGTACCTGCTAAGAAGTCCCGCACACATTCCACAGCCTTGGTTTCCGTCCTCATGCTAACCCCTGTAATTCTAATCTTAGCGTTGAAACCAAGCCCTCGTCGTCATACAGTCCTTGGCACGAGTGTATTCACTTCACTTCCTCTCTCTCAAGGTTGGAAACAAACGGTTTTAATTGCTGGATGACAACTGAGGTGAGCGTGTAGATATGCACTAACTTGCTGCTATTTCCATCAAGCTTTTCTCTTGTTCAAGTGCCAATTACACAAACAAAGAAGTTCTTAAATGGCTCAGAACGTGGCAGGAATCTGGGATATGTCAGTGCCAGGTGGCAGAGTGCTCTATAGTGGCTTATTAATAGTAGTTTTTGGAAGGATTGAGTGTGTTTGTTTAAATATACTTATCTGCCGTTTGAACTGTATCATGACGGAGCTGGAGAGTGACGGGGACTGAGTTATTTTAGATGCTTTTTTTTAAGTAAGAGGACATTTTTAACATAGAAAAATAGGTGAGTAAGTGGAACAGTTTAATATTATGATTAGAAATGAAAAGTAGCATGTTATGCACACATGACAGGATCGTTTTGGCCCCAAAGCAAACATTTTCTCTGTCATGAACAACATTTTATTCATGTCTTGAATATTTAAGAATTTACTGAGCAACATTTGAGAAAGAATAGATGAAAAATTCTGTATTTGGTCTCAAAAAAAGCAAAGAATTTAATCGTTGGAACTGGTTTTCAGTGGTAGAGAACTGTGTTTATAGCAGACATGGCAGCGACTTGCTATGATGGATTTTAAAACATCTGTAGTATCTGTAATCCGCATGAATCAAGGCTGTAAAATCACTGTACGTGAAGGAGAAAATGTATTTGTATCATATTTGATGAGTTTCTGATACCTTTATCTCATCAGCATGATAAATAGTTTCCTTAAAAACCTGTTTAATGTAACCAGATCCATGTTTTCTGCCCCCTTGTGGATCATCATTCCACTCTACAGACAGCTAAAGTCGTATTTTGCCTCTTTTCAAAATCTCATGAAATCGTCCACATACATTTTTCAGGAAAATTATTTCTAATTTTCAAGAAGTAACGGTAAAAGTAACATCTGAATTGTTACTCATTTTTTAAAATAAGTATTTCCTGCCCTGAAAGTAATTCATTGTTTATATTTCAATTAGCATGCATTAAAATGTCTGTATTAAATTTGATGCTCCAGGTTTATTACGTGCTTTTTTTCCTGAATCATCATGTAAAATTTTTGTAATGTAATCTACATTATATCTATGAAAATACAAACACACACTATTTTAATTACTTAATTAACTTAATGAGTGAAATGTCATCTTCAATATGCATTTTGAGTATTTTTACAATAACAATTCCTCTGAAATCATCCTCGCTGTACTATATTGGCCTATTTTTAGATGTCAAAAAGACTAGAGGAAGAAGAGAGAAAAAGAAAGTACATTGACAATATCATCAGTGAGATACTGGATGGAAACACAAGTGACATGGAGCAGTTAGAAGATGAGGATGAGGAGGAGACAGAGCAGGTTCTAGGCTCCCTGCAGTTTGTTGTTTTGTTCTTTCCTTTAATTTTATTAATTATTATATTATCTTTTTGTTCTGAAGTGTGTCAGCTCACTCAATGCTCATTAGTAAACTGGAGCAAGAGGAGTTTCTCTTTAGATTGTTGTGAGCAAAGAGTTATCAAAAACGCCGAGTGGATCAAATATGATACAAAAAATAGATCATGAGAAAAATGATATGACAAAGTTTTTCTTTTGGGTTTCGTTAAAAGGGATAATGAACATCTCAGTTCCAAAAAATAAGAATTTTCTAGCTCTTTTTTGATGGGTTGGGCTTTACAGGGTTAATTCCAGTGTAACTAATAGAATTTCATACACTGGGTATTTTGCAGGTACCATTTGCAAGTTTCTGTGGTCAGTCCCACTTTTAACTGAATTCACACATGTGGCTGATGGTTTTTACAACAGCCGCCTGGCCACGCCTCTTTCCACTCGCTTGCGGGAATCATTTCTCTAATTTAAGTGGTCTATATATACTCCCAATTTTAATTTCTTCAAGTGCATCCACTGGACTCCCACTCACTCGTGGCACGTCTCCCATTCCTCCCAGCCCTCGGGTTGAAAACCATCTTAATCAAGCGCGCCACGTCAATACGTTTGTGTAAATCAGGGCGCTCTCATCACTCACAAGCTTTACCCTTACAGGCCCGGTGCAACCCTCCAAGATTAAAAATCCAATAACTTAAGCAATGTATTCTACCGGTAGCAAATGATTTTTGGTAGCTACATGATTGAGCGGATGTTTTCACTTAGGAGTCTGTCCTTCAGGGGGATTGAATGGATTTTCTCTTTTCTTGTTCAATACAAAGGGCATTTTTATTTATTTATCTTTTTGTGTGTATCTGAGGTTACAATTAATGTTTTGTGCAGATTTATTTAGTCTGCTTCACCTTGCTTAGCTCCTGCCCTGCTGGAAGACATCCAGATACGAGCTGTGGCACACATCTGTTGTAAAATGATTATTTTGTGGAAGCACTAATAGACAAGATAAAGTGGTGTTTAAGCCTTTTTTAAAAATCTTTACCATCTCAAGGCTGTTCGCTGCGCTGTACACAAAGACACCGATCTTCTAGTCTCTGCAGAAGATGAACTTGTCCTTGAGGCCAGATGAATTGTTTAAGGAAGAGAAATCCCAGTTTATTGCATCTTCATCCTGATTAACCGCGTTAAATGCTGTTTTTACAATGAAACATGACCTTGTTGCCATGAGAATTTTAGAGTGAAGACGAGGCTCTAATCATATAAAGAAGCCCGATGTTCAGAATTAAAGTAATCCAGATGATACCCCAGATATTACATGTGTTAAAATCATTTCCCACAGTCTAAACCAGAGGTGTCTAACATGCGGCCCGTGGGCCAAAAGCGGTCCTCCAGAGGGTCCAATCCGGTCCTCAAAGTGTAAAAATTACAGAGAAGACATTAACTGCAGATTGTAAATTAGTAAAACTATAAATTTAAAATCATTTCTAGACCATGACAAGTTGTTTTGATCATAAAGTAAAATACTAGATTGTTCATTGTTGTTTTGTGATTTTGTGTCTCAGTTTTGTAATATTTTGTCTTGTTGTTTTTGTTTTTTGTCAGATTTTTGTTGTTCATCTCGTTTTTATCGTTTTGTTTCTCGTTTTTGTCGTTTTGTGTTTCCTTCTTGTCTCACTTGTGTTTTTTGTCTTATTTTTGTCATTTACATTTTGCTTTATTTGTTGTTTTGTGTATCATTTGTGTTTTTTGTGGGGGTTTTTTTGTCTAGCTTCTGTTGCTTGTCTAATGTTTTGTCATTTTGTTTTTCACTTTTGTCATATGTGGTCTCGTTTGTCAGTTACACAACCGACACTCTTGTTTTTGTCATTTGTCCATTTTTTTTGTCACTTTGTCACTTTCTAAATTTTTATTTTTTTGTTTTGTTTCGTGTCGTTTGTCTCAGTTTTTTGTTGTTGTGTCTCATTTTTGTCATTTTGCATCTCATATTTGTAATATTTTGTCTTGTATTTTGTCTTTTTTTTGTCAGACTTTTGCCATTGTGATCATAAAGTAAAATACGAAATCATTAATCTCCAGATGACTAATTGTTGTGTTCCTTTGTAGACACTGAGATCTGGAAGTTGTAATGTGGAAATGATAAACTGAGGCTGAATGCTGTTGAAATTGAACTTGCTTATCTTAAGAAACTTCAGGTTGTTCATGACGTTTTGTAAAAAAGATAATTCCTTAAATGTGAACATTTTCAGAATGTACTTTTTTTTTTTGCACTAAAACCAAGGAAAAAGATTCAGTTGTGGTTATTTATAGGTTATTATGCTGCGATTTTACTGGTCACTGGAGATCAAACTGAGCTGAATGTGGAACCTGGACTAAGATGAATTTGACACCTCTGGTCTAAATAACAAAGGAAATGAAATCTTAACGCTGATATACATCTTATTTTTTGTTTTTTTTTTGTATTGTCAGTGCTGTCACTACTTTTTCATTTGTTTACCTCGCCTTTGCTTTTCATTACGGAAGCATCGGGCCTGTGATTGCAACTCCATTTAGCAAAACAAGACTGTTCTCAGGGGGGAGGGAAAGGAAATGGCATTAAGAGAAGACGTGTGCAAAACGCCTTTTAATGGTTTGTAATAAGGCTGGAGGAGCCAGAAGCTATGCAATATCTGTTTCTGCCTAAACCCGTCTGCCCCCTGATCCATGACCAATCTGATCAGTGCAGCTTGCAGGGGAAATAATATGCAAAGTGTAATAATCTGTTTAAGCGCCTCTTTGGTTCTCACAGTGGAAACGGAGTAGCGCCTCCCAAAAAGGCAGGGAAGTAGCAGACCGATGGAGCTTTAGATCTATTTAGCACTGCCTTCCCGCCCTGAGGGGGTTTTATCTTGTATGAGTCATAAAAATATGTATGAAAGGCTACTACCCCTCTTGGCTCTTTTCTTTTTTTTAAAGTTTTGCTATCCTTACTAGGCATTTGTGTTCTGTCAGACTCACTCTACTGTGTCTAACATCAGCTGAGGCTCAGCGGTCGTCCCTCCTGCCCTTTCCTTCATCTCTCTCTCTGTGCTGCACATAGAGAAAGGAAGAGATGGAAATAGACTTTTAACGAAAACGCTACAAATTGTGAATGTGCATGTTTTTGAGCAAAAGTAATTCTTGCATTTTTAAGCCCACTCAGAAGCCTGGAAGTAAAAAGTGAAAATTTTATGTTCCCTTGTGTCAGCTTTGTAGTATAATCGGATAAAAAAACCCAAAGCATGAGCGTTTTTGCATGATATTATTATACAAGCGGTACAACTTGTTCATCTTGCAGTAATTTTGCAGAAATTAGGAGTGTTAAGATGTGATTAGCTGGAAATCAGACACTTATTTGAACTACTATCACACACAGTATGCTGGTAAATAATCAGCAGTGTGATACAACATGTTGTGTAATTGTAATGCACTTTAATTACACCTTATTTAACTACTCCGGTCTGATGTATAGAAGACCACGCAATATATACGACACACAAACATTGCTGAAATACACAAAATTTAAAGGCCACAGTCAATTGTTTTTGTATAGTGGTTAAAAATCATGACTGTGATTAATAAATGTTTAATTTTGTCTTTGTAATTGGCATACAGGACAAAAACTGAAACTAAAGTATCGATCATCTTACACTGGTATCGTTCAATATCAATACCAACGCTGGTATCGATATTATCAATATCTGCATCGATCCACCCACCTCTAACAATAACCGTGTGCGCCTCTCGGACCGTGCAGAATAGTTCGGTTTTTCAGGCCTTGTCTTTTACTTTCTGGCAATGTTGGCGTTTTCCTTCTGCAGCTGTATTCATCTGACCCACAATCCCACACGTGACCCTGAACTAAACCGTGGTCATGTGACTTGCTTCATATTCCGTCAAATGAACATTTTAAAACAGCGTTAGATTTTAAGTCAAACATCAGTTTCTAAAGGTGGACATTTACCTTTTTAACATCTGATTTATTGTGCTTCCAATTAGTTCTAATGATCATAATTCAAACATGAATGAAATGACTTCTTGCATCATGGATACGAAGATATGAGTAGCTGATGTCTGTTTTTGTGTGCTTGGTGGTGTTGTTGCTCTCTTACATCTGTGTGTTGCAGCTCAGTTTAGTCTAATAAGCTCCCGATTTGCCGAACTGCCAGATCTGAGGTTGATGCATCGATATCTCTGTTGGTCAGCGCCTCATGCATCCCTTAAATTGAACCCAAGCAGTGAAATGATAGCGGCGCTTGTTGTGCCTTGGGGCGAATCACCTGCTCACTGCCTTCAGATGTTCTGCCTACTTAAAACTGCCTCGACTTCCAACCAGACTCTCCCATGGTGCAGCTTCATTTGATGAGCTGCTGCAGTTAGTGGTCAAATTAACTCATGTACATGGAGCTGCTTCACTGGAACTGGAGCTGAGGTCGACCATGGACTCTTCTATGTCCAAAAGAACACAATATACAGTTGTGCCTGGTTGTTGATTTCTGCTGTAAAGTTGGGCATTTTTTCACTTTGCCAGCCATTTGAGGAAATGCAGCTTTTGGCACTCGTGCACCGGCTTCATTTTTCAGTCCAGAAGGTCGACACTTGACGAAAACGTGTGCTAAACTGATAAGAGAAGCTGAAACCTGAAGTGGAGCGATACTGTTGTTGTCAGCTGAGAATGTCTCTATAAAGACAATGGCCTTGTGGTGATTTTACACTCACTGCCCACTTTATTAGGTATATTGTGAAACCTAATGTCATCCAGTACAACCATGAATTCAGCTTTTATGACACTTCTTCACACTTGTTGATGTTGTTTGTTATTAGTCATGTTTATTATTGAGGTCACAGTCTGTAGTGGTGGACGGGACTGCCTTAAATTCAAAAGTGTTACTAATATTTTGTCCACTTCAACTGTGTTAGTATACTGGAAACATATTAGGAAGACTTTCAGAAGTAATGCACTCCAGTGCACCATCACCCACTATGACCTTATTATTATTAACTCTACCAACAAGAACAGAAACTGTAGAAGCTTCATAAAAGTAGAAGAGAATATTTTTATTGTCAATTTCTCTATATATCTATTACATAAAGAGGAACCAAAAATAATAGTGACAGCTTAGTTCTTCATTCACTTAGTTTGTGCCTCTTTAAATCTTTATTTTTTTTATATTTTTAAATTTAGATTGTTTTGTTTTTTTAATCTCAGAACTTGCTTAGTGTCCAGTGTTTATTTAATGTCAACTGTTGCATGAAGAGAGAGTGAGATACTTGTGACCCTTGAAGAATTGACATTAAAGCTGACTTTGAGCTTATTGGGGTGATCGTGGTGCCATGTTTTAGCAGCTTGCTGAGATGTACTCCAGTGCAACTGCTTCAGTAAGTGAAGACAGATTGCAGATTGTGACATAATGTACCAGAGAGTGAATGTATGAATCTATGTAGAATTTATGGCAGAGCTGTTATATCCTCCTGAGACTCGGCCCGTTCATTCATGCCCTCTGTACTGGACATTTGTTTTTGATTCATATCATTCGCTGCCCTACTAAATCCATCAGAGCTCCATAGAGGACATTGTGGTCTTTCCAGTGATATCTCATGTGATTGGGTGGGATGAAGCGAACTTTGTTGTCATGCTGAGACAAACTGGAGACTGTTGACAGTTTAGTTTCTTAAAGTTTCATTAGAAAATGGATTGACGTTCTCGTCTTGTCAGCCTGGTTTGATTTCGAAGTGTCGCTGTTTTGTTTTTTTTGTGTGTTTTTTTTTTCAGTAAAATCTTCTGTTTTCCACTACAGAGGACATGCTGTAAAAAAAAAAAAAAAAAAAAAAAAGAATTTTAAATTTTGAATTGTTTTAGCTCGAAAAAGGCAGAAAATCCCAAAAAAGGTAAATGAAAGATGCTTTATTTCCTTGGTTCTCAGGAGGATGTTGGATTTATGTTACGGTTAGCCTGACAGATGCCAGAATCTGTCGGTCCGGTCTGGAGGATGGAGTCCCAGGTACCCGAAAGGGTGTAGCCCTATCGTCCTGGTTCATGGAATTGCTCGCCTGCTTCCTGATCTCCATGGCCTCCTTAATCCATCCTTTCTATTTGTTGGCCTCCAACGATCTGTCAGAACGATCACCTGATAAAAACGACACGTCTGAGGAAGACTGCAGGCACGGTTGAAACATGTCAGCAACGTAAAAAACATCTTTTCCTTACTTAGTTGTCGGTTAAAAAACGACGCTGTTCTAAAGTAAGAAACGACTAAATGAACATAATCCATCCATCACTCACTGACCTTGTTTCAGTGGCTTTCAAATTGTGCTTTCTCACATTTCTCCTCACATTATCTGCACTATTTGGATTGCATTCATAGAGTTGAAAGACCAGGTTTATGTAGAAAATCAGTCCTTTTCTGTTTCCATGAATTCCACGTTATGGAGGAAACCGTGACTCCGGTTGTAGAGTTTGACAACCAAATGCAAGGTTCAATCTCTGGCTTCTGCAAAGTGCCTCTGGGTAAAACACTGAACCCCAAGTGGCAACTAATTCCAGACGACCACCCTGGATGGCAGCTCTGCCACCACCTGTGTCTAAATGAATGAATGAGGACTTATGAAACGCTGTGTAGAAGGTAGCTCAGGTTGAAAGGTGCTCTACAAGTGCAGAGCATTTAGCGTTTTTATATTAGACACTAGTTGAGAGATCCTCTAATTGAATGCAGAGTGACTGAACTCTTCTCTCTCTCGCTTTGTCCTATTTCTTAAATTTACACACAAGAAACTGAGGAATTGGAGCAGCAGAGATTTCTGTGTTTTGGATGTGAAACCTATAGAAACAGGTAATTGTTCCCTGTGAAGGGAAACCTTTCGCACTGCGCTGCCGTACCTGTGGAGGCTTCTTTATCATCAGACGGTCTCGTTTGGAAGCTGCCACCAGGGGCTGTTACTGTAGTCAGAACTTTATATTCCCTCACAGTTCTGCCTGCAGAGACACAGTCAGCATCTGGCAGGTCGAAACAGTAACACCACGGGAGCGCAGTCGAGCATGGGAGACGGGCCCAAGATAAGAAAGGAGACGAATGAAGCAACGCAGAATAAATGAGAAAGACTTGGAGCGAGAGAATCACCACGAAACAAAATGAGGGAGTAAAGGGTGATGATGACTATCCATCATTGCAGGTACTCCCAGTGCATTGCAGGGTGACATGACTGATTACTGAGCATGTCTGAGCGCTGTAGACCAGACCCCGATATCCCCTCTGACTGCCACAGTCATGAATTATGGTCGTTGCCCGGCTGCTCTGGCAGCTGCACCGGCCTCAGAGATGGCAGAGGATAAGTCTGACCTGCCCCGAGGTCTGCGTCACCAGTCCATCAGCCAGAGGGACATGAGTCAAGCAAGCTAATGTATTCAACAACAATAGTGATTATGGAGCCGTGTCTAGCTGGTGTGTAATTATATTCACTCCATGAGGTGGATGAGGGGGCAGTGGGAGGAGCTGGTCCAAAAGTTTTCCAGTCAAGACCAGAGGCCAGTTTCTATGGAACCGGTTTCACTGAGAGACAAGCATGTTGTTGGGTCATTTGTTCATTTGTTGTTATTATTTTTGCTTCATTTCTCAGGAAAATAAATGTAGATTGAATAAATCAGGGGTGTCAAATTCATTTTAGTTCAAGGGCCACATTCAGTTTGATCTTAAGTGGACCAGACCAATTAAATTACAGCAATTTAACCCATAAAACTCTGAATTTTTCCTTTGTTTTCGTGTAAAAAAGTATGTTCCTCAAATGTTCAAAATTGAAAAAAATGGACGAACGACAAAATGAGACAGAAAATTATTAATGACACAAGCGAGACAACAAAACACAATGATACACAAAACAATGAGTAAAGCGAAACACAAAATGAGTAAAAAAAGGACAAAAAATACACACGTGCCAAAAAGGAAACAAAACGGCAAAAACATGAGACAAACGGCAAGAGTCAGACAAAAAAACCAACAAAAACAAGACAAAATATTACAAAAAATGAGACCCAAAGCGACAAAAGAACAATCAGCAGTATAATATTTTACTTTATGATCAAAACAACTTGTCCAGAAATTATTTTAAATTTCTAGTTTTACAAATTCACATCTGCAGTTCATTTCTTCTCTGTAATTTTTACTCTTTATAAAATCGTCCCACGGGCCGGATTGGACCCTCTGGTTTGACACCCCTGGAATAAAAGCAGTAGATTTAGCATTGCACTCCACTGATGAGCAAATAAAAATGGGATTAAATCAGTGCAGGTGAACCACAGATATCTTTATTGATGTTTCATTCTAAGGGTTTGTGTTTGAAGCATTTCTGCAACCAGAACTGACTGATGACATTCACTCGCTGTGATTGGTCAGCTGTAGTCTTTATACTACTCTGAATTTCATCTTCCACCCAGTGCTTTTCCCTCCATTTGTTTCTTGGCTATTTGTGGCAGTTTTCACTAAGGATGTCCTTCTGAAGAGGCTGGAAATGTTCACCATCTCCTCCCGTCTCTATGACAGCAGGCCTTTCGATGTTCTGAACAAGCTTTCATCTCCGAAGCAATCAGACGGCATATTCTACAGTTCTGAGCCGCCGGGTTCAAATATAGACGAGGAGGACGCTAAAGAGTTTTAGGAACCTCACAGCTTTCTAACTGAACACACAAGATTCTTTTTTTTTCTCTTATCAAATGTCTTCATTCTGAGACTTCTCAGAGTTCCTCTGAAAGTGACAAAAAACTTTATACAACATTTTTCAGAGTTCCTCTTTTAATTTTTTTTGTTCATATTTGAATTAGCTAAACTCAGACTTTCATTAGAAATGCATTTCACTGCCCTGCAATCCACAGTCCTATGGTTTAGATACAGCACAAATGCTTCATGGACGTCATGTATTTAATCAACAACATCAAAACCTTCTAAAAACAGTGCAAATGAATTATCTCTACCCCATTCTAAGCTGTTCATTACATAGGCCTCAATTTAACTCCAGATCCCTGCAATATTATAATCACTGGACATTCTAGTCATTAAACCATTTGTGTTATTTGCTCTCAGTCCTGAAAAGGTAAGAAACTACCATTTTATGCACTTATTACAATAGAAGCAACTATTTTTCTTGTATGAGTATCTTAATATATGTTAAATCATTCAAATTATGAGGATCTGAGCTCTCAAAGAAGATGTAGTTTCTAAAATATGATTCAAAATGAGCGCAGATGATGAGGCAGAGTTTTGAAAACAAATAATCTCTGAAAGATGCTTCAAAATGTTCCTTTTTGGGAAATGATTTGGTGAGATATGGTATTAGACAATCTCCTGTTGTACACATAAGCAGACTTAACTTTGTAAGAGTCAATTTATGTACAAATTTTACACCTCAAACTCAAACTTGTCATTAATGGAAGATAGAAAGTACTAAACACAAACAATGGTTTATTATCTCTATATGGCCGCATCCTCCTGCTGTTTTTGAAAGCATTTTTTGGATAATCAGCAAAGTGCTGCGTGAATCCTAAAACTAAAGTTCAAGTAAAGTCACTTGAGGCTTCGCTGGTTGGAGCTGATGTCTACAAATGTGAAAATGAAACGTGAAGAGTTAAAAATAAGGAGCGTGCCGTACTTCTGTAGTCTGCTCCTCAGACAGTAGCTGCAACTAGCATAACACACTCAGATCTGTTGTGTTTTGGTTAATGTAGGATTTACAAGGAAGAATAAGTTGGAATTAAAAAGACAATGTATCTAATTGTCCTCTATGAGTGTTAAGTGTCACCCTAAACACACGAAAGACTCTTTTAATCAAACTTAGGGGAACCAAAACTGCCAAACAAAGCCAAAACAATCGAGGGAAATTGAGCCGACTCCACACATTGTGAACACTGTGACAGAACTGAAGAGCCTCTTACCCTCTCGTTGCAGCTCTCTGCCCCTTTTGCCAAAATGTGTGCAAAGAATATAAGCGTCTCCGAGGGATACAGAGAGAAACAAATTCCTTACAGCGTGCACAACGTGGTGATGGAGTTCCCTAATTATGTTGTTGTTTTCCTTCTGAGCTCCCTGACTAATTCATAATCTGGCCTGTGGAATTGCCTGGGATAACTGCGGGAGTCTCCAGGCTGGGGTGGTTAGCGCCCATTCACTGAGATGGAGCTGCAGAGCTGCAGTGAGATGCATCAGGCCAGAAACAACACAGCCCAGGGAGACAGATTCCCACCTTGGCCTACAATATGGAGAGAGAGTTTTAGTTTGCATTTGTCAGCCAGGTTAGGATTCTTTCATATTCAGAGTTCAGAATAGTTTTGGGTCACGGTGTCGATTGTGATGTGATATTCAGAGAACCGCAACAGGATGCAGGTTTGTGTTTGGAGTCTTTGTTTTCTGTTGCCAAGACTATTCTCATATGCTGCTGTGAGACCTGCAGCCAGAGAGATGAAAGAAAGACGGTGAGGATGGACACGCAGATGGAAAAGTCTGGAAATAAGTTTGAAAGTGAGCAACTTTTACTGCTTTACCAAATTCAGTTCAGTTTTATCTATGTACCACCACTCTGAGACATTACCAAAAAAAAGTCTGTCACACATGAGTGCAAAGATGAATAAAATTAACTTCAAACGTGAAGAGTTGTAATCTGTAACAAAGATCCATTTTAGAGGGAAAGTATGTTTGCAGGTTAAATTCAACATGAATCATTTACCGTTTTAAACTACAAATGGTTTAATAGAAGCAAGTATTACCATCCCTTCAAATGGTTAATACACCAACTCTTCACATGAGGCTCAAGCTTTATACAGTAGGATGCTCCATAAATGACCAACACCCTGTTGTCCATGAGGCAGAAGAAAACATTGGACTTCATTGCACCATCTTCTTCAATGTAACGCTCAAGTATCGACCAAACAACGAATATTAAACAAAACCAAAAGCAAGACTGTGTTTTGTAGACTTTCAAAAACGGAAAAAAAAACCCTGTTATTGCTAAACAACTAAATGTGCTGCTGTAGTGTTGAGATGATTAAGAAAAGTTCAGTTTTTTCTACATACACTACATATGTCATTCCATAGGACTTCACATAGGAAGAGCTAAGAAACGGAGTGGTCCAATTCACAAAAAATCCCAACTGGGTTTTATGCAATTTCTGTTATATATTATGGTCTAGATTTTAGTGGTGAAGTGGTCAAACCCACAACCCAAGTATGGCGTTACAGCGGCCCTTTGAATGTTAGATCATTCTTGAAAACACTAAACTTTGAATCCATTTTTCTCAAAAACTACAGAAAGTGGTTTAGACCACTCCGCTTCCAAACCCTTCATAGTAAGGTGACCTTACGGAATTTAAACAGAAACAACAAGCCCAAAGTTCCCTTTGGACTCCCTATGAGTAAGCAGTTAGTCCAATGGGAAAAATTTTAATGTGGAGGAAAAAAAATGAAACCTACGGAACCAGGCTCAGGGAAGACGGCCATCTGCCTTCACCAGTTAGAATGAGAATGGGGATGTAATTAATGTAAATCTTATTAATTACCAAGCATAATTTGAATACCTGGACTGACAGTGCAATATTCTCTTATTATAAGCCAAATATTGGCTTTCATCCCTCACAGTAGGAGCCTAAAATCTCACCATATTATGATTTAATTTAATTGAAATTGTGTCATAGGGCAAGTTTATTCACATTTAATGCTATATGCTGCTTATTTAGTAACATTTATTAGGTTTTATACTTCTACATGAATCATGGGTTTAAAAATCACCTCTGAATTAGTCTGTAGTTAGTGTTATTTTTTGTCTGTGTATGTGTTTCTTGAGGTCTTTATAGGCTTTAAGTCTGCAAAGAAAATCCCAAAGCAGCATTCTGGTGTCACAGAAAACCTTTTTTTTTTGGGTGCGTTGCTTTTGTCTTCCTGTCTTGGCCTCTCCTGCCTGCAGTGCTGGACTTATTTGACTGCCTTTGAGTTGTCTTAACACACATTATCCCCTTTCTGTCGCTCGAGCACTTCCAGCCTAGAAGTTGTCTTCATGTCCCTCCGCAGGTCGCAAACAAGCAGTGCTGGGAATGGCCACATATACTGGCTGAAATAGGTCTAGCCTGCTCTGTGGACCAGCACTCACGTCTGTCTGACAAGCTCCTGGCTCAGCAGTCACCAGAAGTGCTCTACAAAAAAAGCTGTCCCTGCTGAACATCGTCCTTCAGCCTGCAGGAGGTCGCTGATGCCCCGAGACTAAAAGCTGCTTCTTAGTGCCGCTCACTTCCTTTCCTGTGACTTTGCAGCTAGTACTGCTTCTTGTTTACTGCAGTTTGCCAGTAACTGCACCTACCGGCACACGGTTGTCAAACTTTCTACCACAGGACACCACGGTGGTTGGTTCCTCTCCAGCAGCAAACTCCCCGTTCCCTGGAAAGAAGAGGAGGACCAAATAAACTCCTGTTGTGCTGCCAACGGCTTGGAGCTGAACAAGCACAAAACGGTGCTGATCACTTCCAGACAGGCCTTTTGGATTCCTGTGGAGTCCAACATTTCCAACAACTTTAAATGAGGCACGACCATCTGCTTAAACGCAAAAGCCAAACAATGCATGTTCCTCACACATCGGCGTAAGAACCCGTTTTGACACGACGTTTCATCCCAATGTACGAGGTCCTCTGATGGAAAGTTGGACGTAGAAATGAAATCTAATTTTGGTGTTAAACACCTTTACTGTGAGATTAGAGAGAAGCGAGCTCGTGACCAGAAGGTCAGTGGTTTCCTTTTTTTTCTTACTGCTCTTAGGCTGAAGCAGATAATTGGCTGTCAGCTGTTTCCAGAAATTGAATGCACAGAGATAGAATGAAGAAGAGAGCAGACGGCACTTAAACTGCTCACAAGACAATCAACCTACACACTTCTGGGAGGTAGATGAGGGAATTATGTTCTTTAACCAAGCACAACCTGACTGACACCGTTTCTCCATTTTTCTTTAACTAGTTATCTGACCAGAAAAACAAGAAAAAAACCTTTTTCTTTTTTTTTCTTTATTGTATTTTGTGTTAGTTCTCAACTTTACCCATGGTGGTGACCAATATGCATTTGTACTGTGGGTTGTGGTTGTTATACACTCTGAGATTTATTCAGTGAACCTTTATTTAAACTCAGAGTATATCAAGGTATGGAGGCTTCATTTACAAGGAAGCTGAGTAAAAATATCTAAAAAAGATAAACATAATAACATTTAGGTTGGAAACAAATGAATCAATTCATGCAAGAGCAGCTAACAGGTTTTTTTTTTAAGTCTTTACAATCAACAAAATCTCAACCATTCTGACCAGATACGGATGGTTTTGGATGGACATGTCCACAATAAAAACACCAAATAAAGGAACGTCATGCAACACAGAATGACCTAACACCTTATTAACCTTCCTGCTGTCCTCATTTACAGGCACCTTGTCTGAAAAAAATCCCAAAAATCTGCAAAAAAAATCCCCAAATTTCTGAATATTTGCAAAAACTTCAGGAAGAAAATTCCAATAATTCCTTAAAAGTTTTTAAAAAAAAAATAATAAAAAAAATTTGGCAAGAAAATTCTTGTAAATATTTTCAGAAAATGAGTAAAAATCTTCCAAAAAAATCCTAAAAATATCTAAAGTGATTCCATATATATCAGTAAAACTTGTCATATTTTCTTTAAGAACATTCACAAAAAAATCAACCAAAATCCAGCGAATTTCGCTGGATTTTGGTTGATTTTTTTGTGTGAATTTTCTTAAGAAACATTTTTAACATTTCTTTATTTCCACCAAAAAATGTTCAAAGATTTTCCAAAAATGTTGAAGATGTGGACATCAGAAGTTTCGCTGTGAAAATATTTTTTTTCTCCACATTTTCAAACTTTAAAACGGGTCAATTTTGACCCGCAGGACGACACGAGGGTTAGGACATTTTTTTTGTTTTTCCTTTCATTGTTCATCAGCAACTATAATACAGCTTCAAAATAAGCCCAAGTTTTGAGTCCGGCTTGTACTTTGAAGAAAAGCTGGTAATTCACTTCATTGCAGGTTTTTGCATTGTGTTACATCATGGTTTTCCAGTCACTCAACAAATTGTTTTAATGAAGATGGAGCGCCGTAGAGTGGATGTGTACTACCTGCCTTATGCAACTCGAATGGTTTGCATATGAAAGCGTGAAGTAACAAAGGTTCTGATTGTGTTCTCTGTTCTCTATTTTTTACCAAGAGACAACAAGCACAGCTGGAGGCCAAAGCCGCTGTGCAATGAAGGGAAATGCTGCGAGTCGTTTTAAACAATTACATTGAAAAAAGATTAACTTCTCTCTAAAAACACATGTTTTATACTCTCCTCTTTATTTACTTCACAACCAACCATTGGTTATATCAATTAATTAATCTCTCCAGTGTGCTGGTGTTCATTATCAACATGGGTTCAATGCATTAATGAAATGTAAAAGCTTATACACTGCTAACGATGTAGAACATACTAGATAGACATAAGCTATGTTAGTTTAACCTGCATGCTTTCTGATACTTAAATAGACACTAAATATAAATGTGTATCTGTTGTTTTAACCCATTTTATTCTGCTCATTGATTGGCTCGTGAAGGTGAAAATAATTTAGCCCAAAGTGGTGGCAGAAGGTTACATCATGCTGTTATAGGAAAGAGAATCATTGGGAAACATGATCTGGTTCTTTCTTTATTGCTTCTAATCTGTCTGTCTCACAATTTGTGGTATTTTTTGGATGGTTGTGTGGATGGTGGGTGTTGGTTTGTTAGTCCAGAGGAAAAAACAACAACTCCTGGGTAAACTGAGAGGAGAATTAGTTCACATGTTCATGAATCCTACTGCCTTCACAACCATCACATATTTGGCATTTTGTCAAACCTTTACATTTATTGGGTCAATATATAATTGAGCGACTTTTGAAGTCTATGGGATATATCTGGCATACATTTTTTATTAAAAGTAAACCAAATTATTGGTTTTTTATGTTCATTATAATCATGTCTTTACAAATTCCATAATTATTTATAATGGAAACAATCAGTTATAAAAATGACTGGATATCACTAAAAAGTCAGCTAAATAACCGTCTATCTGTATAAATAACTTTCAATTTCCATTTTACTCAATTGTATGTATAATATTTAGAAGAATCTTTCTGTAAAAATACCATGTGGTGTTTGGTTACAGACGGTTATGTTGATTTTAGGCCTGAAAACAGCAAAAATGTCAACTATGATGCAAAAGGTCCCACAATTATATATTGACCCAATTATAGATATATTATGTTTCTTATTTCAGAATTTTTTGACAGTTCTTTTGTCAGAATTTGTGCCAAGCATGAGTAAGACTTTTATTTGAGCTTATTTAACTGTTAATGGGTTTAAACAAGTCGGCCTGGAAAACACAACATGGACGCAGTTTGTTTATCTAGTATCAACATCAACAGAGTCTTAATACTAATATCTGCTCCATCGCTTTCTAATTGAGTTTTATTTCTCATTTTCCTCACTAAACAGGTTTTTAGTGGCACAAACTAGATTAAACCATTCTTACATTTTACATCCTCTGAAATGTTAATATTATATTTGCACACAGCAGTCAGCTACTTAAAAACAAACAACATCCTTTTCTGTCTGTACACATTTCTCTTAGATTTCTATGGGTGTGATGGTTTGGACAGACATCAACTTGGCTTGGGGGGTAAAATGCAGAATGGACATTGTGTAAAGACTGAATAGCAGTTTTGTTCCAGTTGGTTCCGTATTCTTTCTGATTGTGTGTGAATCCCTCATTTCAACACGAGACAACATGCAGGAGAGATTTCTCAGGAGTTAGCAGCAATCCTCCATCTATTCAGCTCCAAACCCGATGTGATTTCCCCTCCCTCCTCCTCCTTTTCCTCCTCCTTTGTATCCCCATCAAGTAGGCCAGTTGATGTGGGACGGCAAAACAAGCCCCTCTTTTTCCATGCGTCTCTCTGCGGAACGGGTTGCAAGCTCGCAGCACAGCAGCAGGAGTTCAGGAATCGTCTTCTTCTCGTCTCTAACCTGAACAGTTTGTGCTCTGCCACTGGCTTCCAGGGATATCGTCTGGATGACTTTAACTATGCACTGCCAGTATAATGTTAAAAGCATCTCTTTTAAAAGTGAGCAGACTTTATTGTTAGAAGTTAATCTTAGTTGCTACCGGAATGGCCTTAAACTCAGTTTAAAGTGCGATTTGAAAAGCTGTAGATGAGCAGACATGTGAAACTTGATCTCTTTGGTTTGTTTGAAAGCTGACAGATTACACGTCATTGTGTTTGTGAGCTTCTAATAGCTTCATCTGGGACTTCTAAAGATGTATTTCCAGCTTTAAAGTTGCACTGGGGAAGAGAAATTAATTAAGTCTAACCTCATCATATCTTGAAATGCTTTCTTTTTAGTGTGTAGTCCTGCTGCGCACTCTGTGATTGGACGATGCTATACCTGCTTTACTATACTGTAGATTATGACTCTGTGATTGGACGATGCTATACCTGCTTTACTATACTGTAGATTATGACTCTGTGATTGGACGATGCTATACCTGCTTTACTATACTGTAGATTATGACTCTGTGATTGGACGATGCTATACCTGCTTTACTATACTGTAGATTATGACTCTGTGATTGGACGATGCTATACCTGCTTTACTATACTGTAGATTATGACTCTGTGTATGTAACTATTCTGAGCAAAAATGTTTGACTTCTACTGTAAGATTTACAAGAAAAAAACCAAATTACAGAGCAGAGCTGTGCTGAGCAACACTGCATTTAATTTTCCTCCCTATGAGCATTGTGTTTTTTTGTTTTTTTTGCATGTTTCTTCCTGGCACTCATAATATTTGCACTCCCTCGAGCTTCACTTACGCAAACACTGTGGTAGAACCTCACATGAAATGGACACCAGCCAATGTACAAGATCAGGCCAAAAGTATGCGCATGTCACACTTTTGCAGCTTTATTTGTGAATCGTCTGTAGAGCCACATAACCGTTTAACACTTGGCTCTGAGACTGTGTTGACTTTAAACCCTCAGTTGTAGCACAACCACTGTCACCTGACCTCCGCTCAGCTCATTAATGAGCCTCTGGGTGTCAATTTACAGCATTAATTAAAGAAGAATCAATTAAGCTGCATGAAATAACATTGACCCAGTGTGTTCATCTGCACTTTTTGACCTCTGCATCTCTGATAGAAAAATAAAGATATTACAATATAATGAAAAAGGAAAAAGCAGAACATTACTAGAGCGGACGGTTAAAGCTAAACGTATGAATCATTCATGTCTTCTCTAAACCTCTCCATGACCTTCTAATTATAAAACAGATTTCTAATTTGGCTACAAATGTCTTTTATCCTACGTATATGTTTTATTTACATTGTTCCATTCTGTGGTAATTAACAGGGATTCGGCTTCCTGCCTACAGCGTCGCTCGGGAGACGTGTTCACAGAGAATACCAAGTAATTCATCAAGTAGGTTTAATTTCGGCCCTCCAAGACTTCATTTGGAAACAGCTGATTGACTTGCTCATCACCCCGACCGGCAGAGACGATGCGTGTTAAACCAGAGAGCCTCGTATGATCGTGTCCAGCGTCCTGCTAAACTTCACAGTGTGCATAATTAATGCACATTTTCATTCAGCTGCTCTGTAATGCAGAGTGCGTCTGTAATTTTCCGTCTGATGGTGACTATGACTAATTTCTTCTCTCTGGTGATAACAGACAAGGCCATGGGGGAATAAACAAAGATTTATTTTGCTGCCAGCTTGGCTTCCCATCCAGATGTAGATAGCATTGTTGTAATAGATGGTAAACAGAGGCAGGCTGACGTAACAAAAGAAAAAGACACACTTTCAATCTGTTTAGTATTAATTCACTTTTGATTTAAATTTTCAAAACTGGTCACGGTGGAGAAAATATCAAGCAGAATTTGATTATTTTCTGATTTATAACTCGGGGTTAATTATTCTGATTTTAATCAAGAAAACTAATATCACAGTAGATGATGAAACATCTTAACTGTAAATTAGATTTTTAAATTTGTTAATTTGCAAATTAGGAAACAGGTTGCCGTGTCTTGAGATTAGATATTCTCTAATCAGTCTGAGTGTATTTTTAGCAGCAGCACGTCTGTGTGTGCAGACTACACTCCATTCACTTTACTGTAGACTTCACCCTCTGAAACACATTTTAACTTCTTTCACTTCAACATAATCACAATATTCTATCTTTAATTTCATTTTATGAGGCCCTTCATCTTTAATTTTATGCACGCTGGTAAATTCCGTCTGCTTTATTTCAGACCTCGGGCTCAGAGAGGAAAAAAGATTTACATAACAAATAAGCAAATAAAGGTTATGTGATAGAGCCCTATTAGGCCGTCATAAATTACAGAAGGAGCAGGCTGTGCATAATCCAGGTTAATTGGCCTAAAGTGCTGTTTGCCAAAACATCCAAATGAACACACAAACTCGCCTGGCTCATGTCAAAAAGCACCTCCACTGATGTCTGCATTAACAGCCACTTAATCAGGTTCATTTGTAGCCCATTAAAAACGTGTCATCTCTCGCTCTTTGTTTGCTCTGCGCTTCGTTTGTCCTCACTAGATAAAGCGTCAGGATTTCTCTCTTGCTTTATTTTTTTTTGTCAGTAATTTTCTTATCAGATCAGACAGTTAATATTAATTAATCTGCTAAACTCTGTTGAACTGCACCTCCTCTCTGTATCGCAGCAACATCAGTGTCAGACACCTTCACAGTAACGCTTTCTTTCTGCTCATGCACATTATGACATAAAGTGTGTCACACAGTCGGCGCTGAGGTGTCTTGTGTGACTGCTAATTAGCATTTATGCCAACATCCAAGTCACAACTGTAACCCTCCTGTTGTCTTCATTTACAGGCACCAAAATATATTGTTTCCTTGTCTGAAAAAGATCCAAAAACTCTGCAAGAAAATTCCTCAAATTTCTGAAAATTTGCAAAACGTTCAGGAAGAAAATTACAATAATTCCTTAAAAGTTTCTCTTAACATTTTAGTTTTTTAAAAAAATCCCCAAATTTGGCAAGAATTTTTTTTTTAAATTGTAAATATTTTTTTTAAATGAATAAAAATCTTCCAAAAACATCCTAAAAATATCTAAAGTTATTCCATATTTATCAGTAAACATTCTAATATTTTCTTTAAGAACATTCTGAATGTTCTAAAGAAACAATTTTTTTTTAACATTTCTTTTTTTTTTCCACCAAAAAATGTTCAAAAATGTCCCAAAAATGTTGAAGATGTGGAAGTTTTCACTGTGAAAATATATTTTTTTCCCACATTTTCAAACTTTAAACCAGGTCAATTTGACCCGCAGGACAACAAAGGGTTAAAACAGCTTTTTATGCTGGCAGACAGGAATTGGAAGGCGCCAACTCCCAGTGCTGCGAAGGGGAGTTCTGAATTGCAGAGGCTTCAAGAAAAGCAGCATGTGTGCATTTGTTTGAGTTTTGGGGTGGTGCTGTTATTTAATACTCATAGGTATTATTTGCATTATGTCTTTAAGTGGGACTTTGGGTTTAAATGGTTTGGAAATAGGTCCCTCCCCCTTTGTGTGTCTGTGGGCTAGCCTATGTGTATATAAACCCCTCAGTTCAGACTTCTGTTGCTATTATTGTTTTGTTGACCTCCGTTTATTTAAAGGGCCCAGAGTTAGAATTTTTCTTTTTTCTTTGCTGATGCATTTTAATCTTTTGGAATCCTGGTTTTTCTATGGACAGTTTCCTTTGGCAAAGTAAAGCCTTAAGGTTTGAAACTTTCTCTTGTGTCCCTGCTTTGCTGCTTGGTCCCTAACGCTGTACATGTCAAGTAACATCCACACGAACGCCAGGTTTTCAGCACAACTTTGCATTGTAACAAGACCATCAGTGTCATTCCCTTCACCTGTGAGTGGTCGCATGGAAATAATTGAATTAAGGATGGCTCATTTCTGTTTATCTGCCTAAGCAGAGTCCTTGTAATGTCACATGAGACACTGGTAATGTTATTAGTGACGCCATGAAAGTCAAACTGTCCATCAGACGTGCCAGAGTGCATCATCCCCACACAGACGGTAACAAAATTATTCATTTGAGTATCTCTTATGCATTGCTACTGCCTTGAGCGTGGAAATTATATTGGAGATGTTTTATGGATAGTCAACTGACAGAATTCAAGTTCGGCTGATAACCGTTCATTTATGAGAACTTTATTTACACAGCACATTAAAAATCAATCAATTTATAAAGCGCTTTGAGCCGGATACCCAGAAGAAAATAACAACAGTAAGCCAGACAGCGAGGCAACATTAAGATAAAGTGAAAATAAACACAAAATGCAACATGTCGGCATTTACGAATACAAATAAATAATAAAAACATTTAAACCTTATGAAGCATTAAAAAAGCTTAGTAAGAAGTAAAAAGTCAAGGCGGAATTCAGGTGAAATAAGTATAAAGTTCTGAAATACAAAATGCAACAAGTCAATAATAATGAATACACATTAAATTACAAAAGCAATAAAACCTTTATAAGCAATAAAATGCTTAATGAGAAATTAAAAGAAAACGTTACACAAAACAAATCCATAAAAATGTCTTTAAAGAAGTGATTTTAAGGAGGCACTGATTCTGCGAGGCTTATATTATCGGGCAGGTTGTTCTAAAGCTGACGTTCTATAAATATAAAAGCAACTTTAGCTTTAAACCTCAACTTTCAAACAACCAGAAGAGGATTTAAGGCTGCAAAGTGGCTCATATGGGGTCAACATTTCTGCTATGCAGCATGAAGCCACAACTAGATGTCCTTTAAAATGGATCAGTACAATCTTAAAATCTATTCTAGAGTGAACAAGGAGCCAATTAAAAGAAGCAGGATGACGATTACGTCATGTCATCCACTTAAAGTAGCAGGAAATGGTTCCATACAACACAAAAATCTTCATGACTCCTCCAAGTAACACAGCGGAGTTATGTGACGATCGGCGCTGGTTTGTCTGTCTGTTAGCAACATTACTCAAAAACGGATTAACGGATTTACATGAAATATTCAGGGAAGGTCAGAAATACCACAAGTGCGATTAGAATATATACTTTATTGATCCTTAATAGGAAATGAATTTTTAACAGTAACATGTTACAAAATCCAGCGAATTTTGCTGGATTTTGGTTGATTTTTATGTGAATTTTCTTAAGAAACATTTTTAACATTTCTTTTTTTTTTTCACCAAAAAACTCATCAAAAATTTCCCAAAAATGTTGAAAATGTGGACATCAGAAGTTTCACTGTGAAAATACATATTTTTTTCCCCACATTTTCAAACTTTAAAACGGTCAGTTTTGACCCGCAGGACGACACGAGGGTTAAAATCTGAGTTAAGCCTTTAATCACTTAATTTATTTTTACAACAAGCATGCTGACTTATGATAGCATGAAAATCACAATGAGCATCGATAAATGTGTCGTTCCATTCCAGAGTCTTTTTCAATTTGCATACTGAGAGCAGACCACAGCTGCAGTAATGTTATTAGTTCCACCTGGACTTGTGTAGGTCAAAATGTGCGGCTGAAGGTCGACTGGATCCACGATTCGTCCTTCGAATCACCGCGACGTCTGTTCAGGCGAATGTGTTTCTGTTCTTAATTAATATTTAGCCGTAAAGACGCTTTATAATATCTGTAGTTTTTTTATGGCTGGGACACAGACGTTACAAATGGCTCGTTATTTTTTAATTAGCCTCACATTCTCAGCCGGTTTGAGCTAGTTTCAGATGAGGCTGCTGTGTGTCAGCAACCATTTACACCTGCCGATAGCATTTGAGGCTACCGCCAAAAAAACAAACCAAAAAAAACCCCAAAAAACAATCAATACGAGAAAAGGAAACTGCATGTATTTAGAGATGTATTGTGCCTCCAGACCACCAGAAAAAATCCACCTGCAGCCTGATTAGGGGAACGACTCTCGCATGCGTTGGGCAGGCAGATAAACACACCTCATTAATCCTCAGAGACGGACCGGTGCTGATGCAGAGAAGCGTTGCCCACACAGATGGATCCAAACAGGCAGCGTGGCGTCTTGGAATTCTTCTCCCTACGTATTAATGCACCTTTACAGCAGCCCACCCACGGCCAGACAATCTCCAAGATTGTTAAACTCAGCTGGAGAGCACACTGGCATTCTGTTGTAGGTGAGGAATCCACACACACACACACACACACACACACACACACACACACACACACACACACACACACACACACACACACACTCGATAAAAAATTAGCATGAAAACCCACTTAGTGGAAAATATGACCTGCTGTTATTGACACTTTTGCCCATATGTTCTGTGATTTGGAGCATCGGCAAAGAATTATGTCCACCACAGGCTGGATGACGGAGCGCTGTGCCGCCTGCATCCACAACAAAGAGCCCGTGCGCCGTTTAAACACTCATCCATACTAATGATATATCTTCAAACGGCCGCTGTTCATAGCCAGCGTAGCTCCAGCCGTATTTTAGCGTTTGGCAATAGATCTCACAAGTTACAGCTCAATTAAGGCAGTGGCCCAAAAATAATGAGCGAGGTTGTTTTAATGTAGACTGGGGCTAATAAGTGGTAATGAGCACTACTACTCTAAGAGGGGAAAAAAAAGGACTGCATTTGCATTTACATTTTTTCAGAGTACTTTATATGTTTGGTAACTGCACTTAAAGTTTTGGTTTGCTTTTGCTCATCTTTCTGTTTAGAGTTTCTGTGTTGCAGTGCATCAGTTTGTTTTATTCAACCATGATAGCTGGGTCATTATATAATTGAGGGAAATCACGTTCCACTAAGTTCCCCATCATAAAAACACCTCTCCAGGAAGTGTGTTAATGCCAGATCACATGACCTGCTCCACATGATGTCATTTCCTCCTGAAGGAAAGACTGGCCAGACTCCAAGGCTTTCTGAGTTATTTAATATAAAGTAGTCAACAGGTTTACTACAATATCTTTAGAAATAACTTTCAATTTCAATTTTACTCAGTTGTATATATAATATTTAGAATAATCTTTCTGTAAAAATGTCATGTGGTGTTTCGTTATGGGCGACCATGTTGATTTTAGGTCTGAAAACAGCAAAAATGTCAACTATGTTTCAGAAAGTCCCGCAATTACATATTGATCCAGCCACTGATTATCCTCCATGTTCTATAAATAAACTGTCATTGCTTCGTCTGCAGATCACTCCTTTCCTCACAGACGGTATCAGCTCTGAAGTGTTTTGAACACAGCTTGCAAGAAGTAAAGCTATCACCAACTAGCTTTGTGCCATAAATCACTTCAGACAGAAGAGAAAAAAGAAATGATGTGGCTGCATCACAAGCTGCTGTTTGTTGCACGTCGCCAGTCTCACCCCTGCATACTTAAAATCCCAGCATCGCGGTGATGCAGCAACAAAGTTCGTTAGCCTCAATTTAAGCTGATTCCTCATGTTAGAGCACATAATTGCGAGAGTGGTGGGTGAGCAACTGGGTGAGCGATATGAAACGCTGAATATATGAATAATTTTGTGCATGTGTGTGCTGTCGATAAGAAGAGAATATTTGAGAGAATATATGAAGGGAAGAAGAAAAAAAAGAAAGACCGACTCTGTATGTCAGAATTTGCATAAAAATAAACTCCTTACAGTCAGTGAGTCAGATAGAAAAAAATGTTTCAATTTAAAGTTTAAAAAATTAAAAAATCACAGATCATTGTTGGTAATAAACTCATACTGATGAATTTATTAGAAAAAAAGTGAGTTTATTGACATAATTTGCTCCATTAATATTCCTGTAAAGTAGAAAGGGTTGGATGTATTTCCTAATTTACAAACTCTAGGACAGCATTTTTAAGATGGAGCAGAAAAGGAGCTTTTATTTGCTTAATTTTCCCTCTAAGTCAGGGATGTCAAACATGCGGCCCATGGGCCAAAAGCGGTCCTCCAGAGGGTCCAATCTGGCCCTCAAAGTGTAAAAATTACAGAGAAGACATTAACTGCAGATTGTAAACTTGTAAAACTATAAATTTAAAATCATTTCTAGACCATGACAAGTTGTTTGGATCATATAGTAAAATATTAGCTTTCTGATTGTTGTTTTGTAATTCTGCGACTCGTTTTTGTAGTATTTTGTCGTGCTTTTGTTGTTTTTTTTCTTTTTTTGTCTGACTTTTGTGATTTGTCCCATGTTTTTGTCATTTTGTTTCTTGTTTTTGTCATTTTGTGTTTCCTTTTTGTCTCACTTGTTTTTTTTTATTTATTTTTTGGTCGTTTTGTTCCTTTTTTTCATTTTTTGTCTCGTTTCTGTCCATTTTTTGTGGCTTTGTAATTTTTTTGTCTAATTTTTGCCATTTTTTGTCTCTCTTTTGTAATATTTTGTCCTTTTCTTGTTGTTTTTGTCTTTTTTTTGTCTGACTTTCATCGTTTGTCTCATGTTGTATTGTTTCTCATTTTTGTCATTTTGTGTTTTGCTTTATTCGTTATTTTTGTCGTAGTGTTTCCTTTTTGTCTGGCTTAGCTTTCTTTTTTGTCATTTTTTGTTTCGTGTGTCCATTTTTTGTCGCTTCCGTAACATTTTTGTCTAATTTTCTTCTCTTTTTTTGTTTTGTGTACTTTGTCTCATTTTTGTCATATTTTGTCTGTTTTTTGTGATGTTTTGTTTTGTTTTTGTCTAACTCTTGTCATTTTGACCATAAAGTACAATCCTGTACAATTCAGTTCCAGATGAAATGGAATTTATTTTTCTTAAGAAGTTTCAGGTTGTTCATAATGTTTTGTAAAAAGATAATTCCTTAAATGTGAACATTTTCACAATGTACTTGATTTAGAGTCGGGGTTATTTCTAGGTTCTTATGCTGTGATTTTACTAGTGTGGTCCACTGGACATCAAACTGGGCTGAATGTGGAACCTGAACTAATGTGGGTTTGGCTCCTCTGCTTTAAACTTAAAAGGGTTGGATGTATTTTCTAATTTACAAACTCCAGGGCAGCATTTTTAAAAACTTGCTTCATAAAATGAATGTAAGTGTTTCGGCGGTGAAGATGGAGCAGAAAAGGAGCTTTTAGTTGCTTGTTTTTTCCCTCTAAGTGGACCGTGGGCCCAGCATGAGGATGTGAGCGTTTTGTTGAGAGCCCAGTGTTGTGTTTTTCTTTTTGAAACATCAGAGGAAGGCACAAACAGCCATGAAAGCACACATTGGACGAGCGTACTGTTCCAAATATACATGTATATATACCAAGATCTGAGCGATTCACAGCCTTGTTCTGCGAGTTTAATGATATTATTTGTCGTCTGGCACATGGGGCTCATCACACGCTGACACAGATATCCCCTGACCGCCCTCCGACTGCACACCGCAGGCAACCTCTCCGTCTGGCTTCCTCCACCGCCGCTCACACCCACACAGCAGAGAAACCACTGAGTGATACAAGGAATAGCATGTTTATTCTCACTGCGCTTCCTCCTTCTCTTCCCTGCTTAAACACTCAGCTGGATCCGGCTCTCTTTTTCTGTTTTTTGTTTTTTTTTTGTGGCTTTTTTGCTTTTGCTTTCTCCCATAGCTGCCGGGGAAAGATTCTCTTTGTTGTTTGTCCTCCCTCCCACCTCCTGCTACCAACTGTGGGTATTTGCCTCTTCAAACTGTCTCCCATTCGCTCTGGACTCTTCCCCTCCATTCTTTCTCACTTTCATATTCTTCCACTATCAATTCTGTGTCTTTTCCATTTCCCTCTAAACTGCTTTCACTATTTACTGACCAATGCGCAGCACAGTGGACTATTAACCTAACAGTAAATCTCACAACGGGCAGAATTATGGAGTTATATTTTACGGGCGCTGAAATGGAAATGAAATGAGTTTCAGGTTCACTCCGGTGCATTTATGCAAATGCAGCTTTGTTCATATTCTTCGTGCATATGGGACCATATGGGAGCAAACAGCCTGTGTTCAACAAAGGCAAAGAACTCCACGTTTGGTGTAAATTCTGCACATCAAACCTGAGATATTCAGGGTGGATGGAGGAGCTGAGTAGAAGTGGAGACAGAGAGACTGTTGACTGACTTCAGAGCAGGTCAGGCGACAGATGATCTCCGTGTTAATATTTGCATTCGATTTCGAGGGAAACCAAGCAAAAACGAGCAAAGTGGGCTAGCTGTGCAACTGTAGGCAGTGAGAGGAAGTGGACAAATGGGAGTGTGGACAGAAGGAATAACGGTGAGGCCTGTGGGAATGTTGCTGTGGATGCACCATAGGAAATAAATCATGATGGGAGCAGCGTTGCCAACCCTTGAGTAGGGAAAGTAGCTATTGTCTACAAGTCACTAAATGACGTCACCTAATTTGCAAAATTTGTCCATCTGCATGTGATTGTAATGGACGTTGTAGTAGAGAGGAATAACGTTATGGGAGAGACAAAGTGAGTAAAAAACACCCTAAATATGTTTAGAAAAAGAGGCTGTGTGAGTCAGCTGCAGTGATTTATTGTATTGTGACAGTGAAACAACATTTACGTTTACATCCCGCTGTGTAAGCGAGGACGGGATCAGCCATTTATTTGTCATTTGGACACGGAGGGTTGTGGATCTCCTCTAATGTGACTGCAGTGGGGACTGCTTTCATGTCAGAATCTCCAAAACACCAGAAAAAGTCGCTAGATTTGTAGCTAATCGCTGCTGACCAAAAAGAGTCACCAGGAGGATTTGGAAAGTCACCAGATTAAGCGAGAAAGTCGTCAAGTTCGCGACACCGGATGAGAGGAGCAGAATGATCATGAATAACACAACAAATAAATGCACAGTTTAACCCCTTGATGCTGATTGTCGTGAAATTGCGACATACTTCTTTCATTCAGACTGCAGCTGAGATGGTGTATTCATTCCCCCAATGCCGGTTTGTGCATATTCAATACGTACCTAGGAACCTTTTGCAAGCACTGGTTTCTCGTAGGACCGGTCGGAGTGGGACCTAATTATTATATATCTGTTATTATTATATATCTGTTCTATGTGTAATAGATAAATTAACAATCTCCACTTATTTTAGCATCAGCTGGAAAGCAACAACACGCATTTTTTAAATTATTATTTAATTGTAAATAAATTCAGGCGTCAAGGGGTTAAATGCATTTAAAGGGAGTCCTCGGTTTACGACATCCTCGACGTACGTCGTTTCGCAGTTACGTCGGAACTGATTCGGTGGAACTAGTTGCCAAGCGGTGAGCGGATGAATACTGTTTGTACAGTTGTCACACGGTGCAATAAGACGTCCTTGTTTACATTTGCCTCCACATTGGATTATGCTACATTCACTAAATTCATTATGGCTCCCAAGCGTAAGTCAGACTTACAGTTTACATTTTTTGCTGGTATTTTCCTACAGGGTTGTGTCTCAGTATGAGCTAATGACCGTTTGTCATTACTGCAGTTGTACAAATAAGTAAACTGATCAATATTGTGATGCACGTAACGACTTTATTTAGAGTTCCAACTTACGGCAAAAATCGATTTACATCACACTGTAGGAACAGAAGTCCAGCGTACGTCCAGGACCCCCTGTATTTTAAACTAAAGCAACGGTTAAACACATTATTTTGTCCATTATATTGCATAAAGATGATGCTTGCAATTTTTCTTTCACACTGATATTCAAAACTTAAAACTAATGTAGAAACGATGCTTCCTTTCAGAGCACAGTTTGATGAGTAATCACAGTCAATACATCCCAACATTAACATGTATTTTGGACCAATCTCAAGTATAGAAGCTGTTCCATCATCATGTAGAGCTCTATAATCTTCCTGAGACACTTTATGTTGTGTGATGTTCGATTTTTTTTTTTTTCCACCTTTAATTCGTCACCCATCTATATTTGTCCTGTTTGTTCGGTTTTGCCCTGCAGCCTCTGGGACTCTGTGCTGCTGCTTTGGCAGGAAAAACAGCCAAACTCCTGATGCGGTCTGCTAGCAGCAACAACAACAAAAATCCCTTTTGGTTCTCAGGTCCATATTCATGTATGATGACGTATAGATGAGACTGTGGTGGGATAGAGGGCTACATTTATGAGGAAAAATAAGACTTCAGTTGTGTCTGAGATTATAAAGTTTCGCTAGAAACCTTGAACAAAAGATGTGCTTTTTCCCCACATCGATTCATTTTGCAAGGTTAAATCAGTCATCACACAAGAGATGCCACCGGTAGACAGGAAATGCTCCACATGCCAGTGTTACTGACGAGGTGCAACAGTGTAACGCATGACCTTGCATGTTTCTGCTGTCCTTCCTGATGCACACAAGCTAAAACCTCATCTAAATCAGAACGTTGTTTTCTTCTGAAAATGACAACGTCTCCTCAAAGTCCTCATATCTATGACAATATGAGGATTCTGGGATAAAATTGGGAGACTTAAGTCCAATTTTAAAGTGTAACTGGACAAATAATTAGTCATAATCCACAGCAAGAGGAGGCACCTGTATTGGATGAGGCTCACCTGTGCAATGTGATACCTTTAAAAATGAAAAAAAAAAAATGAAATTAAACATTAAAAAACACTATTTTTCTTTTCAGGAATTTATAACTTTAATTTCCCCAAAAAATCTATTTTTTTTTCCTCTCAGTTTTTTTCATTGATAATCATAGATCATATTCAAATTTTCCATTTTTTTTAACGATTCCACTGCTTTATTTGCCCAGGAGTCTGTAAGTTTAATAGCCCTGCTGTGTCTTTATGGTTATAAACAACAGCAATATTGTAGCAGCAGGACTATATTGTGTATCACAAAATTAAATGGTATTTAAAATAGCTATTAACTGAAAATTAAAAAGAAAACATTAAAAAGTAATTCCAAGAATACCACATGCAGTGTAAACTCTGCTAAAGCACTTGTTCTGTTGTATTAATGGTACTCGGAGGAATAGACACGTGCAGAATTTTCAGACAAGATGAGTCAAAACTCCATGACAGAGACAGAAATGTCAGGAGAAGAGCCAAGGTCAGTAATAGATAGGCCAAGCATATTCTTACACGCCCGAGTACTCAATAATTGAGTGTTAATTACATGCTGTGGTCCAGAGGGGAGTTGAGCAGAGTGGACCTGATTTGAGTTGAAAATGAAAAGAGTGATTTAATTTGATCTGACGATGTGCGATCTGCAGGTGAAGGAAACTGCAAACGGTTCTCCATATTGCCAGTTGTGGGGAACCAGATCCTGCACAGCGCCTCAGTCAGGCCACATCAGTAATACATGGGCTTTTCTAATGGCCCTGAAAGATTAATATTAGGGATAAGAGTGGCTTTATTTGATATGACACCGCTCCCTCCATGTGTCGAGGCTGGGGAGGTGAAGCTTCCTGGATCAGCAGGATCCAGAAAATTTTTTCTAACAAATATAGAAAAAACATCTAGAAAAAATATCAAAATATAGAAAAAAATATTTTTATTATTTATTTTTAGCAAAAATTTTTTCTAAATTTGGGTTTATATATACACAATTTTTTTTTAATTTTTTAAACTTTATTTATTTTTGCTCCTTTTATTTTATATTTGGGTTTTAGAGGGTTAATGTATAAGAGACACTGTAAAAGTCAGGGTCAATCATAGAAATCATCATAATTTTACCTGCTCTGTTTGACTTGTTAAAGATCATTCGTCAGAGAAGTTTAATTTAAGCTAGATTTGTGAGGAAGCATCACAAGGATTTCAAAGTTTTTACTTATCTTTGGCAATATCTCAGCATCTGTCGGATGAATTGGCATAAAATTACAACACAAAGGCATCTCTACTGCACAATTTCAGCTTCCTTTTCATTTACACTGACAACAGCTAACCTGGAATTAGTCCAATGTCTGTCTTTTTACGACACAGTTTCCCAGTTCTTGTAACTGACTGGCAGATTGTTGTCATTTTCTCCATGTAAATGTGGCCTATTCTTAGTTTTTATTGCAGTAAGTGTTTCAGCCCCCCATCTTCCTGTGTCATTTGAAGGAGGAACTGTTCTCAAATTATTCATTGTCTTCGTTCCAGGCGTAACCTCACACAGTTCAACAGCGTCTGTTGCTCTTTTACAGTCCACTGAGGCACCAAATAAAATGCCTTCTGTGCTTTTTTCCTCCTGAAAATATCGGTTACTGAAGGCTCAACATTTTATTATTCTGCCGGTGCGCCCCTGACCCTTCCTTCTAAAAATGACATTGGATTGTTGCGTTGCCAGATACTGCTTTAGATTGGCCGGCGTCATTGTGCTGACTGACTGACTGACAGCAGTAATGCCGGCTCTGACATGATGTGTCACAACACATCAGAATTCCCACCGGCTCAAAGCGAGAGCGGCTAAATAACACAATGTTGTTGGTTCATCATACAGAACAATGGAAACACGACCCCCGGAGCTTTTCGTCTCCAGCTCCGACATGATGTTCAATTCTTTTTTTGGTTTCCAGTGAAATCCCTTGACGACTTTTGGATGGGACATACAGGCTCCCCTTAAATAACCTGGATTGTCTATATCACGCCATTGTTAAATTGTGTTGGGTGCCTGTCATTGTTAAAGTCCCTCGCAATGTGTAAATGTAAGAATGGAAATGAAGTTAAAAGCAAAAAATAAATGTTTTGAAATACTTAAACGGGCTTTTCCTTTGTGCATTTGCTCTCTGATTAGCTATTTCAATACCTAATTTATTCCCAAGACCTTAAAAAGGACAAAAATGCAGCAAGGTCCGAATTGAGGGAGAGTGTTTGCTGCCAAGGTTGGCAAGTAGCTCGTGCCAGGTTCAATTCCCTCAAACCATATTATTAAAGCTGAGCCAGAACGACTGAGGACATCAACAGGCTCTCATGCTATTCCAACACATGTCCAAGCGCCGTCAGTGGTACTGCAACTTTTTCTGAGTGAGAAAACAAGCTGCAGAGTGTATTCAGTTCTCTAAAAGTACAGATCTGGCTAGGCTTTTTAACTAGGTGAACCAGACAGATTTTCAACAACGTTCCAGCATTATTACAGTCCTCAAAATGTGACGACTTAAAGCCCACAACAGACTGGTTGCTGCTGTAGCTGTAGTCGGCCTGGGAGACCAATAAGACCACAGATTACTCCAGTCACCTAGGAGGCCTCTGAGTCTTATCCATTTTAACAGCCCAGAAGAGTCTGCTAATACTGACAGGTTGTAATCTGGAGTCAGAAACAAGAAAAAGATTTTTATCCCAGGGTGACCCATATATCTGCTCTTCTCATACTTTTGATTGCAGGCCTTTGATTGAGTGTGACCTGAAACATGTTGAATCAGCTGATCATCAAAGAGAGCGGGAAGGCACTTCGAGGATGGATGAATTCAGAATTATGTTAGCTCAGTGAAATAATGATGTCATTTAATGAGGAGAGCACAGGAAAAGCCTAGTCCTCCTCCAAGGTCGATGCCCTATCTCGCAGTTTTAAAGAAAGTGATCTGGAGCTGCACCAAAATTTAATGGCTTCTTCCTTTGTCCGAGCTCCACCTCGTGAAATATAGCTGACAGACAAACAAGCAGCACTAAAAAAGCTCCCGCCGTTGCAGCTCCGCCTTTTAGGAAGAATTAATGGCACAACAAAGCTGAGAGCGACAGAGCACAGCTGTTTTACTTTAATGTTAAAAATACATTCCGACAGCAGCTGGTCCGCTCATGCACTCATTGTTTTTCTGCATCGAACACACATTTGACCTGAAGGGCATTTGGAAAGTGCATCTTCTGCCAAAGCCAATGTTGGATCTGAAAAGGAGTCCGAATTTCCTCCTTTCGAGTGATCCACCTCTGCACCAAGTTTCATGAAAATATATATTTTATTTATAGTATTTTTCATCATCCTGCCAACAAATGAATGTTGCTGATGCCTCCGCCTCGGCTCTCAGCTGGAGGAAGAAACAATAGGCCTCTTGTCATCGTTATAGGTTGAATACAAAGAAACTGAAATCAAGACACCCTGAGAGTGATCAATAAATAAATGCTTATACTTGCTGTTTTTCAAAATCGTTCATATCTTGAGGATTTCCTCTTGGCCAGGTCTCCCTTGTAAAGGAGATCTCTGATCTCGGTGGGACTAACCTGATTAAATAAATGCTAAATAAATCAAAAACCTCCACATAAAATCATCAACCAGAAGGTTGGATCTTCAGTGCAGTTGAGTGTTCCTAGATGACCCCAAATATAGATCAAAGGAGGTGAAGAAATGGCTAGATTAGGATAGAATTTGGGTTTTTGACTGGCCTTTCAAAAACCCTGACTTTTAAACCCCATTGAGATTCTGCTGAAAGTGCTGAAGAAACACGTCATTGTCAAAAAGCAAAAAAAATTAGCTGAACTGCACAAATTCTGTCAAGTGGAGAGGTTAAAGACACAAAAGCTTGGAGAAGAAACCACCTAGTTGTGGTGAAAATGGCCAGAGGTCGTTGTCGCTGTGTGTATATTTTTAACCCAGCAGATTTTTCAGTAGACATGTCTATATCTGTAAAAGAAGCAAAATGATGGGTACAGTTATCCATCACAGATAATTAAGAGTTGTAGGAGTCACTGGAAACTGAGGACTGCCATGATATACATAGTCTTTACATGTGTATGTAAACTTTTGTTCACAACGTTCCTTGAGGCTTCATCCCACAATGTGCCGGCAGATTTGTCTGGTCCAGATGTAAAAAACAGAACAGCATATAGTGACTTTTTCACATTTTTCTTCCATTTATCAGAAATTTGTTGCATTAGAGTCAAATTATAAGTAAGTTGTGGTTCAGTTAAGAGTATGATGTTGGGGGAAACACATAACAAGGGATTAATATTTCCTTAAGCAAGGTCACACTAATACCCCGTTAATTATGTAACATATAGCAATGACTCATTCATTGGTAATTAGTACAAAACCTTTGAGAATATGGAAATGGGACACATACGCACACAGACATACGTGGCAGTATTGCATCACATCAAGTGTTCTATAAAACAGAGTGAAGCTTACTGTTTAAAAATGAAAATGAAGCAGGTTGACATTACAGATATTTTGCCAGCTCCATCTGTATGTCAGTGATACAACATTTCACTTCGTCTAAGCAGGCAACTGAGCAATTTCAATATCGCAAAGTTAAAATTTATGTTTAGTGCAGAAAAATCAATAGCGTTGGAGGCGAGAACATCATCAGATTTGTGCCTCATATCCTTGCCAATACTGGTAAAAGATAAGAATACAAAATTAAGATAGAATTTTGTTGCTTGGGGCCTTTAAGACTCCCTTATCTTGTCTTGTTAATGTGTGATTCATTTGCACTGACGACTGCACAGCAACATAGGGAGGAAAAATCATATTGTGAAGTTTGAACTTCTTCAAAAGATAAATTATTGAAACCTTAAATGCAAAAATTAATCAACACTGACACAGAAGTAGAGTAAAAGGAATACCACATTTGTAAATCCACACGCTGCAGCTCTTTGTTAACACGCAACTATTTCAAACATCACAGGACTATATGTCGTGTTGTAATTGTTCTTTTTTCGTGGCAGATGGTCCCCTGAGTACATTTCTTGGATGTTCTCGTATAGCAGTGACTTTGAAATACATGATGTCAGTGTTTATCGTGTTTATAGTGCTCATCTTGGCGATGCCCTTTCAGAAGACCTCTAATATCGTACCAGCGATCACTCAACCCATTAAGCTGCTAATAGAGGCTGAGCAGTTTCCTAATCACCTGATTAACGGGCCTCAGGGAGTAGATTGAAGTAAACTCAGAGCCCTACAAACACAACAACAACATCAAAGTCTTTCATTATTTTATCTTTCTGTTTCCTTTTCTCTGTAGTTCATGTTTTTATTTAAATATTCTGGCATTTTTCTTGTTTGATATTCCATTTCTCCCATTTGTCTAAAAATATACAGTGCACGTTAGTGTGCACATGCACTTAAATTTACATTAACCTGCAAACATAGACATTATATATTAACAGTGCATGCCCATTGAGGAATCTATGTGCATATCTTTGAATATACAGTTATGTTTAGTTGTTGTGATCCAGACTCTTTATTTATACTTTATTATTGTTATTATTATATAATGCATATAAATTGGAAGGTGGGGAGTAAGTGAGAGCAAGTTCATTAGTTATTTCTTTTCAGTTTTCTGATGCCAGAGACACACATCCAGTTTGCAAAGCAAGGCACTGATATACCGTATCTTCCTTATACAGGTCTCTGAACGAGTTACAAACTGCTGTGGGAAGTTGTTGGACATTCTCTGGCCAAGATGCTGGAGGCACAAACTTGTTGTTGTTGTAAATTTTGTTTTACCAACCGAGGTATGTGTACCAAACCTATGCCATCTCTCCATCTGTTTTCCACTGCTTAACTGATGACAGCACTCTACGCAGAGTGTTCCAGTTGTCCCTCTTCTTCCCAGCATTTTCCAGCTCCTCTTGGGGCATCCCAAGACAAATTCCCAGGCCAGATGAGATACATAATCCCTCCAGTGGGTTCTGAGTCCACCCCTGGGTCTACTTCCAAATGGATGTGCCCAGAAAACCTGTATAGAAAGCCATCAACTGAACCTTTCTCCTTCGCATGTCTGAGCTCCTCATCGCATTTCTAAAGCTGAGCCCAGCCACCCAACAAAGTAAATGTTTTTGGCAACTTCTAACTGCAATCTCATTGTTTTGCTCATAGAGGTCATAACCACAGGTGAGGGTGGGAACCTTGACCAACAGGTAATTTGAGAGTTTTGCCTTCCAGCTCAACTCACTCATCACTACAACATATCTGCAATCATCTATCCATCTAATGCTCCATTCTACCAAACAAGATCCAGACTTCAGCCCTATTCACACGGGATTAGTATGATCTCAGGACCAGTGGTTATTTGTAATAATTGCAGAGGGATGTCTGTGATCTTAATCCCATGCAAATGCGCCATGTCTGTAATTTGTAAAGTAAAAATTCAACCGCAAATTACCTACCATGTTTCGCCAAACACTGCCGTCCTGTGATAATACTAGTCCCGTGCAAATCTGCTTCTGAGTGATTGGAGGGTATTGTAGTTGTTGTTTTCTTTATTGTACACCTTTTTCTACCTCTTTCCCAGTTGAATTATGGAGACTGCTGTGGAAATTATTGACAGCATTTTAGGTGCAAATGCAGGAGTAGGCTGATACACAACAGGCCTATGGAGCATTCAGAGAAACGACAAAATCAGATCAACAAGAAGAGGGACATTTGGGAGGATACAGAGATGGATGACATGCGTAGCAGCGTGTGGTAACAAACATTTTTCTAGACCTATCTTTCATTAGGCTTAATAAAAACGCCCTGACGGCCCGTTGTCCCGACAACGCTGCCCACTGTTCTCAAGTCACATTTCTGCTGTGACATATTTGCTGTTGCCATGACGACTACATACCATGTTAACAGCGTGACAACAGTGAATGGTGCGACGTGCACAGATTTGACATCATATCCGGGCTGTGATGTCAGTAAATTCGAGTAAAATACAGACTTCGCCTATCCTGAGCAAATGCACTGCAGGAAACACAGACGTAGGGGTTTAATTCACAAATCACCAGAGATAGTACATTAAACTTACTTAAAGAGCTCCTTAACTAATTTGCTCCTCCAATACATGAGTAGATGGAAAGGTTTGTTTGATGTATACTGCATTCAGTCCCAGTCAATCCTGCAGACATGTTTCCATTCAACTCAACCTGCACTGAACTTTGGGTGAAAACTACCTGGAGGAAACTGATACAAACAGGAGAGGGATATGCAAATCCCAAACAATCACTTCATTCCGACCTAAGAACAGCCATCATTTCTTGCTGTGAGGTGCCAGTGGTAACCACTGAGGCGTCCCACCACCTGCAGTGTGCACCATCTTGACATCACAGACTGCGTCATCATTAAGGAAAGCTTAGAGGGCCTCCTGCTGCTGTTTGCTGTTGTGCTGATTTAAGGAGGCTGACATCTCTGACCATTAAGAAGAAAATCTCAGAAAACTTCATTTCCAGTCCAGTTATGTTAACTAATTTGGGTCATGTTCAGCTAAGTACAGATTATAAGAATGTCTTGCTATTAAATATGTGCATCTTTTCACCTATTCAGACTTCAGAGCTACCCGAGGACTTGTGCAGGAGGAAATGCACGCTGTAAGAACCATGTTTGATTTGAACTCTTCATCATTCACCAAATTCAGTGTGCCAAGGTCTAAAATACACTTAGTAGTCTTCCTACTGCATGAATGCAAAGCTTTAAATGTTCTGAATCACATTGTTTAAGGTCTGGAAATCAGTCTTGATGCAGTATATTAAAAATAGATTCAAATATGATCTATGAGCACTACAGAACAGTAAAAATGATGCCATCTCCATGTTCTTACAAAACCAGACCTAAAAGTTTAGCTTTGGCAGCTGATGAAGTAGATTCTTTTCCTCTTTTTTTTTTTTTTTTTGCTTTGCACTGTATGCACTGTTCTGCTTTTTCCTCTCGCTGCTTTCATGCTGCCACCCTCAGCTCTGGAGCAGAGATCTGCCAAACAACTTCACACAAACAATGGAAATGATTTTGCTAGTCCAGCCTCCCTCAGTGCACATCTGCAGATAGCACCGTCCAACCCACAGTAACTGAGGCCTACTCTATGTGTTATAGTGTGTCCAGTTTACATATTCATTTATTTTGTCTGGTTTGCAATAGTTGAATTTCAAGTTGCAAAAACAGCTATGAAATTGAGACTGTGCTACCCTCCAGATATTCTCATACCAACTCATATATGTTTTTGTTTGGATTTTCTTTGGATTCCTGGTTTTACTAAGTAGTCTAAATCCCTCCTTGGCTCATTGTGTCCACAGTTCTTTCCCTGCCAGATTGTGGCAGCTTAAATGGAAGGCAGGTACTCAATCCCAGGTTGTAGTGGTTAATGAAGTAACTGTCTTTAAAACCAATGAACACCTAATAGCCACATTGAAACCCTACAGAGGGAACAGAGCAAGAATAGACAGAAACTGGTCTGGAGTTTCTGAATAACAACAACAGAAACATCCTCATGATCAACAGTGCTTACAAACGACTGAACTCCGGTTTTCTTGAGATATGTTGGTTCTGCCGCCTTCACCCTCTCCATAATTACATAAAGCGCCAATCTGTTTCCTTAGATTTTTTTTTTTCCTCCACAATATGCAGCTCTATTGTTGCTTTTCCTGGCAACAGCAGAGAATTATACGAGCACATCAAAACGCTTTGTCTGAGACACATTATGTTGTTTCTGGAGGTGAGTTATTTGAGAATGCATGCATCCTGGGACGTAAACAGCGATAGATCCACCTCCGGGACGGATGACAGATGGTCAGAAATGTGCACACGGACACACACACACACACACCTGCTTTACCTTTTTAAAACTCCTGGTTCACCCGCAGAGGTTTTTAACTCCTGGAGACAAAGAGAGAACCATGTATTCTAAAATAAAGGAAAGTAGTCCTACAGTACATTGAGCTTTAATTCTCCCTTCTGCTGAACAGCGCAGATAAGTGGAAGACATTTAGGTAAGTAGCCTGCTCGTTAACAGACAGGCCTCTCAGCAATTGTTCTATTTGCTGTTGCTGGCATCAAACCACAACACAGAAGGGGCAAATAAAGAAACAGTTGGCTGTGGTGCAATCTCATTCCTGGGAAAGCAGAGGACATCTTTCCCCACTGGAGGACACAGCTCTTTGTTGTTTCATCACAGCACAAAGGTGATCAGTCAGAGCTACTTTGTATTGATTTGCAGTGACATTTCCCTTAGAGAGGACAACCCAAACCATGCCAGGAAAATACCCCCAACAGCACGAAAGAGCCTCTCACTGTAGTGGTCAAGGGTTCAGGGTTTTTTAATTTAATTTGCCACCTGTCTGTAGCAGTAGCAGTAGCTAAAAGTCACTGTAAGAGTTTTACCAAAGACTTGTCACATGCAGCTTCCTCACTGTGGAATCAAACTGGTTGAGAACATGGTGGAACCTGGAGCATTTATTAGACCAGGTCTCTCTTTTTTCCCCCCACATCAGTGCCGGTGGTTTTTGCACCACAAAACTGAAAAAAATGACTGTAAATCATCTTTGTAATGAGGGGTTTATGCCCTGCAAGCCTACGCTAACTGTTAAAAGACGTCTGGCGGACACAGTCTGGTCACATCCTGAAGAGACATTCTCAGTTTCCTGAGAAAAAGGTGCACTAATGTACAAACATCTGGAGCAGCAAATGTGTGCTGTTGAATGTCATTTCTGACCCTATTTACTGACAAGATTAAAGACATTGTTCCCATAGATCTGAATCCAGATGTCCTGTTAGCCACTGTTCCTATTCAAACACCAGCAAACTGAGCAGGCTTTGTGACTGAAGCTCCTGCCATCCGTGTCCCAACAATGAACTTTATTTTATTTTATTTTTTAAATTCAGCTCCTTCTCTTGCCATCTTGATACAAAATTAGAATGAAAAGGTCTTCCTCAGCATTTTATACATGCCATAGAATATTACTGGATGTTAACTGACTGAATTGTCACCCATCTCTATTGCTACATGGATACGTGACGTTGAGCTGATGCTGCTAACAGTCAAGCAAATATAATCTTTTGATCAGAATTTAATTTCTGCAGCTCAACTAATGGAATGCATGGACAGAAATGAATGAAATAGACTATATTAGTGCTCAGTGTGGCCCTTTGCAGTCACTGTTCACTTACTACGTCGAGCAGAGCCATCTTTGATATGCAAGAAACACAGCATTTTGTATCCCAGCGACATGGCAAGCAGAGTAGTTTCATGTCCTTTTTATTGGTTGCTCAAATAGGAAATCTCATTCCGTTTTCCTTTAAAGCTTCTTATAATAACTGCACACAAACAAATTAATAAGTTGGGTTAAAACTGGCTTCACACTGTTACCAAAATGTTAATTTATCTTCTGATACATTTAGTCTGCACTTGTTAGTAAGATCCTAAGATACTTTATCATCATCATTGCAGAAAATCCAACAAATATCACTGAGCAATGCACTATCCAGATGGTGGAGATCCTTCTTCCAACACTTTGGACTGACTTTATGCCAAAATGTGAACTGTACTGATTACAAGTGTAAAGGGACCATATGGTTCACAGCAGCAGTAATGGCACCTCTGTACCTCCCACAGGATCTCAGTCATGGTCAGGGAGACCCGACTGAACTTTATGATCCCCACATTACTGCCCCTTGAAGAGGCTAAGAAGCTGGTTGTTCAATCTCAAGAAAAAAACTAGTTGCTGTTGATCTGGAATGTCATTCCAGGTTGCAGCAGTCGATTTCACACATACAGACCCATGCATATATCAAATCCATGTGCATGTGTAGGTTTGTTGACAGTTAAACTACTCACCAATCAGCCCCCCAGCAGCTGAACTGCTTCAATTAATCAGAGCAGCGTATGAGCTGAAAGACTTACAACACCTCCCAGTGATACATTAAATTTCGTCTGGAGCATAAGTAATTGATTTCTTGCGATGGATGCATAACTCTTCCTTATAGATGTTCAGACTAAAACTTACTTCACTAGGGGCCTTTTAAGTACACACAGAGAAACAAATCATCACAGTAGCACCTTTTAGCCGCTAATGCTTCTGCACACAGTGATAGAACTCAAAGCGAAATGTAAATCTATCACATCTTCAGACCACCAAGCACAACAAAGAGCAGGAAGCTGAGGACTTCACTTCCATCGTGTTACCGTTTTGTCAGCCGCACAGCAGAGTCTGTCAAAGAAGTGCTACGCTAAAATGTGTTTTGTGCATTCATTCATTTTCAGTTGACGCAACACCATTACAATGACAAATGTCTTGCTTTTGAAGAAAACCTCACGTCACACATACACAAATCAACAAAATAACCTCGAAAAAAAAGTCATTGAACACGTCACAAGAAAAACCCACATGAATTTAAACTATTCACCCCACAATCCTGTAATTCTAAACTCTACTTAGTTTTCAGAACGTCACTTCTGCATGTTTTTAAAGTCTCAGTTTTGAGCAAAGTGTTCCAAAGATCAAGCAGCAAGGCCACTGTTTCCCTCCTTCTATTAATTCATGTTCACTGGAGGCCTCATTATTCAGCGAGACACCAGTAATATCCTCGACTTCAGCAAACTTCCACCACAACAACTTTTTTCAGACTTTGGACACTCATTAGCCTGTTGAAATGATCTCCTCTATTAGTGTCTGGCCCAATCGACACATTACTCACAAACACTGAAGTCATATCTCAAAGCGTACATCTGAGAACAGGAGAGAGATTTCTTATCTTTAATTAAGCCATAAAGGAGAGCTGTGATCCGAGAGGAGGTAGAAGAAAAATGGTCTGATCTCAGTGTATGAGCAGGAAAATGGCAGCGAAGTAAAAAATTAAAAATGTTTTCAGCTAATGACATGACTGTGGGAATCAGGATATGGGATGAATTTTAACACCTCTCTCTGTCAGAGTTATACCTGTTAAACTTCAGCATGATATCAACAGCATGTAACTCAAGGTACAGCTGTTCCAAAATAGTTACAGAGCCGTTTTGTTTGTTGACCATAATAAACACTGACTACAGGGTCATCCCAGCTCAATTCAGCAAATGAAAAACAAAAAGTTCGCACCTGACCATGTCATATTTGTGAGATTTTAAATAAAATGTATGTGCATACGTATGTTATTAAGTAAAACGTGTACAACCTGGGGTCATAGGTACAACTAGTCTTGAGTTAAACAGTAAAGATTTTATGGTTGGCTGAATATCAGAGTAGAAAAAAAAATCATTTACAGTCAAGTCTGAAACTATCCATACCACTAGCAAATCTTGACTTCAAGTTACTTTTATTCAACCAGCATTTTTTTTTGATTGGAAATGACACAGGTGTCTCCCAAAAGATAATAAATTGATGTACAAGAGGCATCATTGTGGAAAGAAAATTTCTCAGCTTTTATTTACATTTAAAAATAACTTTAAGTCAAAATTTGCTAGGGGTATGAATAATTTCGGGCTTGACTGTACATGGTTTGTATTATTCTAAGACAGGGTTGTACCAGTGAGGTCCATATGTACAAGTCAATGAACCTGCATGATTTCAGGACTATAGCTACATTATTTCTCAAGTTATGGCACTTCAAACATTGCTCCATGGATTGGTGCAAAGAAAACGAAAATCAACCACCCTGTTCTCTAAGAATATTCAACTCAAAAAACTAACATTAGCTATGGCTCCAGATTTTACAGGCGGTTAACTCAATCAGTACTCACTGCTTTTTGGTCAGGCGCGGGGTATTTGGTGAACTGAGGCAGAACAGCACAAACATGTTACCAAGATACGATCATCAAAGAGGTGTTGGATTTGTGGCCAACACCGCTGCTCCTTGTTATATCAGCCCTGTTATAGTCCTGATCCAGTGCCCTGCTGGGATGTATCACGCCACAAACCGTGATCTGGCAGTGGTTCCATTACCAGGTTATCCTGTGACTCCAGGCGGATGACCTTAATCCTTTCCTAGTTGATACTGTGACAGGTTTTGGCCTGATTACCGGAAACAAACAGCTGTAGTGTGTGACATTTACCCGAGGCTGAGCAGAGGTAGTCCTGACATCTTTCCCCCTAGGCAGCCTCTCCAGGGAGCTCTTCCCAAACCTGATAATATATATATAATCTCTTCAGGTTTTTCTGGGTGGTGTCCTACCAGTTGCTCACAAAAGCTTTGAGAAAAGCTCTGGGAGGCATTTTCATCAGATATCCAAACCAAATCACGTGGCTTCTTTGGGCCTGAAGGAGTCAGTGTTCTTAAAGCTCCTACTGGATGATCTAACCCAATCTTAAAGGGTGAGGCCAGACCCCCAACCAAGGAAACCTTTTTTTTGGGTATTTACATCCATAATCTCATTCTTTCAGTCACTCTTCAAAAGCTCTTGACCACTGATCTGTCTCCTTTAAAGACACCCTACTTTCATTGTGAATATCACTGACAATGGAAACAAATTCTTGGTTCTTTATTGTAACAGTAAAATAAAACCTCTCCCTTATTCAGCTACTATTTCAGCACTTTTTCTGCTTTTTTAAACTCAAGAGCATGGGGTCAAAACAAAAATTAATTGCTTTTTATTTCGCTTTTCTGATTTTTACCCCATTGTGCTTCCAGCCGCGTGTTACGCCACCATGGCAACAACATCCCTAAATCAAAAGTCTACCTGGGAGTCAGGGGGTGGTGATAAACCTGAAACAGGAAAAGGCAATTTCACAACCCTTGCATTAGTGCCCTAATACGAGGCTACATCAAGCGGAAGGCTCCACATGGAGAGCTGAGATCCCTGGAACAATAAAAAGCAAAAAAAACAGGAGAGGAATACAGAATCAACATGGGATGCTCTTAAGTAATGGATTTCATGGTCAACACTGCATTGGGGAACATGACATCGTGTGAATGTGATGAATAATTGAAATCTGTGTGTGTGTTTAGGGGAGTTGTGTCGAGAGGTCGTGGTCTGGAGATGCCGATGTGAATCGCAGACGATCTCAATGTAAATCAGACCTGTCACTCTACGACAGTGATGAAGAGACCCTTTAAGACCACATATGGAAGAAGATTCAAATGTATTCCTGTCTAAGTGGATTGGAAAAAGGGGTCATCGCTTGTGGGTGACTGACCTTCATCACCATGTGTGCTTCTGTATCTTTGAGCTGACAACACATGTTTATCTCTGGATTGCATGCCTCAGAATAGCATTGTGTGAAAAAAACAAACAATAATAATGACGAGCCATCTAGTGGATTTCTAATGGAGCTTTGCAATTCTGAAGACTCATTTCCCATTAATTCCTACCACTTTTGTTTTGCTTTGATTTAGTGCACAATACATATCAAAGACTTTCACTGACAGATCCAATAATGAAGACAAATAAACTTGAACTAACAATGCAGTCTTGGAAATATTCACACAAAAATATGCAAAAAATGTCCTTCGGTTAGTTTGTTGGTGTTTTCTCTCTTTGTTCTACATTTGCATCTCCTGTTTTTTGTTCTTGTGCTCCCAAAATCTTTTCTACTTGTTTTTGCCTGAACAAGCTGTAAGGCTATCAGTGCTGGTGCCTGATACACTGCAGTTACTAACAGAAGAAAAACCCAGGTAGCAGTGCAGCAGAAATGGCAACGGATCAAACATTTTCAGCAAACCTGACTTCATCTCAAGTTATTACATATTAAAAGTTTGTGTAAGTTTGCTCCCAAAGTCACAGTTGCTGGTAATAACAGTAATACTTTGCCAACAAACTATAGCAGGATCAGTGGAATTAACTTTAGTGACCCATACAGCAAAAACCCAATCTCACTTATTGGACTTCTACATGTCCTTCATAATGTCTTTCATTAAAATCACCAACTGTGAGGTTTGCAAAGTGAAGATTCAGCAGTATTTCATGATATTTTCAGCTTAATAAACTGCAGTGGCGGAGCTGTGAGGTGACATGGGGGAAAGGCAGAACCTAATTGGTAAATTCCAGGAAGCTGTGACTGGTGCTTTGCATTTTAGGACCATTAATGCACCAAATAAACAGATGCAAAGCCAAAGATGTTCAATGAGACTTTGGTCTATAATCACTCAAACAGCCAAATATCTAAACTGAGTGATAATGGAATTTTTTTAAAAACAAAAAACAAACAAAAAATCTTCTGATTCAAGCATTATTTTGCATTAGCCCCAAAGGCCAAATTATTTTATTGCTTTGAATATTCTAAGAACTTCTGAAGTCTTAGATGGGGCAAAAGCAGCCAGGATCAAAACTTTTCAGTCCTTTTTAACATACAAAAACCCTACAGTGATTTAGTAATTAAATTTCAATTAATTCAATATGATTGTAGGGGTCTTGTATGGAATGCGTGGAGCTCATTATCTAGTAATTATGTGCAATTTGAAGTCTATTTCACAGTTGAGTAGGCTACTGACCTTTGTCTCTCTGCATGTAGTTCCCCGTTTAACACCACAGTGGGAAGCAATGGACTCTGAGTGGAAAATCTGAGTGAGTGTTCAGCACCAGATCCGGTTCTTGGTTTGGTTGGAGAGCTATAAAAGCCTTAATATGCTGTTGCAGTGGCTAAGAGATTAATTCTGCTCTATAACAGGCTGTGTATGTTACATTAGGTAAAATGAGTGGGTGGTGGCTGGTGACAGGTAGAGTTTTAGTAATTAGACATAATTGGAAATGGCATATGCATTAACCATCTAGAGGAGGGCGTGCGTACGGCTATATTTGTGTTTCAAGTGTTCTGGGTGTGTGTACGCCGTGCAGATGAGTGTACATGTGTGAGAAATTGTTGTAAGGAGATTCTGTCATTTTGGATTAGGCAGAGTTGTGAGCTTCATTTTACACAAGATTCCAGTTGATCAAAACTCCCACATATCTGCCAGTTTTATAGCTCAGTGCTGCCGCTTTTCAAGTCCTGCAGAGAAACCAGCATGATGTGGTTTTGCAGTCTGTATAGAAAGATTTTATGGTAAATATCTTCTAAACAACATTGTTTCTGAACTGTGGAGGCTCATGATGAGTCATACGAAGTGCAGACAGACATCTATAATTGTGTGTTCTACAGGATAAGTAGTGTGGGTTCCTACATCTAAACTGACATCACTGTAAAACATTAAGATCTTCTAAAACAAACTTTACTTTTTCTCCAAAGCGAGACCAGAGGCGCTGAGTGTCGTTTGTTTGACTGTCTTCATGTGTCTGATTGTCAGCAAGATTACACAAATCTACCCCGTCACATTTCAGGAAACATGGTGGAGAGTTGCAGGAAGAATCAATTCCATTTTAGTGCATTGAAACTGCAAAATGGACCACTGCCCTTTAATTCTGGGGTTTTTATTTCTTTACTTGTTCTACTTAAAGCATAGCACTTAATAACACAGCAAAACCAAAACTGAAGAAATGATAACAATCTGTATACTTACTTCCTGTTACTTCTGGTGTAAATCTCCAATTTTTATGCTTATGAGGACAGACAACTATGAAAACTGGGCAGGAATGTGCATTGGAATAAACTGTCAAGAGAATCCGTTTTTCTGTGTTTTGGTGTGAGGTGGAACAAAGAAAAGGTGATAAGAAACTGATCTACCCTGAAAATGAACTGAAAAGACTGCAAACCTATGAAATCATCAGGATAAAAATGTCATTTTGTCACATTATAAACAGAAATAATATGGTTTAATTAAGTATTAATGTTAATCTGAGCCGAAAGACTTCAAATACCTTAAATATCCTGTTATAATTGAGGACAAAAGCCAAAGTGCCCAATATTGTCTAGACATGTTTTGGAATTTGGCAGTAGCAGCCGGTGTTGTCACAGACATGACTGATGGCGTCAAAGTAGCCAATTAGTCCTTTGTAAACGCCTTCACCTCCAGAAAATATTTGCATGAGGTTAAGGGACACCGTTTTCTAAGGATATTATCTCATTTGGTGATTTCATGATGACGCTGGAGTGTTCTGTTTAAAATATTCCAAATGTCCATTTAAGCTGACATCTGGTGACTGTAAAGTCATAAGTCACATCATTTCTACACTCATAAAATTCCTCAGTGATGCTTCATGTCCTTTATGGAAGCTTCTGCATTCATTATGTTTCTTCAGTTTTTATATTCAGGTCTTCCCTCCCATTTGTGGCCATCTGTGCAGAGAGGAGAGGATGCGACATAAACTGGATGACAGAGAGGGAAAAGGTTGAGGAGACACATCAGATAAGGTTCGATTGCTCGTAGCTTAACATCCCACTGCTGCTGTGGCTCTTAGTGGTCCACTGGTCCAAGCAACAAGTGATGTTTGTTCCTCTCATGACGAGTTGTCATCACATGATTCCATGCTGATGTCAGTGATTTTGCACCTCTTAGATCTCCACTGGTGCCGTCACCTTTAGATGGAGAGGAACTTGTCACCCTTTCTGTCAGAAAAAGGGAGCTTTCTACCATGTGATTACCGTTGTGAAAGGGTGCATTTTCATCTTTTTTTACCTGGATGGTATTTTGCCACACTGCCAAGGTGAAGAGGGAGCTGAGCCAGAAGGCGAAGCTCTCAATCTACCAGTCGATTTATGTTCCACCTCTCACCTATGGTCAGGAGCTCGGGGTAGTGGCTGAAAGAAATGTACTAACACCCTAAATGAGGTTCTGCCAGAGAGTGGCTGAGCTTAGCCTTAGCGATAGGGTGAGGAGTTCAGACATCCGGAGGGATCTCAGCGTAGAGTTGCTGCTCTTTTGCCTCACAACAAGGTAGCCGAATTGGTTTGGACATCTGGTTATAAAGTCTCCTGGGCACCTTCCTTTGGAGGTTTTCAGGACATGTCCAAATGAAAACAGACCCCAGGACAGACCCAGAACTCGCTGGTGGGATTATATATCTGTTCTGGCCTGGGAACACCTTGGGATCCTCCAGGCGAAACTAGAAAATGCTGCTGGTAAGAGGGGTGTCGGGGATGGATGCATGGATGGATGGATGCATGGATGGATGGATGCATGGATGGATGCATGGATGGATGGATGGATGGACTGTGTTTTATTTAAAGCCACAATTTTTTTCACAACATAACCAAGTATTTTTAGCGATTAAACCTAGCAAAACAAGTGAAATATGAAAAATTAAAGAGCAAGTGACAATGAAATTAAGAGAAAAAATAATACGATACAATATGATACCCTGATAACATACGCTACACTATGATATGCTACGACATGCTGCGATACGATACGATATGACTGTTGAATGAATGTAGAGGAAATACTGAAATGCTATGATACAATATAATATGATATGATATGATATGATATGCTAAGATTTGCTACGGTATGATATGCTACAATATGATATGCTACAATATGCTACGATGCATTATGCTACAATATGATATGCTACAATGCACTACAATACAATATGATACAATACAATATGATAAGCCTTGATTAATCTCACATTGGAGAAGTTTGCATCGTTACAGCAGCAAATATGATTAGATACAATATGATATGCTATGCTACGACCTACTATGATACAATACGATTTGATATGGTACGCCCTTCTTATGTGGATTTCATCCTTTCGAAGTGTAACCACTCCTATATGTTATTTCTAATATAAATCTTGACAGATAGTAGGGAATGAGGACCTATACGGTCATTTAGGCTGGAGGACTTGTATGTATCAACGTATAAACAGATAAGCAGCACACAACACAACAGAACTGTGAACTTCTCAGACTGACATTGAAGTCTATTACGGACCTCCATACAACACCATGTTGTCGTGTTCGTGCAGTGGTGTATGCCTAATACTTATAATTGCACAGGTGGAGAATCTGAATCAATGTAAGATCCCAAAATTGCACACTGCCTCTTGACAGCAAAACACAATATCATTAACAGGAAACAAGGACAGATAAAAGGAAGAGGAGCAACAGACACTTAGTGAGCAGAATCTAAAGGAGAGTGGCTGCGGAGATAAAAGCTGCATGATTTATCTGTAAAGCTCAAGGTAAATTATTCATCCGTAATGTTGTTTTTGGTAGATTCTTATTAAAAAACTCTCATCTGATGAAGTTGGCCAGTTTTCCATAACGTCTAGATGGCTGCCGCAGAGCTTGTAAAATATATTCAGACCCTCTGGGTGCCTGGACGGATGATGATGGAAAATGGTCCCCAGGAAACAGAGTACTTTTCAATCTTGCAGTTGATAGATTTATAAAGTAGAAAGTCGTGGTATGATTCAGTATATAACAGCTTTTTATTTATCGGAGTCCTTCATATAATTTACTTCCTGTGTGCCTGGGTGTATTGCTGAGCAGCGGGGGTACAAGCAGCCAATCACAAATAAATCTGAGTGTGTTGATATGAATTTCCCCACCTGGATGTGAAGCGCTGTGAGTGCAGAGGAGACAGTGGTGACAGGAACAATGATAGGCAACATGAAGCACTTACCACACACCTGTCACACACAACGAACCGCGGCTGACAACCACTCCATTATCGGTAAGACGGCTGACAGAGCGACACAGAACAAAGAGGAGGGGGGAAAAAATGAGGAGAAAAGAATGAGATGGGGAGAGAAAAAGAGTGACGAGATGGAGGTGAGAAGGGGTTGTAAACATTGGATAAACAATTGCCTTGTGTGAAATGAAAAGCAGCTCCAGCAGTCACATTAGTGACCCCATGAGAGAGCGAGTGTTGGCATCGGAGGCGCACAGTCGCTGGTAAACACAACTTTCAGCAAGTGAAGATCACAACTTCTGATAGGTCACATGCCCACTCTCAGTACGGAGCTGTATTTGTTGTTTTTCAATCTGCATCTCTTGCTAAAGCCAGGGTGTGTTATTCTTTCTTTTCGTATGTGCAATAGCGGGACTGTTTGTAACATAGTTGACAGGTATCATAGTTATTTCTGCTGTTTTCAGGCTTAAAATCAACATTTTTCACCTATAAACAAACACCACATGGCATTTTTTGAGAAAGATTCTTCTAAATATTATATATACTATTGAGTAAAATTGAAATTGAAAGTTATTCATAAAGATATTGTAGTAAACCTGTTGACTACTTTATATTAAATAACTCAGAAAGCCTTGGAGTCTGGCCAGTCTTTTCTTCAGGAGGAAATGACATCATGTGGAGCAGGTCATGTGATCTGGAATTAACACACTTCCTGGAGAGGTGTTTTTGTAATGGGGAACTTAGTGGAAAGTGATTTCTGGGACACAGATGCAATTTATTATTTTGTTTTATTAAAAAAAAAAAAAAAAAAAAAAAACCACAAATGACCACAGAAAAACTCAAAATAACTCAATGAGACACAAAATTATAATAAAAGGGGACAAAATGACCACAAATACAGAAACACAAGCTGACAAAGAAACACTAAATGAACAAAAAAGGCTAAAAAAAACCCCAAAAAACCCAAAACAAAAATACAAAATGACTCAGTGAGACACATAATTATCGTATAAAGTTGTAAAATGATGAGAGAGGCGCAAAATATCTACAAAAAGTTGCAAAATGACCACGAAACACCTAAAATGCCTACAATACGGACTGAAAATGACCAAAAAAAGGTTGTTTAATTGACATTTTAGTGACATAAAGTAATTTTTTTAAACAATAAATGTTAAAAAAAAAACAATTAAGGAATTTGTAAAAACATGCTCATAATGAACGTAAAAAAAAATTTGTTTTTTAAACTTTCAATATAAAGGTATGGATGATGCATCCCATAGACTCCAAAAGTCCTTCAATTATATATTGACCCATATGTACAAACAAGTGTGTTTTATTACTTGGAGCCAGTTGTTAGTGTGGAATGCTGCCTGATAATTAACATAATCCCCAGTGTGGTAAAAGTCTGAGTAAGAAGTGTGCAAAGAAGCAAAGTAATTGCTCTGTTATCTGTCTGACACTCGGATCGAAGAGCAGACAAGAGGAGACGAGACTTACAACCAACTACAACCAAAAAAGAGTTCAGGATGGAAGTAAAGACAACATATGAAATATGGCCAAAGGTGTTTGACAAAACGATGTGCAAAGCTAAAACAAAAAACATTCACGAGATAAACAACGAATACAGGCAGTACAGCAAGTGAGCCAGCAGAGCAGAGGGAGAGATAAACAAGATGAAAAGAAACAACAAGTATTGCATAATAACTCAGCTGCCTCTCAAAGGAGAGATTATAGAACAGCAACAATTTCTTTTTCATTCTGTCTCTGCTACTCTCTGTTTTAGCAGCACTAACAATGCAAATTCTCTGCTGTCCTTTGATCAGCGCATTAATCGTGAAGCATGAATGAGCACTTTTAATGCATTTGTTACTAAAATTGCTTTAAATGCAAATACAGAAATATATTGGGATTGAGAGTAGAGAGCGTTCAGCCAGGCAGCGTGGTGTACAGACAGGAAGTGATTATTTAATGCTGTGATTGATGGATATTGCTTACTGATGGCATGCTTACTGACTTTTTTGCCCTCACCCTCTTGGGAAGTAAGCCATCAGGTTTATCGCCCAAGTTACAGTTTTTGGGGCAGTTTTTTTGTGTGTGTGTGTGTGTTACTATCCCGTCACCATAGCTCAGCACAGAAATACTGTAATACTCAGGGGTTTTTTGGTTTCAGTTTGAAAGACAAAGTGACTTGTGGTTTAGTGTGTTGAATTCCAGTGTTTTGTTGACCCATCCATCTACCCCAGCCTCCTCTTGCGATGGATTTGAGCAGCATGATTTGATGCTGTAATTGATGAATATTTTTTACTCACATTTATTGATTTTTTTATTGCACTTTTTGTACTCTCTTGCAAAGTATGCTATCAGATTCATCTCCTAAGTTACAGTCTTTAGGGCAAAATTCCCCGTTTGTGTTGTGATCCGTCAACCATAGCTCAGCACAGAAATAACATCCAAGGAAAACCTGAAGGAAATTTTATGTTAAATAATTCAAATGAAAACCTTTGGTCATGATTTATTGTGTCCTTTGGTTTTCATTTGAAGGACACAATAAATCATGATCTCAAAATAAATCGTGGTCTCTAGTGTTTTGTTGACCCATCCATCCACCCCAGCCTCCTCTCTGCATGGACTTTAGACTCTATAATAATTACATCACCTCACTTTCTCATTTGCTCCCGTCATAATTACCAGAGTGTGTTGTCCCATGAAATGAAATGACATATCTGTAGCTGTAGCCTCTTGCAAAATTTACAAAGTTGTGTTTTGATTACAAGGAGAAAGTTTTAGCATTTTTTTATTTTTTTTTAAATTGGAGTAACTTTACATATAGCTGACTTCAGAGACTTAATTTCATAATGATTGCAACAAACAGTTTTTAATTTTTATGGGAGGGCAGTAAGAAATTACCATCTGCCAGCATTTACTGAAACTTTGCTAGTAATTATACTTTAATTACATTAAATTTGTGATACGTCAGAAATCACAGTTGTAAGAGAAGTTAGTCAGTTAACAAAGTACCTGGTAATTACTCATTATTGTGTATTTTCAGCAGTATTATGATAAGTTCTTAATATGACAGGATTCATGTTCAAACCTGCCATGACTGCTGCACCAGAAGAGAGCTTCCACAATGTAGCTGAGCACTTTTAGGCTTTTCCTGGCCTGCAGAGTACAGTGTGCAGTCTTTCCCATTGTTCTGCATTAATAATGCATGATAAATCCTGAGAAATTCCGCTGTAATTACCTGCAGGGCCTGAAAAGTATAGTGTCAGGAGTGTATTTAAAATACACTCATAGTGTCATCATAAAGAATAAGGTTGAGTAACTACAGAGAAGTTTAAAATATGTCAAGAGAAGAGTTTTTAAATGAATTATGATTAAAACAATCCACAGTATGTCCTGTAGGACTCTCGTGGCGTGTTAGCGCTGCAGCTACTCATGAATCTCCACCACATGACGGCAGATTGAGCGGATGGCAATGGAGCCTGTCTGCCAAAAGTCAGCAATTTCTGTTTGTAATTGGGAGAGAGCCGCGAAACAAAAACAATGCTGGGGCCTTGTCAATTCACCTAATGATGATAAACTCGTAACACGAAATGACAGGCCGTCTTCCATCAACGTAGCAGAATCAGACAGCCATCTGTGAGGAGTGATGCAGTCTGCCTGCTCTCTGCTCCCCGCCTGTTACTCTTCTGTTCGCTCAATTATTTATCTTTTTTTCAAAGTGAGAGGAAAAGTGCACCGTCATCCGGCAGTGTCTCTTTTTTTCTATTTCTTTTTGAAATGATATCAGGGAAGAAATAAGTTTGTTACATTTTCTCTGACCCATCACCAGTTTATTTTGCTACCATGTGGTTGAACACCGCAAAGCTTGCATTTTAAATTCTCAGCATTTAGTGGTTGCTGCTAGTTTGCTATATGGGTCAATATGTAATTGAGGGACTTTTGAAGTCCATGGCATATATCTTGGATGCATTTTTATTAAAAGTAAAAAACAAATGTTTTTTTAATGTTCATTATGATCATATCTTTACAAATTCCAGAATTATCTAGTGTAACAGTCACTTATTAATAAAACAATGACTGGATATCACTAAAATGTCAACTAAATAACCATCAGAATTTAGTAACAACCACCTTGTAATTAGCTAAACAATAATAAAATGAGCTGATTCTGAAATAATTTTGATTGTGTTCTTTTTATTAAATTGAGATAATCATGACAGATATTTCTTTGTTGGCAATATATCAATTTTTTTCTGGAAAATAACAACATATTTAGATATTTACATATTTATTTATTTTATTTAACATATTTAGAAGAATCTTTCTGTAAAAATGCCATGTGGTGTTTGGTTATACAGCAAAAATGTCAACTATGTTACAAAAAGTCCCACAGTTATATATTGACCCACAAAACCAAGTGACAGTGAGCTCACAGCTTAAGAGAAGGTGGATTTTATGTTGTTAGCTGTTTTAAATCATTAGTAAGCCACACTAAACATGACCTAGGAAAGTCTACAGTCATGCACTTCCTCATAAATAAAGGAAATTTTGCCCACATATTTAAGCAGTGCACCCTAAATCAACAAAGAAAAGAAGTGTGGAGTTCCTTAAACCAAATTCAGCCCTAAGCTCAATATGTTGTCAGTCTGAAAACGTATTTTAGACATCAGAACAGCTGCACAAGCACAGAGATGACACACCGCCTGCTGCTACTGTTGGTTTAAATGTCCTTTCAACCTGAATATTCCCAAGTTACAGCCTTTGTGGCTCAGTCCCTATATGTGTTACTATCCGTCCACCAGAGCTCAGCACAGAAATAATGCCCAGGGAAAAACCCCAACGGAAACTTTGTGTTTAAATAACTGTAACTTTAAAGCGTTTGGTTTTGGTTTGAAATGAATTGTGGTTGCTAGTGTTTTGTTGGCCCATTTGGTAGAAAGTACTTCACATATCTAAATCATCTAGTATTTATTTTACTGCATCTGTTTGTTGTAATTTCACCCACAGTACACACAGTTTTCAGCAAAGCTGAACTTAACGTTGAGCAAAGTTTGTCATCCTCTGTCTGACCTGGTGAACTTTATTTGCTCCCTGACTCTGGCAACTCTTTCTTGCATCACACATAAAAATAGAACTTCTTCTTCTTCTCCCTGCGTACCAGTCCTCACTTCGCTCTGTGCCAACCCTCCTCATCCTTCAGCGATTCGGTCTGATTGATCTCCGCTGCCTCGCCACACCTTCTACTTGACCTGCATGGAGCCAACAGCTCAGATATCGATGGAGATAAAAGCGAGGACAGAGAGAGAAGAAGAAAAAGACTGACTGACTGACAGACAACGAGAGAAAGGAAAAAAGTCAGCGAGAGCGCGGCTTTCATGAGCTAGAGTTCACACTCTGTGATTATGCTCCCCCCAGCAGTGTGAATTGGGCCGCTGTTGTTGCTGCTTATAGCCCATTGTTTCCTGCAGAGAGGATGAAGGTCGGTAGTCGATGCCATGCAGAGAGTCATTCAGGAATATCAAAGAAATACACAAGCCTGTTTAGACCGCCACCCATCTGTTAAATACGTAAATGCATTTCAGAGCAGCTCAGCTGAAAGGCTGCATGCAGTGTGATTTAGAATCGGTGTATTATACAGCATCAGTTCCTAACAGTGGCCATGCAGGAGGTCTAAATCTGAGGCACTTCATCAGATCTGCAGAATCTTTAAACCTGTTGCCTCGTGTTTGCTGAATGAAATCTCTAACTTCCACAGCTGAATATACCATTGTGGTAATAAGAAGCGCGGTGTATTAGGTCTAAATCATAAGGCTCTCTATAGAAGCCTTTTTACACATATTTTACCTCCACGGGGACAAAGAAAGTTTCCTCCATTTTCCTTTTCAGGAGTGCAAATAATTTCCTGCCGAGATTTCCCAGCACTGCCTGCGCTCTACCATTTTTAACAGAAACCCCAGCGGGACCTGCATTACTCTGCTGTAAATTGGATAATAAAAATTTGAAAGGGTTGTAAGGTTTCTAAAACAGACAAGTGGGGCTGATTCACTCTTCATTCGTGTGGCTTAATTCGAAAGAACGGCTGCTGAAGAACGTGTACTCCATCAGAAAAAGTATGGTAATAACATGGTCAGTCACAGCAGTCAGCATCAACAACCTGCTGTGTTGTTTGTCAGAGGATTTGTCACGAATCACAACTTACACCGAAAGCCTGGAGCACATGTTTGGTTTCTCTGCATCCTATTCCTCTGACTTGAAACTTGTGATTTTCCCGTCTGTCTCCGGGAATCACTACTCTCAGAGAAATAGGTCTGCTTTTATTGTCCCCTTGATTTGAAGATGTTTTTCGGTTACGAGTTTTTACAAGTGTCTCAGCGTCGGTCGCTGATTTTCAAGTAGAGCTTGTCTCACACACAGGCTGAAACCACAACCTCGTCTAAGAGCGTATTCACACATGTGTGCATAAAAGGTGTGACTGAATACACACTCCAGGAGGGGAAACGAGTGGAGAACAGAGACCAGAACAGGATCTTGTCATCTGTGGATGACATAACCACAGCAAGGAAACACTTCCAGTGGGAGCAAGATGATGATGCCATAGTCAGAGTATGACATTTGAACAAGGCCCAGATCTCTAAGCAGTCCCATCGCCATGGTAACAGTACTAGTGATCCAAAAAAAAATGGACTCCTCCAAGGTCTGTCAGCTAGAATTCTGCATTTATATGATATATGGGCACCTAAAATTATTGTTGCACTCATTAATATCATCTTTCAGCTCAGTGTGTTTATTTTAATTATAATGCTTCAGTTTACTCTCACTGCTCTAATGTTGGTTTAGATCCCAGAAGATACTGTTTTAGAAAAGAAACCACTGCAAGCTACCAAACCTGCACCATATGACTATCAGACAATATAAGCAGCAAGAAGCATCATCAAGAAATGAGAGGGTGCTGAAGTTCATCAGGTGACCAAAATAAAACTCCAAATATTGAACTGCTGGCTGGCTTAAAGTTCCTCTCCAGTCATTGAATAAACCCCTAAAAACTTACAAGGATACTTCAAAACGTCCATGACCTCATTTGGAAACAAGCCTTTTTGAAGCATAACTGTATTCTGTAAAGTTTTATATCGCTGTCCACAAAAAATCAAGTGTTTGTTGACATTTCTTTGCAAGTGACACCCTTCAAAAAATCAGTAGTTAAAAGTGAAACCAAAAAAAAACCCAGCACAGACAGGAGAAGCAGCCAGAAGTGGCTTTAAACCGTTGCCCCTTGAACCTTATTGACTTGACCTGGCAGTGTCAAACTTGTGGAATCCCACTTATTTGGTTACTGTTTTCAGAGTGATGCTGAGGTGATAAATGCTGTTAAAAATATCTGGATGCTCAAGATGTGACCTTGTCCCCTAAAGGGATAGCGAGGCTTGAGCACTGGCGAACCAGTTGCATTGAAGTTAAAGGAGACGATGTTGAAAAATCAAACAAGAACCATCTTTTTTCCTTTGACATTTTCATATCCCTGTGTATCAAACTTTGAGACTACAAAGTTTCTTATGTTCACTAAGAAATGATCCCTTAACGTGGCTTAAATGCTACAGATCAAGCATGTCAGCTCTACCCAAACACTTTCAAACCAACAGGTGCAGCACCAAGTGGTACTATTGGAGTAACATAGCCATACATTGTTAAACAGAACACTGATTCTGAACAGCAATAATGACACAGTCAGCCCCACACTGCAAGCTGACATGATGGCTTTATGTTAATTGTGTGTTTACAGCTTGTATCTGCTGCCTTCAAGTGACTAACAAATATGTAACTCCAGGATAAGCAGGTCTTGCCTATTTAGTTTGTTCATTTTAAGTCTAGAAACTAGCACTGAAATGGCGTCTCTTTTATCTTTCTTCTGACTTAAATCACTTTTGCATTGTTTTGTTAGTATCTTAAATGGAGAAAACGCAGAGCCTAAATATTAGAACCACCTGTGAGTCACTTGTTGATAAAAATGAAAGTCAACCCCTGAGTTAAATGATTCCTTTATTACCTATCTGATGCAGTTGTCTGCATAACAGCTTCTGTAATAATAATGTTTCATGTCATAAACTCTGGAAGACTCCCTGAGCGCAACAGGTGGAACAGAGTCTATCCACAGATCAATTAAAGTCGCCGAATTGTCACAATTGCATAACGTTGCATTAGTAACATTTTCCAAACCATTAGAATCATTACAATCCCTTCACGGGCTCGGCACAGTCATTAATTTGCCATTTTCCCACCACAGTCTCATGATGCTGGTGGTTCGTGCAGCACTGTCTGAGTCTCTCTTCCAGAGAATCCCCTGCAGACTTTGGTTTCAAGATAAATGTGTTTCAGCCTTGGAGACTCTCTAGTGAAATGTATACCAAAGCACAGAGTCTATTCATAGCTCATTAAAGCTAATGCAATACTTACATAAACAGCTTGGCCAGACAGAGCTTGACAACATTATTTTTGAATGTTCATTAGAAGAACGCAATCAGAAGAGTCAGCTAATTGGCTTGACTACTGTATTAGAATCCGTTTGCTGCTGCGAATCCTCTCTGGCTGTGGTCACTAATGAAAAGACCAGAGGAAAGACAATAAACCACAGAAAAGACAATAACAGGATACGTGTGCTGTAGTGTTTGTCTGGATGTGTGCACCGATCCCTGTAATACAGTAGGCACAACAGTGTGCATGTATATGGGCCGGCTTTTCTGCCACCTCATTTAAATATCTGAGTTGAGTGCTTGGATGCAGTGATGCTATTGAAAGGAAAACGCTTGAGCTAGCCCGCTTTGAAGTCTGATTTCCTGTTGTACTGGTGTTAAAACCTCGCCTTTCGGCACCTCTGCAATACATAAAGAACACAGAGAGGGGGGATGAATAACCAATAAATGCAAATGTGTCTGTATATGAAGGTTGACAGGGTGATAAAGTGAGTTCTGATTACCAGGTGGTCACCAGCCACAAAGAATTTGCATTCAAGTAGTGTTTACTTACCGGTTTAGTCCTAGAAGTACAAGATGCTTTATTAATTCTGCTTTGCTCTTCAGTTGGTAAACAGCTTCAGGCCATTAAACGAGATGGTAATGGAAGTTTGTTTTATGTTGCCCTCAACTGTTGCTTCTTCTAATGATTTTTAATATAACTTCTGTCTATCATCAAAGGGAAAAACCCTGTGATGTACTTTGTGTTTTCCAGAGATGAGCTCCTTAGGCGTTTGTTTGTATTGTTTAGGAAATAATAAGAGTCTAACAAATACGAAGCTACATGAAGTGTTTGATATTGTTGTGGAGGCTAAAAAAATGTAATTTAATAAGTATAACTATGTTAAAAAACAAACATCTAAAGATGAGTACAATAAAGTCTTCTACTGGGTCGTTTCTTCCAGTGTTGCTGATGCTCCTGCTATACTTTTTCTTCTCATTTTATTCCTGTCAGCAGTGGTGTGGGAAAGCTTATGACCCTTTATGACTTTGTACGGATAATAAAAATCTCACAGCCGACAGATGACAAGAGCAAGTATAAAGATTAATGACATCGAAGGTATATCGTTTTTGCCTGGGCCAGAAGCATGACCCTACCGAAGTCCGTCCGGACTCCAATATGTCAACTATTCTGTGGATTACCATGATTTGTTTGCTTGAAACATCCAAGACCCTCATAAGAAGAATCTTAATAAGGTGGTTAGAAGCATGGGAGCACCACAAGGAAGAGTGCTTCCACCTTTCCTCATTGCTCTTCCAATCTTGAACATCTAAGTTGCAGTAAGTCAGTTATTGCTCTTTGTTTGTTGGGTTCTGTTATTTGCAGAGCTGAACATTGTTTAAAATCCTGGGAGAAGAGGTGGAGGTGGAAGTACAGATACCTGGATGCTGACCTGGACAGCAGCCTGAACTGGAACTGGAACACTGGAGCTGTCTACCAGAAGAGACTCAACGGGCTTTATTTGTTGAGATTGCACAGGTCTTTCAGTGTGCAAAATGCTAAATGTTGCATATCTCCCAGTGCAGTTTCCTCTGCCAGGGCAGCAGCTCTAAGAAACTGTACAAACTGATAAAGACAGCTGGCTCTGTGCTGGGGACTGAATGCTCTGGAGTCCCAAGAGCTGGTTGTGGAGAGGAGGATGCTACACAAGCTGTTCGACATAATGCACAACACAAAACACCCCCTACACAACATACTGGTCAGAGTCTTCAGTAGGAGACTCCCTCAGCTCAGCTGTAATAAGAACCGTTACAGGAGGTCAGTCTTTCCCTCTGCATCGGCCATTTAGATTCATTCCTCTGTGTGCAGGATGAAGATGCTCTCTCTGTGAATTTCAGTGCATATTCTGCACATTTTGTCATTCAATTTTGCAAGTCTGTTTTTATTATTATTATATTCTTTTATCTGTTGCATCTTGCTTGACCTTTCACATTCAGCTTTTACCATGAGGTTGGCACTTTATGACTGTGAGTAAAATAGGCACTTTATCTGGATTGACAGATAAATAAATTATCATAACTCCAATCCAAGCAAAATAATCAGGTGAAAAGAACACCTCCAACACTTTAGTTTGGATTAACTGCTGGTGGTGGTTTGGTTCATGACAACCTGCAAAACTAATAACATTTCAACGAGTCTCTGGTGTCTGAGACACTTTAATGTTTGGTGGAAATTAGCAAATATTAGCTTGCTGTCAAGTAAGATGATGAGCATGGTGTGCATGCAGTCCCCAGTAGCCTCAGTGCAGATACTTATGTGAGTCATACTTCTGTTACTCCAGACGATACTAGAACTTTCCAACAAGCTGAGCTCATGAAGGTGAGTAGAAAGAAGCAGGAAACTGCATGTGGTACATTTACATTAGCTCCTGTTCAACAGTATGTATGTTGTTGTCTACTTGCCCCACTGTTCTTCTTATCTTAATGCTCATGTTTTTGTGTTTTTTGAAAGATTAACAGTTACAGCGTGGACCAGAAAGCAATCATTAAGAAGGAGCTGTTTGCAGATGGTGCACCACAACCTGCCTGCTGCCCATCGTCATTTACTTAGTTATTCACCAGGTGTTTGGGTGGTCATTAATGATTCAAAGAGGCCATTTAGAGTGAAACAAAATGAAACTTTGTGGAGGAAAGATTACAATCGAGGCAGCATCAGTCAGACAATCAGAACAAAGGGAGTCGGTAGCGAATATCAACTCAGATATGCAAATCTTCTATAATTTTTTAGAAATACTGTACATCCCAGTGAGCACCTTCCAGGATTCTTCTTCTAGAGTTTTTTTTTTCCTAGTTTAGTGATATTAAGTCTGAACATCTTCTTTTTACCTTCTTTCCCACCAACCACGGTGCAGTTACAACATCAGTGAGTCACCAAACACATTTGTTCAGCTGTGGGTTGAAAGAGAGACGCTGCTAATTAGCATGAAGGAAAGTCTCCAAAGTCATTTTGCACTGGTAGCTGGAATGCGGTGGACATGAAGATGTAATTCAATGCATTTAATGTACCACATAAAATGTCATAAATATGAAACTATATAGGCTGAGCCTCCAGGATATGTTGTTGTGTGCATTAGTATAAAGTAAGAAATTGCTCTCGCTGCTTTAAAACACATTTTCAAGTATTCAGAGGCAGAACATGCCTTTGGCCTCCCAGTACTGTGAAGCAGTGGTGTGTGTTCTTCTCTGCAAATGTTTAGGATGTGAGTTTGCAATAAGTACAACACAAGTATAATCCCTGATTGAAACCTTAGAGGGTGGAAATTTTCATTATTGCAAATCTTGGTGGAATTTGGCCTGAAACGTTCAATCAACGTCTTCTAATAGTCGCAGAAAAAAGAAAAAAAAAAAACTTTCACTTTGAACTCGTTCTGACTGGCTCTTCACCGGTGCCTTTAGTCATTTTTTAAATGTGCTTTCAATCGGAAAATGAGATGGATTGAATCACGGCAACACTAAAGTCCCAAGTACCACAAAAGCTATAGCAGAGCAGCATAATGTTCATTTGTAGCGCCGACACAATCAGAAGCTGTCAGTTTGCTGTGCGAGAGGAAGAAAAGGAAACCTGCAGACAGGAAGGCAAACTCATGAGATGTGCTTTACGGCTCCTGCACACGCACACACACACACACACACACACACACCTGGATGGAGTCAACCTGACAGCGTACGGCAGAATTGAATCTGTTCTTATCTCTGCTGCAGACCTACAGAGCTACTGGCCCACTAGGAAAACTCCTGTCTGTCCAGATGGTCAATCCACCACACAGTGCAAGAAATGGACAAGGAAGTGTTGTAGCAGTGTGTGATGTGTGTGCCTGTGGAGTTTAGCCACGCCGATGGAGTATTAAAAGACATTATTGTGACGTAATAATGATCATCGCAGCTGCAGGTGGAATTTACTGGAGATTAAACCTTAGAATTGTGATTTGAGCGGCGATGCATTCAGAAAACAATAAAATTACCTGATTTGCATATGGTTTTTATCACTCCCCGTGTTATTGCGGATTAGAGTATCATATTGGTCTTGTGAATTGTGCGTTCGCCACCGTGAAATAAAAAGGTTTCCAATCCCCCAAATCAGAATTAACTTAAAGCCCCCTTTCGGCCTTGGGCGGGCGGCACTGTTCTGTCCTGATCGTTTATCAGCGGGGACTCGTGTGTGGTAAGAGTTCACCTCAGTACAGCTCCATGCTGAGCTGCAAGCATCAACACTGCCACCAACAGGCCTTCAGAAAGAAGCATTTATCTGCTTCCCTTCTCTCATCCAATACCTCAGCTCTCTCTACCTGCAAATACGATGCTAATCTTTTCTGAATTGACACATTGTGCTTTTTTTTTCACCCCTTTGTTTTTATTGTTCAGCTTCCTTCCGATTCTCTATACGCAGAAATCAAATTGGTAGCATGAATAAAAAATGAAAATGTGTTTGTTTTGATGTGTACACTGAGCACAGCAACAGGAAAGAGATGAAAACAAAAATGAGCACGAGATGAGAAACCACAGAAACTAAGATTCAATCAGAGAAATGGTGATAATAGTTGCAGGAACGACATACAACAGCAAGAAAATGGGTATTTTTAGAATTCTTCACCTGTTACTCCTGTTGCATAAAACATCTCCTGGCTTTAAAGCATATCTGAGAATGTCTTACAGGGCATCAGAGTTAATATCTCTCTGTGGGCACCTTCTGTTATTTATTCTCTGTAGATAGGAAGTTTAGCTGCTGGAGTAAAGTTACAGAATCACATCACCTGCACAGCATTCATTTTTATTTGAGGAAATTATGTCTAAATATCTGTCAAGACAGAAAAAGAACAAAATATTATTAGAGAAAAACTAAATTAATGTAAAATGCATAAAATGGCGAGTGAATTCAAAGAAGAGGAAGAGAAGTATGTCAAAAAGTAAGTGGGTTTGTTCAATATGACATTCATTTTCTTCTCGATGGTATTTTTCCAAGATGAGAAGCAAAGTCCCGACTCTAATGTTCTGCACTGAGAGATTAAAGTCTGCTTTATTTGCATCATGATCTACATAATAATAGTATCTCTTCACAGTAATCTATTTTTACAAACAACCCTTTTTACTTTTCATTTACTTTCTGTGCTGATTCGGAGCCGACAAATGAAAATTCATATCTGGACTTGTTGACTGGAACGAGGGCAAATTCTCTGTGAACGCTGCTCTTTCAGCGACGGCCTAAAACTCATAATATTTTGAAATGTAAGCAATTTCCCTTCTAATGAAATATATCCACATGAGTGCTGATAGAAAAAGGCAAATCGATTCTTGGTTATGTTCTTCAGGCGCCGCCGTCCCTCCAGGCTTTCCGTCCTGATGTGCCATTATGGTTTCTATTATCAAACCTCCCACAGTTTACAATGAGGGTATATTAAAAGTTATGCTTTTCTCAAAGTGTTTTTAATTTTCAGGTTTCAGCTCAGCCCAAAGACCTCTTACCAGAGCTTGTTAATAGAACTCTGAAGGGTCTGCTGGATAATTGTGCCACTGGTTCAGAGCAGATAAGGGACCAATAAATATGTATTGCATGCGGTGCGGGCTGCAGCCAAAAAGCATCAAATCACAGGTTTGTTCTACTTTGTAACAAATGTGTTCGTGGTCACTGTGCCCGGTGAAATATCCCTAAAGACATCACTAAAGCTTGATTACCCACCTGGCAAAGTGGGCAGCTGCTTCAGCCTCTAGTTTGACTGTGTAATTTGGTTCGTGTCTGTTCGGCTAATTGCAATTCTGTTTGAAAATTTGTACCACTAAAGTGCAAAAATCAACCAAACTTAGACTGTTTTTGGCCAGTTTAAACTGCTCTTGTGGTCCAGGTCTTCACTGTTTTAGCTTCAACTGTATGTGAATCTATATCAGTCCACTGGATTAAAGTCCACCTGGCTGAGGAAACCCAGCGCCAGGACAGGAACACTGGTGGGTTACTGGGGATTTGAAAAATGAAATGAAGCTGCCACTTTTAGTCTGCTGTGTGCACTGGATGTAATAAAAGCTTGAGGAAATGACAACAGGGTACGTACACAAAGCACAGAAGTGTGGGAGGTGGAATCTCAGCGGAGGCAACAAAGGAGGAGGATTAAACTATGGAAGTGTCCAACAGGTTGATTAGACCACAGTCCTCTCTAACTCAGGGCTGTCAAACTCGTCTTAGTTCAGGTTCCACATTCACCCTAATTTGATCAAGTGGACCAGACCAGTAAAATCACAGCATACTAACCTATAAATAACCACAACTCAAGATTTCTCCTTTGTTTTAGTGAAAAAAAGTACATTCATTCATTTAAGGAATAATCTTTTTTCAAAACATTATGAACAACCTGAAATTTCTTAACATAAATAAGTTCAATTTCAGCAGTATTATGCCTCAGTTTATCATTTACACATTACAACTTCCAGTGTCTACAAAGGAACACAACATTTAGTCACCTGGAAATTAATGATATTGTATTTGACTTTATGATCAAAATGACAAAAGTCAGACAAAAAACAACGGCAACAAGACAAACTATTACAAAAATGAGACTCAAAATGACAAAAACGAGACAAAACAACAAAAAATGAGACAAACAACAGAAAACAAAACAAAAAATAGACAGAAAATTTGACAAAAAAGTTACAAAGCACAAAAAATGGACAAATGAAAAAAACAAGAGAAAAAATTACACAACTGACACAAACGAGACCACAAATGGCAAAAGTGAGAAACAAAATGACAAAACAATAGACAACAGAAGTGAGACAAAAAACATTAAAAAAACACACAGATGATACACAAAATAGCAAATATAGCAAAACACAAAATGACAAAAATGAGGCAAAAACCACAAGCGAGACAAGAAGGAAAGATACGACAAAAACGAGAAACAAAACAATAAAAACATGAGACAAACAACAAAAGTCAGACAAAAACCAAGACAAAATATTACAAAAATGATACACAAAATGACAAAAGAACAATGAGAAACCTAATATTTTACTTTATGATCAAAACAACTTGTCATGGTCTAGAAATTATTTTTAAAATCATACTTTTACAAATTTACAATCTGCAGTTAATGTCTTCTCTGTAATTTTTACATATTGGAGACCGGATTGGACCCTCTGGAGGACCGGTTTTGGCCCACGGGCCGCATGTTTGACACCCCCGCTCTAACTGCTGTTAGACTTAAAAGCAGCATCACAAGTAACAAGTTTAAAATTACAGCAGAATACTAGCAGTTTTGGCTACAAGTATTTTACTGTATATGCAGAGTGCCTAAAACAAACAGATAATTACTAAGTGATTACAGCACTGTTTAATACTTTCCAATAGTAATCTGTATTTATATAGTGGTTCCACTGTCATCAACATTCACCTGAACTCCAATTGCCTGTAAATCACAACATTTTCCTCTTTTATACATACACAAACAGTACTAAGAACTGCAGACGTACACCATGAATAACAAGTTGTCTTTAGTCTTTATTTCTCCAGAAGTGAGATCTACCAACTCTGTTTAACATTAAATAATGCATACGAAAACAATAAAGGATAAAGAATAATGCAAGCTGCATTTTTATGGAACATTTATTCAAAGGCAGCGGTGTGTGACAAATGGAAGTCTATTGAATATATTTTGGAAACTAATGAAAAATATTCCAAACAGTGCTCCATGAACTCTTGCATAAAAACTGTTAGTTTAATTCACAGCATCAGCAGCCTCATGTTAATGGTAATCCATGTTTTTAGCTCCAGAAACACCAAACTTTATGATATTTATTTATATTTTGGCAAACAGGTATTGTTATTATCCCTTCCACCCACATCGACCCGATGGTAAGATACAGCATTTGTCCAGGAGGGTGAGCCTGTCTCACCACCTCAAGACCAGATCCTGGGCAGTAGAGAGGGGCTTGTGATTGGAGGATGCTGGTAGACCTGAACGAAAAGCTCTGCTTCCCACCTGAGATCGCATCCACCAGCCTGCGACCAGACCTGGTGCTATGGTCAGCTTCGTTTAGGCACGTCTACATCATCTAGCGCACAGTGCCCTGGGAGAGCTCAGTAGAGGAGGTCTATGAGCACAAGAAGCTGAGGGATACGGAGCTTGCTGCTGATGCAAAACAGCTTGGAAGGTGAGGGTCTGACCAGTTGAAGTGGGCTGCAGAGGCTCCGTAGCCACCTCAACATCCAGGCTTCTCCAGGAGATGGGAGTACGTGGGAAGGCCCACCAACAGGTGAACAAGGACCTCTCCAGAGCTGCTGAAAAGGGAAGTCAGTGGCTGTGGATGAAGAGCGAGGACTCCACCTGGACCTTCAAGTGAGTAGATGGCCTCTAGGGGATGAACCTGGGACACTGGGATCACTTACTAACCCAGAGGATGCCTTCACTCACTGGACCATCCCACAGAGTCTCATGCAAGAAGGGATATCAGCATCTAGTTCTACACAGCAGATCTTTACAGCGCAGAAAAAACACCACATTTGTGTCATATTATCAGCTAATATCAGATCTGCCATTTGAGTGCTCATTTGTCAGGATGATAAAGTAGACGTTTTACATCATCAAAACAGTCACAGTTGGCTGTGGTGGTAATACATGGCATCTAAGTTTCTGTGCCTATAGGAACTCAAGAGAAATGTAATGGTGCTTTAAGGAAAACAAACTCTTTGCACATCTGTGTAACGACACAGGTGCGTAGAAAAAAGCTTAAAATACCCAAAAGTTTCAGTTCAGTTCTTACACAACATATGTCAACTCAAAGCACTTCACATAGTAAGGTGAAGACCTTGCAAAATAACAGAGAGAAACTCAACTAAATCTAAATGATTCCTTTTGTGAAAGCTGTTGGGGAAAAGTAGGAAAAGTTCCGTTTAACTGGAGAAATTTCCAGCAGAACCAGGCTCAGGGAGGGTTAGCCGTCTGCCTCGACAGGTCGGGGTGAGGTTAGAGGGGAGAGAGAACTGGGTAGCAGAGAGAAACCAGATAAACCCTGGATCATAAACACTGCAGAGGATGGTGAGTAGATCCACAGCCAGATATACCTGCAGGCACGACAAAACACAAACAACTGGAGAGAAAATAAAGTCATGTTCAATCGTGACATATAAATGTGTGGAGAGAAAAAGAAGAGGTGCTCAGTGCATCATGGGAAATCCCCCAGCGGACAGAGCCTGGTTTAGACTTTACCTGACTGTAGTCACAAAGGAAACTTTTAAGCCTAATCCTAAAAGTATAGATTGCATCCTGCAAAGTACCTTGATAAGGAGAAATGTCTGATAAATGTGTCACAAATAAATAAGGTTTTGCAAGTCAGGCAGTTTGTGGGAGTCTGTTTAAAGTGCAACAATGACTAACGTGCTTGCAACAGACATACACTATCCCTCTATATGAATTCAATGAATGCAAAAGCTGTGAATCCTTAAAATAAACCTCCTTTGTTTCCTTTTCCTTCTATTTTAGGACAGCTGGGTTGCAGTTCTTACTGATAAAATCTAAACTGACGTGACGTAAAACCTAAAAACTCTGTCACAACCTCTAAAATGTAAGCTTTGTTGCTCATTTTCCAACTTCACAAACAAGTTTAACATCCTTTGCGCACATCGGGAAATCAAACGAAACTCAGAACAATCACAACCTAAACACAGCTTCAATCAGCAAACAGCAGCAATTACAGTGATTGTTGCTAAATGCATTTCTGCTCCGCTGCAAGGCTGGAAGAAAACAATGCTCCTCTGTGTCAAACTGCCATCTAGTGTTCAGATATTTCAGCAAGTAGACAGTTCCCAAAGTCACTCCCATGTTGAGAGACTCATTTCTCACCCCTTATGCCAGCAGCGTCAAACTCATTGTAGTGCAGGTTCCACATTCAGCCCAATTTCATCTCCAGTCGGCCAGACCAGTAAAATCACAGCATAGTAACCTATAAATAACCACAACTCCTAGTTTTTCCTTTGTTTTAGTGCAAAAATGTTCACATTTAAGGAATTATCTTTTTACAAAACATCGTGAACAACGTGAAATTTCTGAAGAAAAATAAATTCAGTTTCATCAACATTCAGCCTCAGTTTAACATTTCCACATTACAACTTCCAGATCACAGAGTGTCTACAAAGGAACACAACATTTAGTCACAGAAACTGAGTGACGTATTTTACTTTATGACCAAAATGACAAGTCACACAGAAAAGACAAAAAACAGCAAATACAAGACAAAATAACACAAAAATGAGACACGCAAGGACAAAAGTGGGAAACAAAAGGATGACATGACATGAAACAGAACAAAAAAGAGACAAAAAGTTACAAAGCAATAAAAGAAATGGACAAACGACAAAAATGAGAGAAAAAATTACATATATGACACAAATGAGACAAAAAAATGACAAAAGCAATAAAACGACAAAAGCGATACACAAAACAATGAATAAAGCAAAACACAAAATGACAAAAAAAATGAGACAAATGACAAAAGCAAGACAAGACAAAATATTACAAAAATGATACACAAAATGACAGAATAACAAAGGATAATTTAGTATTTTACTTTATGATCGAAACAACTTGTCATGGTCTAGAAATTATGCTAAATTTATAGTTTTACTAATTTATAATCTGCAGTTAATGTCTTCTCTGGAATTCTGACACTTTGAGGGCCGCATTGGACCCTCTGGTGGGCCGCTTTTGGCCCATGGGCCGCATGTTGGACTTTCAAATATAGTTAAGCCCTTTGAAAAATGTTTTATTGTGTTTACATTTTGAGATTGATCAGAACATTAAGCATTTCTTCACTTTAATAATTTGTTGAATGCACTTCATCAGTTTTCATGTTTTGGACTCTTTTGCACATATTTCTATACATAGTTTCTCCAGCTACAACAGCAATGTTGCAGACTTGTGCAGTATTATGAGAAGCTACTGGTTTTGTTGAATTGCACTTTTTTTGTAGAAAAAAAATGCACTTTTATATATCCTGAGAACTGCTTGAGGCTATTGTTCTACTTGTTTCAAAGTCCTCAGTACTTGAATTAGTATTGCTGCTTGATTTTGAGTTGTTGTGAAGTACTTGAGTTCAGGTTTAAAAGTTTTGTCTTCGAACGCTCAATCAATAAATTGTTGATTTTTGGAGAAATATTGTTTGGGTCACGACTTGTCATTTCAGTTTTATGGTGGGTCCCAGGCCCAGACCAGTTGAGAACCACTGTTCTATAGAGTCTTCTAAGCGGTCATGAATCGTGGACGGAGGTAGCCTCACCTGTTGTATGGGCTCTGACATGCACTTCCACGTCTGCAGCTCCGTCCTCCCTCTCCAGCGCCGTCACGGCCGTGATCGGCGATGCCTCCAGGAGTCGATGAGGTTCATCTGCTCCAGCTTTTCCTTGTCAGTGTCAGTTATCGGAGCCTCGCTCTTGAATGCCAGAGGAGCCTTGAGCTGCAGCGCCAGGCTCAGTCATTTCACCCCGCAGGCCAGATCAGCTCTAATAAAGGATCAATCCTGCCATGCGGTTAAGCCCGCGTGGATATGCAGCAAATGATTACGCTATTAAAAATGATTCCTTTTGATTGATTGGATTATCCTCGGCGCTTTTCTTTTTTTTTTTTTTGGCCTATAAGCCGTCCAACAAGAGCTGAATATTTTATAGTTAGTGCAGCATTGCTTTTTAATGAGATTTTCAGGTCAGAACAAAAGTACAAAGGTTTTCGCCTCCATCCTCTTACAATTATCCCTCAGGCAAGTTTAGGTCTCCAGACGGAGTCAATCTGTCAAGGTGAGGGCAAGAGGTCACGATCCTCCCGTTGTAAAGTGAGCGGAACATGAGGTTTAATCCATAAAAATGGATTAATTTATTTTATGAATTTCTCATTTTCTGCACCTAAAACTTTTTTAATGATGTTATTGGTCTACTGCTAATCAAATTAGTCCCACATATTGGACATTAACCTTGTCAGTCCAGTCATTGTACAAGAGCAGAGAAATTTCTCTGTAGATGCCAGAAAAAATGACTCCTTTATTGTGCAAATATATTTTTCTGGCTCTAATATTTCGTTGTTTATTTTTTGTTTGTTTGGGACGCAAATCAGTCCATGATGGGTCACATCTCTTCATTTCTCTATTTGCAGTCCTGCTCTGGGTTTGTTTTGGAAGCTTTCTGTCAGTTGGGACTTTTTAAATTGCCACGCTGCATTTAGATATTTGGATTTCTATGAAAACAGGATGAGATCTGTTCACTGCAAACTGGACTTGGAGTGCATTCCTTCTCTGTCCTTCTGAAACCAAACCGAGAGCAAAGAGAAACCAGCGTGTTTGGTGCTGGTTGAACACAATGGAAAGACGCCATCATGAGCTACTTCCAGTGCAGAGCAGCTTATTAAGAGAGGAACCCAAACTGTGTCAGCTAGGCTTAATGAAAGCCTCCACACTTGTTTCAAAAGCTAGTGGAAAGTTGTGTGAATAAGTGGAATGAAGAGCGCTTCAGAGACGAGAGTCGCCGTAAAAACATGCTTTTTTTTCGACATCACAAAAGGTATCAAGAATCTATAGGAGAGTTTAACATTAACAGTCACATTTAGGGAGCTGGAAAACACTTCAGAGCGACTGAATGCATTCAGCCTCATTCACAGCGATGTAAAAAAACAGATGAGTGGATGGAGGTTTGACTTCATGGAGAATGCTCGTCTATTTCAGTGATGTCAAGGCTCAGTGAGTCAGAACATGCTTCCTTTTAATTCCTGCCTCAGTCTGACAGGCAGGTAAACATCCAGACTGTTAATTTGCCCTCTAGCCCTGTTTTGAAGGCTCGGGCCAATGTGACAATTTACTGTGATGCTTTTGTTTGTGGCATCTCAGGGTATGGTTGACGATGATTCAGCTTTTTTTCGCTTTAAATTACCTGGAATTTAGAGATCAAGGTCTTACACACCTTATGGTAAGCCTCACTTTCAATTCTCAACTCATTTACAGGCTAAATTCTTTCAACTCCGTCACAAAACTCCTGCGGCTTCGTAAAAAAATCCGATTCCAGGAGACTATTCAGTAGGAAACCCCTATATTTGTAGGTGTTTTCGGGGTACTGAGAGCTATTTCACAGTTCCATTTCACAGAGATTTTTCACTACTTTTTCACAGCCTCTAACTTGAAATAGATCTTGGCAGGGTGAGGAGCCGGTCCCAGGTGCTTTATATTCAATAATGTTATCTCCAGTTGCACAGAAAGAACCCGAGGTGAGGAGACGGGGAACTTGGAAAAGCCTTCACACTAACATTTGAGAGGTGGAAAAAGAATGGTTAGGAATTTCAGAGGGGGCTGGTAGCACTGCCATGTGTCTTTCAGAAAAGCAGGTGATGGATTCAGCCCAAAGGGAAGAGCTGAAATGTCTTGGGAGAGGTTATACTGCAGAGCTTTTAACACCGGATTCATGTGTGACAGGTTGTATTCTCCGCCACGTTGTGCTTCCGACTCCACAATCAAAGTCATGGAAAAAAAAGGAGTTTACTGGAATGACGGACAGTTGAATGAACAGTGTTGTGTTCCGCTGAAGGACTATGAAGGGTAAATTTGGAAAACATTAACTGCAGACAAGTGCTTTGTTAATGTATCCCATCATATCATAATGCACATTCGGTGAAATGTGGCATGCTTAATGGTTATTTGTCTGAAGGAGTGCAAGTGTGACTAAAATTAGACCTAATGCACCTTATCCGAGTGATCGTTTATTAACTTTTGATGCTAAGATGGGGAGGTTGTAGATATCAACAAAAAATGTACAATTTGCTGAAATATCCACAGAATTACACAAATGTAAACTCCTTTTTACTGTATATGGTGCTAAACCTCCCTTTTTCTGAAAGCATCGACAAATCAACACATTGACCAACTTGATTGAAAAAAAAAAAGCCTTTCAGAAGGTAAGACATTTTCTATGCTATGCTTTGCTTTACCTTGAGTTTTTTTTAATTAAGTCAGTGTTTTTGCGTTTGTAACTGTGACCTTCCAACAGAATGCTGAGTATCGGTACGTAGATTTACCAAAACCTCAGGGTGCCAAGGCGCTACATCAAGCAGCAACGGTTAGCTTCAAAAGCAACTCAATCCCCATAACTAGCCATATGCTAGAGTTCAGTTAGAGGGCATCCTTTGCTTTGACATATACAATCGTGGAAAAAATGATTAGACCACCCCTGTTTTCTTCAGTTTCTTGTTCATTTCAATGCCTGGTACCACTAAAGGTATATTACCTGAAGAATACAATGAACACAACACAAAATGCAGCTGATTCCATCATACTTCATGTCCCATCTGACATGCTTCAGCTTCTTTGTATTCCAGGGTATATAAGAGGACATTTCATGTCATCAGCAGCACTGCACATGTAAAGGTCTAGAGTGGTTTCCTGCTGACAATCAAGCCGTAGCACAACTCAGAAGTTGTCAGCTCTCACAGAATACTTAAAACTAAAGAATTATATGAAGCCACAAAGGCAACCGTCATGAGTGAGACAAAGGTAGCGAAAAAATTGAAGATCTCAAAGACAGCCGTTCATTGCACCAAGAAAAAACAAGCCCAACATGGTTCTACCAAACTGCTAGCTGGTTGCAGCAGGAAACGTCTTTCTACCCACCAGATGACCGTCACTCATCCGTTCCTGTGTCAGGAAACATCCTCAGACCTCCAGGGACCTTAAAAATGAGTGGACACCGTGGAGAAATGGGATTTGTTCAGCAAGAACAGTTAGAAACCGGCTTGTTGAAGCTGGTCTGAAGTCACACAGGGCAGTAAGAAGCCCTTCATCAAGGAAAGGCAGAGGAAAGCCGGTTACTCTTTGCTGGGATCACAAGGATCGGACTGTTGATGATTGGACTAAGGTTCTCTTCAGGGATGAATCCAGTTTTCAGTTGATGCCCCCTTATGTACTTTAAACTCTTTGCTTTACTTCTGCATTATTTCTGCTGTTTTCTCAAATTCTTTTAATGCAATTTTTGCACACGATGGTTTGAGTTTGATGGCTGTGTATGGAAGAAAATTAGACGTGATGAGCTGTGAATGGATTTATGATCCTCTCCCGCTCCACACACAAAGGCGGGGGCATGAAGAATTATCGTCTTTTTATGGCAGCATTATTGGGCTCAGTGGCCTGAAGATCAGCCATGGTGTTGTTAATCCTTCCTGTAGGTACAGAAATCCAGGCACTTGCCTTTTTAAATTAAAAGCCTTAATTGGTAATGAGACCAGAATCCCACTGGTGTTTGTTTTGGGGATGTTCCAGATGTTCTCTGAAGTAGACAATGAAAATGCTTCATCTGCCACGGTCCCAGTTTCTCATGTTTCTTTTGTTTTCCTCTCTTCTCTGTGTTTCTTGTAGGTTCTTTGTTTGCCCTCTTTCCTCCTCTCCTCATGTCTTAGTCGTTCCTAACAAAGAAGGAGGAGGAGGAGACAAAGAAGAGACCCGAGGAGAGACAAGTCAAGGCAAAAGGTATTTAACAACATGAGTTTTGCTTGTTTCGGAGCTCTTATTTTTGTGACGTCCTTTGAACCAGACAGTGAAAATGCTTCTTCTGCCATGGCTCTGGTCATGCATCTTCCCAGTTACTCATGTTTCTTTTATTTTCCTCTCTTCTTTGTGTTTCTTGCCGGCTCTTCATTTGTCCTCTTTTCACTTTTCTACTTATTTGTACATCCTCAGCTACATCCCTCACTTCCTCTGCTTGGGTCTTAGTCCTTCCTAACAGAGATGTGAATGGAGGAGGCAAAGAAGAGACATGAGGAGAAAGGAGTCAAGGTGAAAGGTATTTATCTGAGCTCTTATTTTGAAGGGGCATCAGTTAAATGACATGTGACAGCTGCATCGTCTGTGTGTTGTTTTAGCTCAAACATTCAGGACAATATGCACCGCATGGCAGAAAACAATGAGAATGTACATATTTTTTTATTGAAAACACACATGAGGTGTGAAAGAGACAGAACACATAATAGAGTACCATACAAATACGACTACGGTTATATTTCACTGTTGCACACCTATTATATATCCCAGGTTACAATGAGGATACTCCTGTGAAGCCTCACTCAGAGCTCCTCCTGCAACCCTCCTCATTCCTCAAGATGCATTTTAGGAAGTGAGACATCCTTCAAGATGGTATGCTGAGATGGATTTTCTGGTCAGAGACTGGAGGAGGGAGAACAGAGGAAATGAGGAGGATTAAAATAGAGAAATGACATGAGATTTCTTTCTGTCTGTGCACTTTCCGGGCATCATGACATGCTCCTCGCTGCTGGCGACCCTCCTGCTCTTCTGATATTCATCCATGAATCCAGCCACCGCAGTGCTTCGACTCTTCATTTCATCCCTCGCCAGGTTGTTCACCGTGTTTATGTGTGTCTCGTCTCTGCTTTTATGTCATTTTTAAAACCGGTCCAACCTGGTGCCTCAGGTTCCCCTCAGTCCTCTCCAGCTGCCTGCTTTGGATCCTGCTCAGCTCCTTCAGCCAGCGGCCAACCACTCACCTCGCTGGACACCACGCTCACGTCCTCCAGCTTTCAACATCCAGCCGTCCAGCTCACCTACTGGTCACTCCAGCTCCAGCCACCAACCTGCCAGCCTGCTGTTGGATTCCAGCTCTCACCATTCTTTTGCTCCTGCCGCTTTGTTTTCCAGCAGTGCTCTTCTCTGGCTGTCTGTGTTCTGTTTTGCCACTCTGCAGGGATCAATAAGGGTCATTAGTGGCACAGCCTTAACTCTCCTGTTGTCCTCATTTACAGGCACCAAAAAATATTGTTTCCTTGTCTGAAAAAAATCCAAAAATTAAGCAAAAATATTCCCCAAATTTCTGAAAATTTGCAAAACTTTCAAGAAGAAAATTCCAATAATTCCTTAAAAGTTTCCCTTAAAAGTTTTTTTTTTTTTTTTTTTAAAAATCCCCCAAATTTGGCAAGAAAATTCTTGTAAATATTTTCAAAAAAATGAGTAAAAATCTTCCAAAAAAATCCTAAAAATATCTAAAGTGATTGCATATATATGTCAGTAAAACTTCTAATATTTTCTTTAAGAACATTCACATAAAAATCTTTTGTGGATATTCTTAAGAAACATTTTTAACATTTCTTTTTTTCCACCAAAAATGTTCAAAGATTTCCCAAAAATGTTGAAAATGTGGACATCAGAACTTTTACTGTGACAATATACTTTTTTCCCACATTTTCAAACTTTAAAACGGGTCAGTTTTGACCTGCAGGACGACACGAGGGTTAAAAGCACAGGTTTGAGGAGGAGCAGACTGACTCTTATCAGCTGAGACACCATTTAGACGAGCCAGGCCTCAGTCTCTGCCCTTGCCTCGGTGCTGCAAGGCTGTAAATAATCACTGGGTTAATGAGGTGTTCCACATGTGGGAGCTTACATTTACTTTCCAATAAACCCCTGTCAGGGACAACATCACTCCCTGTTTTTTATAATGGCATTTTAATAGATACTCATTTCAAAACAGCCCTGCGTCATCAGTGGGAAAGGCTGCTAGCAGGTAAGAGGCATGGGAAGGGCAGAAGGTGACGTTCCTTTGGAGGGCCGCTTTAGTGCCGGCCAAATAAGTGTAGCTAATGATGGGATGGACAAAATGACCTAATGCAGGGGTGTCAGACATACGGCCCGCAGGCCAAAAGCGGTCCTCCAGAGGGTCCAATCCGGCCCTCAAAGTGTAAAAATTCCAGAGAAGACATTAACTGCAGATTGTAAATTAGTAAAACCATAAATTTAAAATAATTTCTAGATCATGACAAGTTGTTTTGATCATAAAGTAAAATATTAGATTGTTCATTGTTCTTTTGTCATTTTGTGTCTCATTTTTGCAATATTTTGTCTTGTTTTTGTTGGGTTTTTTTGTCTGACTTTTATCATTTGTCTCATTTTTTGTCGCATTGTTTCATTCATTTTTTTTGTCTTGTTTGTCCATTTTTTATCACTAACTTTTTTGTCTACTTTTTTGTCTCTTTTATGTTGTGTTTTGTGTCGTTTGTCACATTTTTTGTCATTTTGTTTCTAGCTTTTGTCATTTTTGCCTCATTTGTATAATATTTTGTATTGTTTTTTGTCTGACTTTTATCGTTTGTCTCATGTTTTTGTAGTTTTGTTTCTTGTTTTCTGTTTCCTTTTTGTCTCGTTTGTTTTTTGTCTCATTTTTGTCATTTTGTGTTTGGCTTTATTCATTGTTTTGTGTATCGTTTTTGCCATTTTGTTTCATGCATTTGTCATTTTTTGTCTCGTTTGTCGATTTTTTTGTCACTTTGTAACTTTTTTGTCTATTTTTTTTGTCCCTTTTTTGTGTTTTGTGTCATTTGTCACATTCTTTGTCATTTGGTTTCTAGCTTTTGTTGTTTTTTTGTCTCATTTTAGTAACATTTTGTCTTGTTTTTGTTGTTTTTTTTGTCTTTTTTAAAATAGAGTACTATATTGTTCAGTTCCAGATAAATAAAAATAAAACAGACCCTGATATTTCTTATATCTTTCCAACAGGATGAAGCTAATGATGTACTTTAGGCATCCATCCTCAGACGAACACACATTCTCTATGTTGCGGCCGTCTGCATCTTGAAGGCTGCAAATTACTGAAAGTTTTGTATCAAAATCCCTGTGTGGTTTATGTTTTTTTTTTTCCAGTTATACATCAGGCTAAATGAATTCAGGTTAGGGAGATGAATACAAATAGTGAATTACAGGACGGGAAAGTCACATAATTCTAAATAATTTGCCACCTCCTCAGTTGAGTTTTTGGGCAAACAAACCGCTGCAGATGACACAGTAATACATTTATCTTCTCTGTGTTTGGATTATGAATGAATTACCTCTCTTATGGAGAGCAGAGTGTTCATGTGAATCCATCTGTGAACGGGGACAATGAGTCTTAATGCCGCAGTCGAGTTAACTTGTCCTCATCAATTCCAGTCAGGACCACAAGTCAGAACATAAAGAATGGGGAGTGGGCACTTTCTACCAGCGGATACAGCCTGATTTGTTCTTGATAAACACAATATCTCTGTGGGATTTTTACTTAAACTGTGTTCTCACCCAAGGTTAAAGTAATTTTCTTGAAATTTGTACCTAATTTCACCCTATAAAGAAATGTACTGGGGATTCCACTGAATAGCAAGAGTTCCTGCTGCCCAGAGTAAAATGTCTTCAGTGCTCTCTTTAAAGGAAAGATGAAAATTTAATGATTCTAGTAGAGAGATGCACTGGAGCAGGAGAAAAAGACCATAAATAGACCTACAAGTGAATTAATTGTATTTGTGTAGCAAGGAAACAATCCGATGTGCTTCACATTACAAAGACAAGCTCTTCAGATAAGCCAAATAAAATATAAAATGCACCTGAATCTCTTCTTTATCATTCAGTCCTATGGGGGTAATTTCAATCCAATTTAGTGAAAACAGCAGCGCTCCCATCACACAGGATCATCAGAAACAAGACCACAGCTCCTTATCAGACATATTTTAATAATCAATTTAAGGTTGTAATTCTACAGTTTCTCATGCACTATCTGATGTGTATGCTTATTTATGTTGTGTAAATTGTTTTCTGCAGCCTCTAATCTTTCAGGGGCATCTCTCTCTAAGGTTGAAGTATTATAATCAGCCTGCAGAGCTTCTCTGGCAGTATTAAATCTATAGTATTATACCCTAAAGCAGGGGTGTGAAACTCAATTTAGTTCAGGGGCCACGTTCAGTCTGGACCAGTAAAAGAAAACATTATGAACAACCTGAAATTTGTTAAGAAAAATAAAATAAATTTGAACAACATTCAGCCTCAGTTTCTCATTTCCACATTACAACTTCCAGATCACAGAGTGTCTACAAAGGAACACAACATTTAGTCACAGCTATCTGGAACTGAATTACATAATATTTTACTTTAAAAAAGACAAAAAACCGCAAATGCTAGAAACAGGATGACAAAAAATGAGACAAATGACACAAAACAAAACAAGAGACAAAAAATTAGACAAAAAAGTTATAAAGTGACAAAAATATGGACACAAGACACAAACCAGACAAAAAATGACAAATGCGTGAAACAAAATGACGAAAACGACACACAAAACAGTGAATAAAGCAAAACACAAAATGACAAAAATGAGACAAAAAAGGAAACAGAAAACACCAAAAGCGAGAAGCAAAACAACAAAAACACGAGAAACAATGAAAGTCAGACAAAAAAAAACAAAAACAACACAAAATATTACAAAAATAAGACACAAAATGACAAAAGCACAATAAACAATGTAATATTTTACTTTAAAACAACTTGTCATGGTCTAGGAGTTATTCTGAATTTATAGTTTTACTAATTTACAATCTGCAGTTAATGTCTTCTCTGTAATTTTTACTCTTTAAGGGCCGGATTGGACCCTCTGGAGGACCGGTTTTGGCCCGCGGGCCGCATGTTTGGCTCCCCACCTGAAAGTATTATAATAGAAAGCTGATTTTGGAATCTGTACAGAGATTGTATAAACTGGTGGTTAAAATCTTTTCTTCACTGTGTTTTATTCCCTCACAGCAGGTTAAGCCTTTTTCTAATGAAACATTCCAAAAGCATGAAAACTAAAGGTGTAACTAATAACATAAATGATGGTTCTGTACGTTCTGACATGGTAAATATGTATAATTGCTTGTTTTAATATAATCTGTCTTCATGACTTCAGCTGGAGTAGTTTCTGTGAAACCTTACATGCTGACTGTTTAGTTATCTGCAGATTCTAGTGCTTCTCTTTCTCTGAGCATCACCAGCTGCATCCGTCCTTCACAACTGAATTATGCAGAAATATTCAGCATGCCGTAGCGCTACAGAGCATGATGCACAATGTTTAAAAGGCATCAGACAAGTTTAGACATCCGTGCACAATCGCAGCATTGTCCCAGATGTGATTTCTTTTTTTAGGCATAAACCCACTCATTATAGTTACTAAAACAGATGCGTTCAGAGTGAGGACCTCATACACTGTGCAAAAAACAAAACAAAAAAATTGAATATTGTCATTTTAAGAACCTGTCAAAGAACAAAAATGATGATAAATACCTGCAAAATAATGATATTTTAATGGAATGAACTGTTGAACGGTGTGTGTTTTTGATTGCACACTGTGAAAGAACAAATTACAATTTGTAACAAGATAAAATTATGGATTTTTGTGATTTTTATTGATAGTCAGTATTTAAATCATTTTTTTCCTGTTTTTTTTAGACATCTATTCTACAAATGTAAAGAAAAATAAAAGTAGTTTTTAAGACCATTTGTCTCTCCTTAATGTATAATTTTCTTTCAAACATCAGCAAATATTTGTAAAATAATAATACTTTTCTGTGATTTAGACATGGAGAGATTAAAGTACATTTGAATGACCATTTAGTGATCATGGTAAAACTACTAAATTAAAGCTTTTTTTTCTGTGATTTTATCTGTTATTTAACCCAACAGTAAAAATCTGTAAATTTACAGTAAATAGTTTACTTAGAATTTATAGCTGAAAACTATTTATATATGTTAGCATCTGCATGTCGGCAAACATGTTAGCATGACTTTGTTTCCTTCACCACAAAGGAAGGACCAAAGTCTTTTTTTCCTGGTTTACAGGATCCCAACAGCTACACAAGACTTTCTATCAATCCATCCATTAGCTACCAGGATATAGACAATTAACCTACCTGCATGGAAGGAATCCAGAGGAAACCAACACAGGCAGGAGTTCACAATAAAGTGACTAGTAATACAGAGCAGTATATCCATTCATTCATCCATCCATCCATCCATCCATCCATCCATCCATCCATCCATCCATCCATCCATCCATCCATCCATCCATCCATCCATCCATCCATCCATCCATCCATCCATCCATCCATCCATCCATCCATCCATCCATCCGTCCATCCGTCCATCCGTTCATCCATCCGTCCATCCGTCCGTCCATTCGTCCATCCGTCCATCCGTTCATCCATCCATCCATCCATCCATCCATCCATCCATCCATCCATCCATCCATCCATCCATCCATCCATCCATCCATCCATCCATCCATCCATCCATCCATCCATCCATCCATCCATCCATTTTCTTCCATTTATCTGGGGTCGGGTGGTGGAGGCAGCAGATGAAGTAGATCATTCCAGACGTCCCTCCACCCAGCGACACTTTCCAGCTCTTCCTGGGGGATCCTGAGGCGTTCCCAGGCCAGATGAGATATATAATCCCTCCAGCGGGTTCTGGGTCTGCCCCGAGGTCTCCTCCCAGGCTGACATGTTCAGAAAACCTCCAAAGGAAGTCTGGCATCTGAATCAGATGTCCAAACCACCTCAACTGGCTCCTTTTGATACGAAGGAGCAGCAGCTCTACTCCGAGCTCCTTCTGGATGTCCGATCTTCTCACCATATCTCTAAGGCTGAGCCCAGCCACTGTGCGGAGAAAGCTCATTTCAGCCGCTTGTATCCACGATCTCATTCTTTCGGTCACTACCCAGAGCTCATGACCATAGGTGAGGTTTGGAACGTAGATGGACTGATAAATTGAGATCTTCTCCTTGCGACTCAGCTCCCGCTTCACCATGACGGTTCGATACAACGCCCACATTACTGCTGATGCTGCACTCATCCACCTGTCCATCTCTCGCTCTATTTTCCCATCACTCATGAGCAAGATCCCGAGATACTTGAACTCCTTCGCATTTCCTTCGTAGAACTAGTCTTCGTAGAACCAGGGGGCGCCTGCTCCTGCCTCCTTCCCGGTGGGAATAGCACCCGACCCCGATTTCTGGCCCTGCAGGTGCTGTGCCTACTGGGTGGAAAAGCAATAGATATATGTCTTTTTAAATTAAATATTCTCATTGTTTAGCTGTTGAGACTTTCCACACATCACTCTGGTTTCAAAACAAAGCTTCTAACGAATGGAGAGATTGTTTATCACACTCTAATGACAATAATAGCTGCACTATAATTGCACAAAGAATCTTTTATTCCCAACAGGATTTCTAACAGCGGCACTCTTGTTTTATCACAGCACTTCAGAATGACATGAAGAGTCTTTGTGATGATACTGGAAATAGAAAAATGAATCCCTTAATTAGAAAAATAATCCAGGCTGTTAAATATCTCATTGTTTCTTCTGTCCTCTCTGCTTCAAGAGCATCGGATATTAGTAAAAGTTTGTTTATCATTAATTTAGAAAGAAAAAAAATAGCTGACTGACTAATTCCTGCAAATATTTATATCCTTAGCCTTATTGTAAATTATTTCTACAGTTTCTGCTTCTTTGTGAACATACTGCTTACATCTCACCCAGAGGAATAGCCTATCATAACCAACTTTGGGATGCAGCTCATCCAGAACCAGCCAATGTTCGGCTCTGTGAACCCAGATATCCCCAAGAGAGCCAGAAAAAGCTGAATTTGCTTTGTAGTACGAGCCCCAGGACTTTTATTGTCGAAGTAGATCTAAAAAATGCAGAGTACAGATAGACCTTTTGTTGCTGTATTTATTTATATATGTGCAAACCTTTATGTGTTCAAACCACATGTGGCATGAATATGGGGCATGAAAAGAGCAAATCTGTCAAAGTCAATGCAGCCTGTCAGGTTTTAAATCACAGATAAATGGGCATTGACATCAACACAGTAGACGTCTGAGTGCAGAAATGGGAGTCAATTACATGTGTGTCTGTTCTAAGCACTGTTTACTTACCTTCTTCTCTTTCAACTTTTGACACGCCTTCAAGTCTTGTCAAAAAAGGGTCAGCATCGTATCTGCTGCGTAGAAAAGCATGTAAATTCCACATTGACAGGTGCTCGAGTTTATTTTTACAGTAAGAAGTGTGCAGCTGATGTTTCCGATTTACTGTCTGTCTGTTTGAACAGCAGGCACAGCAGGAAGAAAGCCAAAGCTAGTCTTGCTGACACTGTTTTTCCATACCTCCAAAACAAAATTTCAGATGTTACCCTGTGGTTGTGCTTTTTTTTTTTTTCCAGAACTGTGAAAAACAACACTTTTGTCTCTGTGCTTCAGTGTGACTCTGCTGAGCTCCGAGGACTTCTGACCTCTGGGTGAACACTTTTTCTTTCCGAGTTAGTGGATTTATTGTTTACCTCTTCACTGTTTGTTGCTTTATCTTTGCTTAAAGTTTATATAGTTTTATTTTTTATTCATTATAGATTCATTTTTAGTTGCTGTATACACAAGTATTGTTTTCATATTTGGGTCAATTATATAATTGCCAGACTTTTTATAACATAGTTGACAGGTATCATAGTTGACATTTTTGATGTTTTCAGGCCTAAAATCAATACGGCCGCCAAGAACCAAACACCACATGGCATTTTTACACAAAGATTCTTCTAAATATTATATATACAATTGAGTAAAACTGAAATTGTAAGTTATTTCTAAAGATATTTTCGTAAACCTGTTGACTACTTTATATTAAATAAGTCAGAAAGCCTTGGAGTCTGGCCAGTCTTTTCTTCAGGAGGAAATGACATCATGTGGAGCAGGTCATGTGATCTGGAATTAACACACTTCCTGGAGAGGTGTTTTTGTAATGGGGAACTTAGTTGAAAGTGATTTCTGGGACACAGAAAATCCATATAAAATTTGATATATTGCCAAAAAAGAAACATCTGTCATGATTATCTCAACTTAATACATTTGAACACGATCAAAACAAATTTTAAATATACTCATTTTATTATTGCTTAGCTAATTAGAAGGTGGTTGTTAAATTCTGATGGTTATTTAGTTGACATTTTAGTGATATCCAGTCATTTTTTACTAATAAGTGATTGTTTCCATAGTAAATAATTATGGAATTTGTAAAGATATTATCATAATGAACATAAAAAAATATTTTTTTGCTTTTAATAAAACTGTATGCAAGATAATATTCCATGGACTTCAAAAGTCCCTCAATTATATATTGACCCATTTCATTATCAGTAGTAGTATTAGTAATGTGTTTTCCCCAGCGAGAGTTCAGCAAAGTCTAAAGTTTGTGTTAATGTTGTCATTTGCTTCTCCTTTCTTTCTTTCTTTCTTTTGTTCATTTGTTTGTGACATTTGCTTTAAAGCTAATTCCCACTCATGGGGACAATAAAGATGAAGCACGCTGCAAAATTAACAACATAGTGGGCCGTGAAATGAAGAAATGTGAGACAACTCTAGAAAGAGCACCGAAATAGCAGGCTTTGTGATAGCTGGCAGGCAGTCGAGTTCACTGACCCGTGTAACTTTATTATTCTGTTACCATTATTCTTCACCATGTGGGGTCTTAATCTCACTGTAAAATACGACACTGTAGCCTTGTAAATTCTGGATCAGTCTTATCAAGTGTCCATTTAAAAGTTACATAGCTCAGAGTGTAGAGGCAGAAAAACTGAACAGTCAAAGGGAATTTGGGTGCTGGAGATAAAATTTGGCTGTTTTAATTAAATTTAATTAAAAAAAAAATAATAAAATCTTTCAAAGGGTGACCTTGTAATCTCAATATCTTATTTAATTTTGACACCTATAGTCTGAAAATCTGCTGTTTTGCAACACAATCTTCAGATTTGTCTTTTTTATGCTGATAGAGTCGTCTCTGTTTGGCATGTCTTCTTTAATGTATTTTATGAGTACATTGCTTTTTGCAGTGGAAGTTCATATTTGGTTTACTTCCAATGTGTCATTTTCCAATGTAGGTTTTGTTTTCAGTGCAAATATTTGAAGTTTTTTCCATTCTTGCTCCATCTAAAACCTATTTGTGTTGGGGGGTCTGACAGAGTTGCACAATGCACATTAACTGAAACACGGTACCTCAGTTCACAGGCAGATGGCAGCATTGCATACAATTTCACTGCAGCTTAACATCAAAAAAGGACATGTCCCCAGCTTAGACCCTCTCTGATTTATTCACTTGTTACAAACAGCAATAATAATAGGTGAGCATGTATTCAAACCCATTTTATTTTCCCCCTCTTTTATTATGTTGCAGCCCCACTCTAAAATCATTCAGATTCATTTTGTCCTGATTAATCTAATGAGAAACTAAATATGGCATTTTAGATTCATCTTTTCAAATTTACTAAAAGTGAATAACTGAAACATCATATTGGCATGTCAGGGTTGAGGGGAAGGTAAATTGAGCAAAGTACAGGGATATCCTTCAGAAAAAATTACTCCAGAGTGTTTAGGACCTCAGATTGGACTAAGAGTTCACTGTCCAACTGAACAAAAAAGACCATGCTGGAGAGGTTTCAGGACAGCTCTTTGGATGTACTTGAGTGGTCAAGTTGAAGATATGATGTTGAAATAAGGTCACAAATATGGATGTTGTCTAAAATCTGAAAAAAGATGTCATAGTTTAACCCCTAACCATCATATGGCACGTTTTTACAACATGTCTGAAAAGTTGCATTTTTTTTCGACATAGTATAGTAAGGCGTTGTTTTTGCGCCAAAATTCATGATGATTTTTTTTTCAAAGAAAACCTTTCTGTGGTGTTTTTCACGGCCTCCTTTACATTATTTCATCATATGGCACGTTTTTACAACATTTTTTTTCGACATAGTATAGTAAGGCGTTTTTTTTGTGCCAAAATTCATGATGATTTTTTTTTCAAAGAAAACCTTTCGGGAGTGTTTTTCACGGCCTCCTTTACATCATTTCATCATATGGCACGTTTTTACAACATGTTTGAAAAGTCGCATTTTTTTTCGACATAGTATAGTAAGGCGTTTTTTTTGCGCTAAAATTCATGAGGATTTTTTTTTCAAAGAAAACCTTTCGGGAGTGTTCATCACGGCCTCCTTTACATCATTTCATCATATGGCACGTTTTTACAACATGTTTGAAAAGTTGCATTTTTTTTCGACATAGTATAGTAAGGCGTTTTTTTGCGCCAAAATTCATGATGATTTTTTTTTCAAAGAAAACCTTTCTGGAGTGTTTTTCACGGCCTCCTTTACATCATTTCATCATATGGCACGTTTTTACAACATGTTTGAAAAGTCGCATTTTTTTTCGACATAGTAAGGCGTTTTTTTTGCGCCAAAATTCATGATTTTTTTTTTCAAAGAAAACCTTTCGGGAGTGTTTTTCACGGCCTCCTTTACTTCATTTCATCATATGGCACGTTTTTACAACCTGTTTGAAAAGTCGCTTTTTTTTCGACATAGTATAGTAAGGCGTTTTTTTTGCGCCAAAATTCATGATGATTTTTTTTTCAACGAAAACCTTTCTGGAGTGTTTTTCACGGCCTCCTTTACATCATTTCATCATATGGCACGTTTTTACAACATGTTTGAAAAGTCGCATTTTTTTTCGACATAGTATAGTAAGGCGTTTTTTTTGCGCCAAAATTCATGATGATTTTTTTTTCAAAGAAAACCTTTCGGGAGTGTTTATCACGGCCTCCTTTACATCATTTCATCATATGGCACGTTTTTACAACATGTTTGAAAAGTCGCATTTTTTTTCGACATAGTATAGTAAGGCGTTTTTTTTGCGCCAAAATTCATGATGATTTTTTTTTCAAAGAAAACCTTTCTGGAGTGTTTTTCACAGCCTCCTTTACATCATTTCATCATATGGCACGTTTTTACAACATGTTTGAAAAGTCGCATTTTTTTTCGACATAGTATAGTAAGGCGTTTTTTTTGCGCCAAAATTCATGATGATTTTTTTTCAAAGAAAACCTTTCTGTAGTGTTTTTCACGGCCTCCTTTACATCATTTCATCATATGGCACGTTTTTACAACATGTTTGAAAAGTCGCATTTTTTTTCGACATAGTATAGTAAGGCGTTTTTTTTGCGCCAAAATTCATGATGATTTTTTTTTCAAAGAAAACCTTTCTGGAGTGTTTTTCACAGCCTCCTTTACATCATTTCATCATTTGGCACGTTTTTACAACATGTTTGAAAAGTCGCATTTTTTTTCGACATAGTATAGTAAGGCGTTTTTTTTGCGCCAAAATTCATGATGATTTTTTTTTCAAAGAAAACCTTTCGGGAGTGTTTTTCACGGCCTCCTTTACATCATTTCATCATATGGCACGTTTTTACAACATGTTTGAAAAGTCGCATTTTTTTTCGACATAGTATAGTAAGGCGTTTTTTTTGCGCCAAAATTCATGATGATTTTTTTTTCAAAGAAAACCTTTCTGGAGTGTTTTTCACAGCCTCCTTTACATCATTTCATCATATGGCACGTTTTTACAACATGTTTGAAAAGTCGCATTTTTTTTCGACATAGTATAGTAAGGCGTTTTTTTTGCGCCAAAATTCATGATGATTTTTTTTTCAAAGAAAACCTTTCGGGAGTGTTTTTCACGGCCTCCTTTACATCATTTCATCATATGGCACGTTTTTACAACATGTTTGAAAAGTCGCATTTTTTTTCGACATAGTATAGTAAGGCGTTTTTTTTGCGCCAAAATTCATGATGATTTTTTTTTCAAAGAAAACCTTTCTGGAGTGTTTATCACGGCCTCCTTTACATCATTTCATCATATGGCACGTTTTTACAACATGTTTGAAAAGTCGCATTTTTTTTCGACATAGTATAGTAAGGCGTTTTTTTTGCGCCAAAATTCATGATGATTTTTTTTTCAAAGAAAACCTTTCTGGAGTGTTTTTCACGGCCTCCTTTACATCATTTCATCATATGGCACGTTTTTACAACATGTTTGAAAAGTCGCATTTTTTTTCGACATAGTATAGTAAGGCGTTTTTTTTGCGCCAAAATTCATGATGATTTTTTTTTCAAAGAAAACCTTTCTGGAGTGTTTTTCACAGCCTCCTTTACATCATTTCATCATATGGCACGTTTTTACAACATGTTTGAAAAGTCGCATTTTTTTTCGACATAGTATAGTAAGGCGTTTTTTTTGCGCCAAAATTCATGATGATTTTTTTTTCAAAGAAAACCTTTCTGGAGTGTTTTTCACGGCCTCCTTTACATCATTTCATCATATGGCACGTTTTTACAACATGTTTGAAAAGTTGCATTTTTTTTCGACATAGTATAGTAAGGCGTTTTTTTTGCGCCAAAATTCATGATGATTTTTTTTTCAAAGAAAACCTTTCTGGAGTGTTTTTCACAGCCTCCTTTACATCATTTCATCATATGGCACGTTTTTACAACATGTTTGAAAAGTCGCATTTTTTTTCGACATAGTATAGTAAGGCGTTTTTTTTGCGCCAAAATTCATGATGATTTTTTTTTCAAAGAAAACCTTTCAGGAGTGTTTATCACGGCCTCCTTTACATCATTTCATCATATGGCACGTTTTTACAACATGTTTGAAAAGTCGCATTTTTTTTCGACATAGTATAGTAAGGCGTTTTTTTTGCGCCAAAATTCATGATGATTTTTTTTTCAAAGAAAACCTTTCTGGAGTGTTTTTCACGGCCTCCTTTACATCATTTCATCATATGGCACGTTTTTACAACATGTTTGAAAAGTCGCATTTTTTTTCGACATAGTATAGTAAGGCGTTTTTTTTGCGCCAAAATTCATGATGATTTTTTTTTCAAAGAAAACCTTTCTGGAGTGTTTTTCACGGCCTCCTTTACATCATTTCATCATATGGCACGTTTTTACAACATGTTTGAAAAGTCGCATTTTTTTTCGACATAGTATAGTAAGGCGTTTTTTTTGCGCCAAAATTCATGATGATTTTTTTTTCAAAGAAAACCTTTCTGGAGTGTTTTTCACGGCCTCCTTTACATCATTTCATCATATGGCACGTTTTTACAACATGTTTGAAAAGTCGCATTTTTTTTCGACATAGTATAGTAAGGCGTTTTTTTTGCGCCAAAATTCATGATGATTTTTTTTTCAAAGAAAACCTTTCTGGAGTGTTTTTCACGGCCTCCTTTACATCATTTCATCATATGGCACGTTTTTACAACATGTTTGAAAAGTCGCATTTTTTTTCGACATAGTATAGTAAGGCGTTTTTTTTGCGCCAAAATTCATGATGATTTTTTTTTCAAAGAAAACCTTTCTGGAGTGTTTTTCACGGCCTCCTTTACATCATTTCATCATATGGCACGTTTTTACAACATGTTTGAAAAGTCGCATTTTTTTTCGACATAGTATAGTAAGGCGTTTTTTTTGCGCCAAAATTCATGATGATTTTTTTTTCAAAGAAAACCTTTCTGGAGTGTTTTTCACGGCCTCCTTTACATCATTTCATCATATGGCACGTTTTTACAACATGTTTGAAAAGTCGCATTTTTTTTCGACATAGTATAGTAAGGCGTTTTTTTTGCGCCAAAATTCATGATGATTTTTTTTTCAAAGAAAACCTTTCTGGAGTGTTTTTCACAGCCTCCTTTACATCATTTCATCATATGGCACGTTTTTACAACATGTTTGAAAAGTCGCATTTTTTTTCGACATAGTATAGTAAGGCGTTTTTTTTTGCGCCAAAATTCATGATGATTTTTTTTTCAAAGAAAACCTTTCTGGAGTGTTTTTCACGGCCTCCTTTACATCATTTCATCATATGGCACGTTTTTACAACATGTTTGAAAAGTCGCATTTTTTTTCGACATAGTATAGTAAGGCGTTTTTTTTGCGCCAAAATTCATGATGATTTTTTTTTCAAAGAAAACCTTTCGGGAGTGTTTATCACGGCCTCCTTTACATCATTTCATCATATGGCACGTTTTTACAACATGTTTGAAAAGTCGCATTTTTTTTCGACATAGTATAGTAAGGCGTTTTTTTTGCGCCAAAATTCATGATGATTTTTTTTTCAAAGAAAACCTTTCTGGAGTGTTTTTCACGGCCTCCTTTACATCATTTCATCATATGGCACGTTTTTACAACATGTTTGAAAAGTCGCATTTTTTTTCGACATAGTATAGTAAGGCGTTTTTTTTGCGCCAAAATTCATGATGATTTTTTTTTCAAAGAAAACCTTTCTGGAGTGTTTTTCACGGCCTCCTTTACATCATTTCATCATATGGCACGTTTTTACAACATGTTTGAAAAGTCGCATTTTTTTTCGACATAGTATAGTAAGGCGTTTTTTTTGCGCCAAAATTCATGATGATTTTTTTTTCAAAGAAAACCTTTCTGGAGTGTTTTTCACAGCCTCCTTTACATCATTTCATCATATGGCACGTTTTTACAACATGTTTGAAAAGTCGCATTTTTTTTCGACATAGTATAGTAAGGCGTTTTTTTTGCGCCAAAATTCATGATGATTTTTTTTTCAAAGAAAACCTTTCTGGAGTGTTTTTCACGGCCTCCTTTACATCATTTCATCATATGGCACGTTTTTACAACATGTTTGAAAAGTCGCATTTTTTTTCGACATAGTATAGTAAGGCGTTTTTTTTGCGCCAAAATTCATGATGATTTTTTTTTCAAAGAAAACCTTTCTGGAGTGTTTTTCACGGCCTCCTTTACATCATTTCATCATATGGCACGTTTTTACAACATGTTTGAAAAGTCGCATTTTTTTTCGACATAGTATAGTAAGGCGTTTTTTTTGCGCCAAAATTCATGATGATTTTTTTTTCAAAGAAAACCTTTCTGGAGTGTTTTTCACGGCCTCCTTTACATCATTTCATCATATGGCACGTTTTTACAACATGTTTGAAAAGTCGCATTTTTTTTCGACATAGTATAGTAAGGCGTTTTTTTTGCGCCAAAATTCATGATGATTTTTTTTTCAAAGAAAACCTTTCTGGAGTGTTTTTCACGGCCTCCTTTACATCATTTCATCATATGGCACGTTTTTACAACATGTTTGAAAAGTCGCATTTTTTTTCGACATAGTATAGTAAGGCGTTTTTTTTGCGCCAAAATTCATGATGATTTTTTTTTCAAAGAAAACCTTTCTGGAGTGTTTTTCACGGCCTCCTTTACATCATTTCATCATATGGCACGTTTTTACAACATGTTTGAAAAGTCGCATTTTTTTTCGACATAGTATAGTAAGGCGTTTTTTTTGCGCCAAAATTCATGATGATTTTTTTTTCAAAGAAAACCTTTCTGGAGTGTTTTTCACGGCCTCCTTTACATCATTTCATCATATGGCACGTTTTTACAACATGTTTGAAAAGTCGCATTTTTTTTCGACATAGTATAGTAAGGCGTTTTTTTTGCGCCAAAATTCATGATGATTTTTTTTTCAAAGAAAACCTTTCGGGAGTGTTTATCACGGCCTCCTTTACATCATTTCATCATATGGCACGTTTTTACAACATGTTTGAAAAGTCGCATTTTTTTTCGACATAGTATAGTAAGGCGTTTTTTTTGCGCCAAAATTCATGATGATTTTTTTTTCAAAGAAAACCTTTCTGGAGTGTTTTTCACAGCCTCCTTTACATCATTTCATCATATGGCACGTTTTTACAACATGTTTGAAAAGTCGCATTTTTTTTCGACATAGTATAGTAAGGCGTTTTTTTTGCGCCAAAATTCATGATGATTTTTTTTTCAAAGAAAACCTTTCTGGAGTGTTTTTCACGGCCTCCTTTACATCATTTCATCATATGGCACGTTTTTACAACATGTTTGAAAAGTCGCATTTTTTTTCGACATAGTATAGTAAGGCGTTTTTTTTGCGCCAAAATTCATGATGATTTTTTTTTCAAAGAAAACCTTTCTGGAGTGTTTTTCACGGCCTCCTTTACATCATTTCATCATATGGCACGTTTTTACAACATGTTTGAAAAGTCGCATTTTTTTTCGACATAGTATAGTAAGGCGTTTTTTTTGCGCCAAAATTCATGATGATTTTTTTTTCAAAGAAAACCTTTCTGGAGTGTTTTTCACGGCCTCCTTTACATCATTTCATCATATGGCACGTTTTTACAACATGTTTGAAAAGTCGCATTTTTTTTCGACATAGTATAGTAAGGCGTTTTTTTTGCGCCAAAATTCATGATGATTTTTTTTTCAAAGAAAACCTTTCTGGAGTGTTTTTCACGGCCTCCTTTACATCATTTCATCATATGGCACGTTTTTACAACATGTTTGAAAAGTCGCATTTTTTTTCGACATAGTATAGTAAGGCGTTTTTTTTGCGCCAAAATTCATGATGATTTTTTTTTCAAAGAAAACCTTTCTGGAGTGTTTTTCACGGCCTCCTTTACATCATTTCATCATATGGCACGTTTTTACAACATGTTTGAAAAGTCGCATTTTTTTTCGACATAGTATAGTAAGGCGTTTTTTTTGCGCCAAAATTCATGATGATTTTTTTTTCAAAGAAAACCTTTCTGGAGTGTTTTTCACGCCTCCTTTACATCATTTCATCATATGGCACGTTTTTACAACATGTTTGAAAAGTCGCATTTTTTTTCGACATAGTATAGTAAGGCGTTTTTTTTGCGCCAAAATTCATGATGATTTTTTTTTCAAAGAAAACCTTTCTGGAGTGTTTTTCACGGCCTCCTTTACATCATTTCATCATATGGCACGTTTTTACAACATGTTTGAAAAGTCGCATTTTTTTTCGACATAGTATAGTAAGGCGTTTTTTTTGCGCCAAAATTCATGATGATTTTTTTTTCAAAGAAAACCTTTCTGGAGTGTTTTTCACGGCCTCCTTTACATCATTTCATCATATGGCACGTTTTTACAACATGTTTGAAAAGTCGCATTTTTTTTCGACATAGTATAGTAAGGCGTTTTTTTTGCGCCAAAATTCATGATGATTTTTTTTTCAAAGAAAACCTTTCTGGAGTGTTTTTCACGGCCTCCTTTACATCATTTCATCATATGGCACGTTTTTACAACATGTTTGAAAAGTCGCATTTTTTTTCGACATAGTATAGTAAGGCGTTTTTTTTGCGCCAAAATTCATGATGATTTTTTTTTCAAAGAAAACCTTTCTGGAGTGTTTTTCACGGCCTCCTTTACATCATTTCATCATATGGCACGTTTTTACAACATGTTTGAAAAGTCGCATTTTTTTTCGACATAGTATAGTAAGGCGTTTTTTTTGCGCCAAAATTCATGATGATTTTTTTTTCAAAGAAAACCTTTCTGGAGTGTTTTTCACGGCCTCCTTTACATCATTTCATCATATGGCACGTTTTTACAACATGTTTGAAAAGTCGCATTTTTTTTCGACATAGTATAGTAAGGCGTTTTTTTTGCGCCAAAATTCATGATGATTTTTTTTTCAAAGAAAACCTTTCTGGAGTGTTTTTCACGGCCTCCTTTACATCATTTCATCATATGGCACGTTTTTACAACATGTTTGAAAAGTCGCATTTTTTTTCGACATAGTATAGTAAGGCGTTTTTTTTGCGCCAAAATTCATGATGATTTTTTTTTCAAAGAAAACCTTTCTGGAGTGTTTTTCACGGCCTCCTTTACATCATTTCATCATATGGCACGTTTTTACAACATGTTTGAAAAGTCGCATTTTTTTTCGACATAGTATAGTAAGGCGTTTTTTTTGCGCCAAAATTCATGATGATTTTTTTTTCAAAGAAAACCTTTCTGGAGTGTTTTTCACGGCCTCCTTTACATCATTTCATCATATGGCACGTTTTTACAACATGTTTGAAAAGTCGCATTTTTTTTCGACATAGTATAGTAAGGCGTTTTTTTTGCGCCAAAATTCATGATGATTTTTTTTTCAAAGAAAACCTTTCTGGAGTGTTTTTCACGGCCTCCTTTACATCATTTCATCATATGGCACGTTTTTACAACATGTTTGAAAAGTCGCATTTTTTTTCGACATAGTATAGTAAGGCGTTTTTTTTGCGCCAAAATTCATGATGATTTTTTTTTCAAAGAAAACCTTTCTGGAGTGTTTTTCACGGCCTCCTTTACATCATTTCATCATATGGCACGTTTTTACAACATGTTTGAAAAGTCGCATTTTTTTTCGACCATAGTATAGTAAGGCGTTTTTTTTTTAGCGCCAAATAGTCTGACTGATTCCTTTTTCCAAGAAAACCTTTCTGGAGTGTTTTTCACAGCCTCCTAACAACAAATCAACAACAATTCACTAAATTACAACCAATACCTACACCTACTCCCCAAAAAATAATACTCCCATCTACTTACCTTCTAATAAAAAAAAAAAATTCTCCCACATACCATTATCAAACAAAAAACCCCATCACACCCAAACTCTATAAAAACACTTCCACACTATCCCACAAAATAACAGATTCCATAAAAACCCCATATAAATACACATTACTTCCAAAAAAACCCTACCCACTACACTACCTTCTAAAAATCCTCCACCAACATAAATAATTAATAAAAACAAATATCACCCTAACTTTCTATAATATCACCTTCCACCAAATCCATCAAATCCTCATCATTCCTAAAAAACCCACCATAAATCCCCTAATCCAAAA